>CANTUQ010000264.1:685000-1049285 GCA_947683425.1 Excoecaria cochinchinensis
TAGGGTCGGTTCGGGTGTACAATTTCATGTAAAATCGGGTTTTAGGTTCGGGTCGGGTTGACCCGAACCCGACCGATGCACACGCCTAACTCCTATGGTAGATAAGGAGTCAAATGAAGAAGAGGTTTTAACCCAAGAACCTCCACAGCAACCTGAATCAATTGCATTAAGTAGGCCAAAGAGGATAATCAAAAGGCCTTCTCGCTATGTTTATATGGTGGCTTACGCATTCTAAATTGCAACGGATAACATTTGATACGGAACCCCAACGTAATAAAATAAGCCCCTTGGGCCACCTAAAGCTATTCTACTAGCTTAAAATAGTTTATCAAGCCCATTTGATTCTTCTCATGTCCATTTGGCCCCATTGGATTGGCATTGATGCCATTCGGCCCCAATCTCTTTTGACTTTCCATAATTTTCACAATTTGGCCCGTGTAGGATTGCCATGATGGGTTGAACCCCCTATGCACGCATCATCATTCCTGCCACTTATAATGAAGTAGTCAAAAGTTCAGAAGTAGAGAAGTGGAGGAAAGCCATGAATGATGAAATACAGTCCCTTCATAAGAATCATACGTGGAAACTAGCTAGTCTCCCCAAGGGTGGGTGCAAATGGGTATATACAAAGAAAGATGGATTTCTTGACAAGGATGATATTCGCTACAAAGTAAGGCTGGTGGCTAAAGGCTACGCTCAAACGGAGGGAATTGACTATAATGAAATTTTTTCTCCAGCTATAAAACATTCCTCCATTCGAATTTTGTTGTCTTTGGTAGCACAATTGGATATGAAACTAGTTCAGTTGGATGTAAAAACTGCATTTTTACATGGAGACTTGGAGGAGGAAATCTATATGGTTCAGCCCGAAGGATTTAAAGTTGCTGGAAAAGAGAATATGGTATGCAAGCTTGAAAAATCATTGTACGGATTGAAGCAATCTCCGAGACAGTGGTACAAACGATTTGATAAGTTTATGATGGGGCAAAAGTACACAAGAAGCAAATATGACCATTGTGTGTATTTGCGCAAGCTACAAGACAGATCCTACATATATCTTCTTCTTTATGTTGATGATATGTTGATAGCTTCCAAGAGTCCATAGAGATTGAAAAGTTAAAGACTCAGTTGAATAGGAAGTTTGAAATTAAGGATCTAGGTGAATCCAAGAAGATTCTTGGTGTGGAGATAAGTAGAGAAAGCGAATTGGGGAGACTTTATTTGACTCAGAAACAGTATCTGAGAAAAGTGTTAAAACGTTTGGCATGAATGAAAAGTCAAAACCTGTTAGTACTCCTCTTGCTCCTCATTTCAAGCTCAGTGCATTTTTATCTCCAAAGAATGAAGTAGAACGATAATACATGGCAAAAGTACCGTATGCAAATACTGTTGGTAGCTTGATGTATGCTATGGTGTGTACAAGGCTCGATATTTCATAGGCAGTTGGGGTTGTGAGCAGGTATATGCATGATCATGGAAAGGAGCACTGGCAAGCTGTGAAATGGATTCTATGGTACATTCTGAACACCGTAGATGTTGGTTTGATATTCCAGCGGGATGGTCAAGATGGTTAATGTGTAGTTGGATATTGTGATTCCGACTATGCTAGTGATTTGGATAAACGACGATCAACTACTGGTTATGTGTTTACTCTTATGAAGGCACTAGTTAGTTAAAAGTCTACTTTACAGTCAACAGTTGCTTTGTCCAGTCCGGAGGCAGAGTATATGGCAGTTACAGAGACTGTGAAGGAGGCAATTTAGCTTCAAGGGTTGCTTGGTGAATTAGGGGTTCAACAGAAGCACATCAAAGTGTATTGTGATAATTAGAGTGCTATTATTTTGGCAAAGAACCAAGGTTATCATGCAAGGACGAAACATATCGATGTTCGTTGTCACTTTGTACGAGACGTTCTGGAAGAAGGTGGAATAATGATCCAGAAGATTAGTACCACTAAGAATCCTGCTAATATGTTCACAAAAGTGATAACTGTGGTCAAGTTGCAACATTATTTGGACTTGATCAATATTGTTAAAAGTTAAGTTGGGCGCTTTGAAGCGCATTTGGTGACACTACTAAAATTAAGTTTTGCGAGAGATTTGAAGATATGGAGTTCGCCAAGGTTGAGATTTGTTGACTTGGTGGCTCATCTACTCACCTTTGTTGACAAAGTATTTTATTTTGTTAACAAAAGAATCCCACATCGAAAACCTATTGAATTGTAATAGGTTTATCCTATTATAAATATATCCCACCTCATTTTATTTTTATCATCCCAAAATTGTCATATTTCCTAAAGCAAAAATTCTTTCTCTCTTTAGTAAATATTTCTTTGAAATAGTGAAATATAATTTGGTAGTGTCCGAGAACGTAGGCAGAATTGGCCGAACTCGTTAAATTCTGTTATTTTTTATTTGTTTATTTAATAGCTATTGTCGGGTATATTGCTAGTAAATTATTGTACTATTAAATTACTTAGGAAAATTCTGTCTAAAAAGATTGGGTTTTAAGTGGAGCCATTTGTGATACCTCCAGTCTTTTCTGAGAATTTTACCTTGTGTGGTTTTTCAGTACAATCGTTTACGCTTTATTCACCTACTCAATAGAATTTGAGGTGAATTTGGTGAAAATTAACTCGAGTTTCCACAACATAAACACTATCTAAACACAATATGACGAAGCAAGAAGCTTTATTCTAAGTACTTTCTAATTATCACATACAAATATATATATATATATATATATATATATATATAGTCCCCAATCTTGCATGAATCCTTGCTTCCTTCTCAGCTATTAATTATACAATACTTTTGGGTTTCAAAATTCTTCCGTTTCTTGGGCTCAAAAGTTTCATAAGTGTTTGATAGTCAAATTTCTCCTTGATGACTACAACTTCCAATACATTTTGATCTTTCCATATTCACCCATGTCTTTTCTTCCATTGAATATATATATATATATATATATGCATGCATACAATTAGATTTGCTGTATAAAAGGATGGACAACAGTAAATGCTGGTCTCACTATACTAACAAGTTTGGACTTTGAATTTTGCTTTCTTTTTTCCTCCCTCAGAAAAAAAATAATAATAAATAAATAAAAGAAAAGATGATAGACATTAGACAGCAACATTTTGGAAAAAGTTTATACAAATTGAAAACGTCACTAGAAGACCGTGATGAAAGCAACTAAGGATGCCATTCTGCCTTGTACTTCACAAAATTAGTATAGCGGCTTGCAACAAAATCATTTACTTAACCCTGTATATAGAGTCGGAGGATTACTAAATGGACAATGGGAATGTCTTTTTACTTTTCACGTCTCTTCCATTGGATTATTAAATTTTAATTGTATTCGATCAAGTTCTAAATTCTAAAAGTTTATATATATTATGTCCACTTTTGACGGTAAAACAATTATATGATTATCATCCATTATGTCTCTTAACTATTATTAATTTCTATTAAATTTCCATTCCAACGTGTAATAATAAAATAAAATTTTCAAAACTCAAATAAAATATAATATAATAAAAGTTTCAAACCAGTTAACAAAATCTGAAAAGTTCTGACTCTAGGAAAGGATTTTACCAAAAAAAGATAAGAAAATTAATGAATGGAGCCAGATCATGCAGACACTAACAAAGACACAGGGACAGGGTACCTAATCATACAGTTGGTAACATGATTGGTTAATGGTTTCGTGATCTAATTACTATTAATAAGAGAAAAGCCATTTACAATAATTAATTTGGAGCGTCCTTATTCATCAGGAAAATAGGATTAAGTGAGATTTTATTTGATTTTAGAGACCTAATATAAAAAAATGTGAAATCCATTAATTCTATTTACTATTTATAGAGTCCCCCTTTCAGAAATTGACTATAATGCTCATCTATTCATTAAATGTATCAAGGCGAAATGTTTTGCACTTCTATTATTGGTGTAACCTTTTGTTTTTTTAACGTCACACGTTTACATCTAGCAAGGGGACACATCTAGCAAGGGGACGGTAGGGGAGGGGACACATATTGGGCAGTTTCAAACCCAAAATCTGTCTAGTCTCGCATTGGACGTCATTTTTAGAAATTGATACACTACAAAAAAAAAAAACCCAAATTATCGACGGACACTTTTTCATCGCTAATTAGCAACTGATTTGCGACTAAAAATCATTTTTTTAATTTAAGCGACGGAAATAAAGAATTCGTCGCCAAATTTTGGAGGCAATTTATGGCGCTTTTTTTTGCGACTAAAAATTTCGTCGCTAATTTTTGCAACTAATTTAGCGACTGAAAAATTAGTTGCTAAAATAGCGACGGTAATATCAATCGGTAGATTTGGATGCAATTTTAGCTACTGTTTACGATGGATTTAGCGACTAAACTTGTTGTCGCTAAACCATCTTGAAGTAGCGATGGAATATCCGTCGCAAAAAAAATTTAAAATTTATTAAAACAATATTTTAGAAATTGAAGTGATACTTTAGCGACGGAATAATCCGTCGCTATTTCGTCGGTAAAATTGATTATAATATTAATAAAAGTATGCATATATACTTATAGTTATTAATTATTTTTAATATTTTTGCTTTACACATGAAATTTTATTGAAATTAGTTCCCTTTACTAACTCCGATAAGATTAACATTTAATCTTGAAAATATATAATTAAAATAATTGTAAACAAAATTTAATAATTTTATAGTACTTTCATTGACTAAGATAAATTTTTTAATTGTAATATTTTTAGCTTGCAATCATTTTATATTATGAATTTTATTTTTAATTTGTCTAAAATAAATTTTTTAATATTTAATTATTTAAAAATTTAATGAAAATATTAATTAGATGAGCAAATTGAAATTAATATTAATAAAAAAATTTATTAAAGAATATGTATTGATATTATTTTCGGTTTTTGAATTAATAACTTTGACTAAATGAATTATATATACAAATAAATAATTAAATTAATATATGTATGTATATATATAGAAAAAAAAAATAAAAAATAACCCGGTATAAAAAAAATTTATTGAATGTTAATTTTAAACCCGAAAATAGTTAAGTGTCAATTTTAATTAAATAATTAAATCGTAAATAAAATAAATAAATAAATAAATACTTAAAGAAAAAAAAAGAAGAACATAGAATTTAAAATCAAAGGAAAGGAAAAACGTAATTTAGTATAGAAAACGAGAGAAAGAGTGTAACGCCCCGAAATAATAGACCTGAATAGTGAGGATAATGAATCCGATATTTTGGGCAAATAAATAGAATAATTTAAAAAGGGAGCAAGTGTAAAATATTAAAATTTAGGGGTTTAATTTGATGATAAATATTGGTGTGTGGGTGTGTTGGGAAGAATAAAATGGTAATTTAATATAAAAAAAAAAAAAGAAAAAGAAAACCCAAAACTACGTCGTTTTGGGCTTCCCCTTCCTTCTCTCTTTCCTTTTCTTTCTTTTCCTCCTTTTCCCTTTCTCTGCCCCGATCCCGTTCAAGCTCCCCTCACTCGATCTGCTCCTCCTCCCTGTCGGTCCTTGCCGCCCAGCCCCCCTGTTCCTGCTGTCAGCCTGCCGCGTCGCCTCCTCTCTTTCCCCCTCTTCCATGCGCAACGGTGGCAGCTGCTGCCCTCCTCCTCTCGCGTTTGTTCGGGATTTGCAGCCCCGCCCAACGCCTCCTCCTCCTCCTCCTCCTCGTCGCCGGCCATCGGTTGCACCATTAGCCCCCCTAAAGTGAGTGATCTTGACTTGAAATCTGGAGGTTTGAGGAAAAATAATTAAGGGCAGATTTTGGGAGTTTAGGGATTTAAACTTATAATTTTAGGAATTTAATGTTTTAAGCTTAGAATAAGTTAGATTTCTAATTTTTAAGTAATATAGTCAAGTTAAATTACATTTTTATCAAGATTTATTGAGTTCATGGTTAAATTGTTGTGTGTATTTGTGACTTGGCTTGTTATGCTTTGATAAATAACAGATCCAGTGAAACATTTAGCTATTTCGATTTGCCGTTCTTACAGGTTCTCATTTGCATTCTCTACCTATTTATGAGTTTGATTTGTTGTATTGTTTTTAGTTATGTATTTAATTCAATTTTATGTTTTTTTATGGGAATTTCTTTCTGCCATGGGGAAGTTGTCTTCTAAGGATTCTCTCAAAGCTGTCGAAGCTAATATTCAGCACGCCAATACTCTGTAATCATCTGCAATATCTCTTTTTCAATTTTTTTATATTTAATTTTTTCGTCCATAAGTTGGTGTTCTTGCGTTATATTTGGTATTATTGTTTGAATTAGTTCATCTGCCTTAAAACATGAAATTATTTAATTAGATTGTGAGCTGTGAGCTATTTGGATGTTTGTGTATTTCATTTGTTGTTGTCATTCTTGAGTTTTATATATATTATTGATAAAAGAGTTAAATTTAGAGACTTATAAAAGAATTTGTGTTAAGATTTATATATACTATTTAATTGGCTTGTTATTTAGAGACTTATAATTTAGAGACTTGAGTTTTATATATACTATTTAATTGTCTTGTTATTATCAACTAGCTAAAGTGAATAAGAGAGAGTTTTCAGGTAAAATTGGTAAAATTGGTAAGTAGGCCTAAACAAAAAGGCCGTGAGTTGGAATAGCACATTATACGGGTCAATTTCACTCATGATCACTCAACTTATTACTTTTTTTTTTGATAAGCCAACAAATTTTATTAATATCAGGGAAAGAAACATACAAGACATAGATGCCCAGAAAACGAGCTACAAAACAGGCCGTGATCCCAACCGTAGCCTTAAAAACAAAAAACCCAAGCCATTATTCAATCTACCAGACGAAGATCTCAATACCTTCCTAACAAAACATTGATAAAATATAGAACGTGAATACTAGAAGACCACTTGGGTTTTAATTTAGGTAGGGATATTGGTCCCAATGACTTTTTTGCAAAAATGTTAAAAGTTTTAATTTAGGTAGGGATATTGGTCCCAATGACTATCAATCCGGCGAGGGTCCTCGCCGGATTCTGGTCAAAATGACTTTTTTGCAAAAATGTTAAAAGTTCAGTGACATTTAAGTAAGAAAAAAAAAGTCGGTTACTTTTGCGCGATAAGTGATAAATTGAGTGACCGTGAGTGAAATCAACCTCACATTATACTAAACAGTTGTATAGCTGCTAGCATAAAAGCGGTGAGCCTCTCCACATTGGTAAGGAACCTGAAGGATAAGTTTATTTTGTACAGAACTTGCATTTCAAGCGTGTGACAACTTATCAGTTACTCTCACGTTGATATGGTAAGCTTTCTCTTGTATTTGATTAAGTTCTTCACATATCATATCTAATGAACCGATATGCTATTATATTGCTGTTAAGATTCTAGCTGTAGTTGACTTATACGTGAATGTTGTAATTATGCGTGAATGATGTCTGTACACTAGCTAGAACTTCCCATATTAGGATGTAAGAGTTTATACTTAAAGCCCCAATGTGCTTGAGGGAATGATCAAGCAACAAATTCAAAGAAAATACTCTCTTTTAGTTTTTGAAATTTCTCAATTACATATCATGGCTTAAAAAAGTTAGATTTTGATATTAGAGAAAAGGAATGCAGAAATACCTTTTGCCGTTGCAAGGCTTTCAAAAGGGATAAAGCCCATTTATACAAGGGGTCATGAATGAATATATATATATATATATATATATATATATTCAAATTTGACATTATCATTTAGTGATGCGGATGCAGATAGGGCTTTACTATTTTTGCAGTTGCTTTGGATCATATTAGTGGCATCATGTGCTGCTCTTATTATCCAATCACTAGCAGCCAATTTGGGGGTTGTCACAGGTATACAACATCTTTATCTTTTATGTTGTGGATATATTCCTCATAGTATATAATTGCTTCCTGCTGTTTTTCTTTAATGTAGATTTTGTGCTGCTTGATAATAAGTCATTGGTACCAAATTGAAAGAAGGATCTCGAAGTGATGTTGAGAGCCTTGTGGGACTTTTAATTGATGTGATATATTCATAGTGGGGATGCAAAACTTAAAGTTGATGTATACATTTTATATAAAAGTTATTTTTTATCTTTGGTTTTATTTTAGATAATGTTTATATCATAATTGTATGGGATGTTTATAAATATTTGAATTTGAATTGTATTTGATGTTTTTAATTTTCTAAATACTATTTTAAGTACGGTTTCAATTTAATATACTTTTATGATATTATATTTTTATATTTTTTAAATTAATAATATTGTAGAATTATTTATATAAATTAAATTTTGGATGTTACAATAATAATAACAACAAAATTAAATTGGAAATTGTAATAAAAAAAAATTAAATTGAAAATTATAATAAAAAATTAAATTGAAAATAATATTAAAAAACATAATATTTTTTAGCGATGGATTTTCTGTCGCTAATAAACTTTTAATATTTATGGCGATTAATTTTAGATGCTATTTAGCTATGGAATTTGCCGTCGCTATTTTTAGCTACTGTTTTATATTTCAGTCGCAAAATTCCTTGCAACGGAGCAAATAGCGACGATTAGTCATTACGTCGCTAAAAGTAATTAGCGACTAAAATATCTCTATTAGTGACGGAAATTTCCGTCGCTAATTTACTATTTTTTTTGTAGTGATAGGTCATTAATACTTTTTGAAATAGTCAGAATATATCATTAATATTTTCTTCTGTTGTTTTTTGCCATATAGTTTCCAAAATAGAAAAAATATGCCAACGTAACTTTCATAGCGGAGCAATTTTGCCACTGCCCTTTATATAATATAGAAAATTTGTGATTGAATTTGTCAAAATAAAACAATTTTGTCTGACCATACATCATTCTCTTATCAATTGTATTGTGCAAAAAATGGCAAATTCTCACCAATTCAAGTAGTCTTGTGGCAAAAAATAACCAAAAGAAAAGTATGATGGTATATTTTGTCCATTTCAAAAACTAGATGCAAAAAATATCCTTATCACCATAATGAATTGTTAGATTAATTTTTAATAATCATAAATGTGTGGTTAATATTACTTGGGTTGATTTTACGGTAAGGTGGATCCAAAATAATAGTTATTAGCATGTAGAAAATTTTAGAATCACTAGGATTTTGAATTTGTGTGGAGGGGAGTTGGACCAGTAGGTATGGTGTCCTTGAAGACTTGCAGAATTTCTAACAGTTAGTCTGAACGGGGGCTCCTCTGTAATGTAATTTTTGGTATCTTATAGGGGTAGTTTGCCTAAGCAGGCATCGGATTGTGGGGATCTGTCGTTTCTGGATTTGCCATATTTGTTATTGGCTGGGTGGTAGTTTTTTGTTGGCAGCCTAGCCTCTTTGTACACTCTTCTATTTTAATAGTAATCCTTCGGCTTATCAAAAAAAAGAATCACTAGGATTTTATTATAAAAGGATAACTCTTTCCTCTCCCTTTACATAATAGAAAAACATAGTTATCAAAATATGAAAAAGTATGTTCTTGCACCATTGGGAAAAAAAAAATGAAGAAAAGTGAAAGGAGAGAGTGGATAAAATTTTCACAACTATGGATCAAGTTTAGTACTTCCTTTCTTTCTTATAGTATGAATCCTAAAGAGTGGTTGAATCAATTGTATAATAAATAATCTTGAGAAAATTCTAGACTTGTAATATTGTTTAGCAAATTAAAGTTTCCAATTACATGTGGTATCATTGCCTAATTATAGCACTTTGATTCGCATTAAATTTAATCTTAGGATTTATGGTAGCCATTATTATTGCTTATGTCATAATTATACATGAATTAAATAATTAATTATTTTGAGATTAAATTAAGGGTGAAGTATTTGGAATTGGATTATTTTGCCTAATTGTCAATTTGATTTTTCATAAAATCATGTATGAAATTACATGTTTAAAGTTGATATTTGTTGGAAAATGATTTTTGTTTCGAAAATCAAAGATTGAATAAATAAGACATAACATGATTTTGGTTGGATTTTGTAAAAATTGTAATTTTGGGTTGAAAGGTTGCTTCCTTTTGTAAAAGTTGCAATTTTAGGTTGAAAGGTTGCTTCTGTTTTGGAGATAAAGGTTCAAGATGTTTAATTACATTTTGGTTCTTATAGTTTTTTGGACCATTATTAATTGATAATTAAAATTATAGTTTAGTCCCTAAAAGTTTTCCCATATATCAGTATGAATATAGTCCAAAATACCCTTGGTATCATGGATTACTGTTCCAAATTTCACCCTTGCCTTTTTCCCTTTGACGCAGTGCTCGCAAAAATCCAATTTACAAGTCTGAACTCATTTCAATAATCCTTATTTCACTAGGAGATTCAAGGATTTTTCACCTGCATGCCTCAAGCGCATATGCCATAACCTGGTTGCTTCCAACTCCTTTTCATAAGTAGAAGCCACTGTTGCTGTACCAATAACAGTAGTACCTTGGTAGTGGTACAATCTGCTATTCTTTCGAATTTCCTTTAATACCACAAGTGCATCAGAGATTATCTTCATTACTCTACCTTTTGCTCGCACCTCGAAACCCTTTTCTTCTAGAGCTCCTACGAAAACGAGATTCTTTGACAAACTGGGCACATAACGAACATCCTTCAGGATTTTGATTGATCCATCATGATTTTTCAAACGAATGGAACCAATCCCATGTGTGGTGAGAGGGACATCATTTGCTGTATAAACTTCATCTTCTAGTTCTCTAAATTCATAGAACCAATCCCGATTAGGATACATATGATGACTGCAGCCTGAATCAAGTAGCCATACACTAGAAGAGCTAGTTGACGATGTACAACAAGTGAAAAATTTGATTCTTTATCATTACACTCAGCTACATTTGAATCTGCATGTAACACCCTGTGACGCGCGCCGGAACCAGCAAGGCCCTCTTCGGGAATCCGCTTTAAGGATTCGAGGGATTGGTTCGCGTCTTTTCCGATCTTAGGTGTTATGAGATATTTTCGGCACCTCCTTTCACAATAGAACATTGAAAAGGACCATCCATCGCCATAACACCCTTAGGCACTTTTGAGGTATTTTGGAGTCGCCACCCAATTTACAAGAAATTGGGAAAGTTTAACCTCTTATCGGTCTAAACCAGAGATAGTGTCCGGAACTTCACACTTATTGGTGCCTTGGTTAATTATAAATGGGTTTTTAAATTACAAAATTTCATTTTTCATCTCACGCGATTAATGCATTGAATTTAAAGCACACATCATTCACATATGTAAAGCGGTAAATTAAATTTAAAATAAAGACAAAATTAAATTACAACAAAATTAGAGGCGGAATACAACCCCATCGTAAATAAAATATAAATCATACATAAAACGGGGTATTTATTAATGTTGAGGACGTTGGTCCTCTCATGCACAATTAAAGAAAATCATTTTAAAGTGACAATTTATTTTGGATGAAAAAGCTAGGACATTGGTCCCATTTTATTAGAAAACCCAAGTTTATTTGTAAAAATATTTTTGTGTGATTTTTGATTAAGCGTGCAAAAAATAAATGGTTTAATTAATTATTACATGCCAAATAACTCAATAAAACAGACAAAGGAAAAATAACAAGTACAATGAAAAATAACAAAAATAACAACTCCTTGGATCTCCTCCTTCATTCGCACGGGTGCTCAAACAGGGGAACACAAGTATTTGACACCGACAACAAACACAAATAAATTCAATATTAGTAATCGATAAAATTAAATAACCATAGAACTCAATAATAATAATAGTAATAATATTAAATAATAATAATAATTATAATAATATTAATAAACAGAAATCAAATAAATAAATATATAATAATAATGATAATAGTAATAATAATAAAAATAAATATGAAAATGACAATAATAAATAATAAAAATAATATTAAAACAGAATAATAAATAAATATAAATAAATATATTAATAATAAAAATTCAGAAATTAAATAAATACACATATAATAATAATAATAATAATAATAATAATAATAATAAATATAAAACAGAAAATAAATATATATATAATAATAATAATAATAATAATAATAATAATAATAATAATAATAATATAAAAAAACAGAAAATAAATAAAATATATATATATATATATATATATTAATAATAATAATAATAATAATATAAAATAAGGAAAAAGGGATTTACCTCGCCGGAGCTTCGCCGGAGGAGAGGTGGTCGACACCACCTATGCCGGAAGGCAGATCGCCGCTCGAGGGCCTCGCCGGAGCTGGTCACGCGCCGGGATGTCGTCGGAATTGGCCGGAAATCGCGTCGGAGCGTTGCGGGCTTATCCTCGCCGATCTCCTCCACGCGCCGTCTTCCGGGTTCCGATGGAGGAACGGTTGCCGTCGTCTGAAGCGTCTGGATGTGGGGAGTGCGTCGGTGTGGCGCGTGCGGTTATCGGCGGCCGCGGATGGCCGGCGGAGGCAACGCCTCCTCCTCCCCCTTTTTTTCTTTTCCTTCTTCCTCCGGCGTGTTGGTCTGTGCTCCGTTTGGCCACCCCTGGCTGTCCCTCTCTTCTTATTTCCTATTTCCCTTTATTTCTTTGCTTCTACTTTCTTTTGTTTTCCTTTCTATTCTTTTTTTGCTTTTCTATTTTTGGTTTCCTGGGTTCTTCTTGCTCTCTCTTTATTTTCTTGTGTTTCTATGGCCGGCCACCTCTTGCTCTCTCTGTATCTTTCTTTTCCCTTTTCTTTTTTTTTGTTCCAGCCGAATGAGAGAGCTCCCTTTGTTTTTGCTCATCATTTTCTATTTATACCCTCAAATTAGGGCTAAGGGTTATAATGGTCATTTCTTCCACTCAATTATTTCCCTCATTTTCCTTTAATTAATACATACACACACAATTTAATTAAATTAACACACCTACATACATGTTAATTAAACAATTACATAATATAATTAAACATTACATATTAACACATTAATTCATTAATTAACTAAACATTACACTTTAATTTTATATGCATTTTAATTAACACAATAATATTAACCAATTAATTAACTGACAACATCAACTAATTAATTACCTAATTTCACACACGCATATTTATTTTTTATTTTTTTATTTTTTATTTTTTATTTTATTTATATATATTTTTTTTATTTTTTTCGGAGGGAATAATCAAAGATCAAAAATCACCATTTTCATTTTATGCCGGGGTTCGGGACCCGGTGTCTACAGTTGCCCCCAATTTTGGAGAAGCTAGTGCATAGACACCTAGGTGAGCCAAAATTCAAAGAGAAAGAGAGAGGGGATTACATACCTGTGGCGGAGACCTTGCCTTCTTACCTGGAGTCGGATAAAGAGATGCCTCCTCAGAGGGCTTTGGGATTTGCCTCCTCAGAGGGCTTGAGATTTTGAAGTGGTGGTGCCGAGGTCGTGTGCCGATGTCGTGCTAACTCTTCTGTTGATTTGAAGTGGTAGTGCCGAGGTCGTGTGCCGACGTCGTGCTAACCTTTCTGTTTTTTTGACTTTGATATTTTGCCTTCTTAGAGGGCTTTGATATTTTGCCTCCTTAGAGGGCTTGAGGTGTTCTGAAGTGGTAGTGACGTGGTCGTGCTAACCCTCCTTAGAATGGTAGTATCGTCATAGCGTAAATTGTTCTGAATTGGCAGTACCGTTGTCGTGCAAACCTTCCGTAGAATGGTAGTACCGGCAGCGTGCAAACCCTTTGAAGCAGTAGTACCGAGATCGTGAAAACCCTCCTTAGAGTAGTAGTACCGTCCTCGTGCAACTATTTTTGGAGTGGTAGTACCGTTGTCGTGCAAACCTTCCGTAGAATGGTAGTACCGGCAGCGTGTAAACCCTTTGAAGCAGTAGTACCGAGATCGTGCAAACCCTCCTTGGAGTAGTAGTACCGTCCTCGTGCAAACTATTTTTGGAGTGGTAGTACCGTTGTCGTGCAAACCTTCCGTAGAATGGTAGTACCGGCAGCGTGCAAACCCTTTGAAGCAGTAGTACCGAGATCGTGCAAACCCTCCTTGGAGTAGTAGTACCGTCCTCGTGCAAACTGTTTTTGGAGTGGTAGTACCGTTGTCGTGCAAACCTTCCGTAGAATGGTAGTACCGGCAGCGTGCAAACCCTTTGAAGCAGTAGTACCGAGATCGTGCAAACCCTCATTGGAGTAGTAGTACCGTCCTCGTGCAAACTGTTTTTGGAGTGGTAGTACCGTTGTCGTGCAAACCTTCCGTAGAATAGTAGTACCGGCAGCGTGCAAACCCTTTGAAGCAGTAGTACCGAGATCGTGCAAACCCTCCTTGGAGTAGTAGTACCGTCCTCGTGCAAACTGTTTTTGGAGTGGTAGTACCGTTGTCGTGCAAACCTTCCGTAGAATGGTAGTACCGGCAGCGTGCAAACCCTTTGAAGCAGTAGTACCGAGATCGTGCAAACCCTCCTTGGAGTAGTAGTACCGTCCTCGTGCAAACTGTTTTTGGAGTGGTAGTGGTGCTGTCTATGAGCTCTTCGGTTGATTGTCTGCCCCTTGAGAGGTCTTTGGTTGATATTTGTTTTGATTGATGATTGAGCTAATGTTGATTTGATGATTGGTCTGATGTTGGATTGATGTCATTGCTTGCCCTTTGTCGGTGCTAGCATCGAGTTTCTTTTTCTGCAAAATTTAGAAGGTAGATATGCAGGTATAAATGGTGAGCATGCACGTGAAATGTATATGTATGAGTCATGCAGGAATGCAGGATGAGGATTCATCTATGTGGATTTGGAGGTGACGGCCGGTTTGACCGTAGTCTTCGGTAGGATCAATGCCCCCTAGAGTTGCTTTTGAATTACATGCTTTTGGGGATTATGAGTTTCTTTTCTGATACCTGTAGTCATTATTTTAAGGTAGTGCATCCCTTGTGGATTTTCACACTAGCTTTTCTTAGCGGGAGATGCGTCCTTGTTGGATTTTCACATAACCCTGTGCCTTATTTTTTGCCTGGAATGGACCCAACCCAAACCAGCGGCTTTTATTTATTTCATTTTTTTGTAGGGCAGACTGCCTGTTACCAGGTTTTCACCCTGCCCTTTGGCCTAACTTTTGCTTAGAGCGCCAGTCACGGTTTTCATCTCTAACGGCCTTTTTTTTTTTTTTTTAGTGTGAGAAGTTGGAGTTGTTGCAAAAGGTCTTTCAGGTATGATTGGCATGTGCTTATGTCTCAGATATTGGTTGTATGAGCTTGGTTCTTTATCGAGAAGGTGCTGTAGGGTTGGCTTCACAGTGGGTAGCAAGATGAGTTGTCTGAAGTGTCTGAGTGGCGAGAGTGGCAGAGGGTAGATAGTAATAGTGTGCTGGTTTCATGCTGGACCCAGACGACTTTGGGCATGCAAGATGAATTGCTCTGGTTACATCAATACATCTTTGCGTAAATGCATATATTTCAATCTGATTTCATAACACATGATCACCATTTGGCATTAACTCGAAAAAATATGAGACACCATCTAATCTCGGGATAAATCTTGAGAGCATCAAACTCCTGTTATCCATCAGCCCTCACGGGTTTTCTTGATCGAATATTTTCTCTCTCTTTCTTTTTTTTTTATTCTTTATTTAGCCTTTGCCATGGACCCTCCTTCAGTTCGTCGGTGTAGATTGAATTTGCTTTCATCTTCGTTAGCCGGGGAGGCTGCTCCTTCTGGCGATGGTTCTTTTAGCATCAAAGTTTCGTTCTTAGGCCTTGTGCAGGCTGGCTGAGATATTGAGTTTCTTGGCTTCAATCTGCATCTTCCATTTGTTGGTTTTTAATTCCTGAGGTAACCGTTGATGGCTGGGATGGAGTTGTAGGATAAAACTATGGTTTAGGACAGGACTATAGTTCCTCCCTTTTTGTTTTGTTCTTTGCTTTTTTTTTATTATTTTTTTTTGTTTTTGTTTTTGTTTTTTTTTTTTTTTGAGAGGTAATGAACTGTCCTCCTGAGTTCGGTTACATGGGTGTTTTTGGCCTCATATGATTAGAGGTTGGTCTTGATTGGTTATGAGGTCGCATCTCAAATGGTTGGGGTGAAAGGGATTTTAAGGCTTGGTTACATTTCTTGTGAAAGGTTCAGGGTTTCATTCGTCTAGTTCCCGATGTAGCACTTGGAGCTTGATTTGCTCTGCTGCACTATATGCACCTTGAATGTTAAGGGGGAAAAGGAATGGCCTTTGAAACTTCTCTTGTCATCACATCGATATATTGAAGCAGCGTTGATCCAATAATATCCTTGTCAATTATCAGCATGTCACACCAGGTCCTGGCAGAGGCTTTTTTTTATTATTATTTTTTTTTATCTCTCAAAATTATCCTCTCCTCAAGAGTTATATCAGATGCTATCAAGATTTTGTTTGGATTCCCCAAAGTTCCGAGACTAGATGGAGCCGTATTAATTGGGTTAATGTCAAAATGAATGGATGCATCGTGATCATAAGGAATGAAATCATAGAAATATCATACAAATAAGCAGAAATTATGCAATTTATTGAAAATAACCAAATTATCATGAGTAGTTCTTGAAATGAAAAGAAATAAGGCATTTAAAAAAAACATAATCTTCTTCCCCATTCTCCCGACAAGTGTCAGCGACTTATTCATATCCACGTAGCTCCTGCAAGATATGCCATTCTAGTGGACCGGATCCGATCACATATTTGGTGGAGGGACTGCATTGTAGGCTGGCTTGTCCTTCTTCTCGCTCTTCTTAGGGTCCGAGATCTGTTTGGTGTCAATAAGATTTTGGATCTTATTCCTCAAAGTTCGGCAGTAATCAGTTGAGTGCCCAGTGTGTTGATGGTAGGCGCAGTACTGATCATCTCTATGCCCTGGCTGTCCTTGAGTCGCAGCTGGCCTAGGTGTTAGTGGCTGTAGCTTGCCCAATTTCATCAATCTCTCTAGTACCCAGGACAAAGAGCGGCCTAAATTGGAGTAGTGCCTCTGGCCTTGCCCAACTCCAGTTGCTGCAACTTCTACTAACGTGCCATTTCTGCCGTTACTGCTCCCGGCACCATTTGATCTGTACCCTGATTGGTTCCCAAAGTTCCTCCCCGCAAAGCTATTTTGGCTTGCTTTCTTTACCAGGTAAGCAGCCTCAGCCTCTACAGCAATATCCTTAAGCGATTCCCAGTCTTTGAGCCCCTTAAAACTAAGCAAATCTTTTAGGTAAGGGCAGGAGTTCCTGATAAATAGCCTAATCTGGTCAGTAGTGTCAGGCTTTCGCTTCATCTCCATGACCCTGTTCCTTCATCTGGTGAGGTATTCGTGAAATGACTCATCACTCCTCTGTTGTAAAAGCTCAAGGTCCTTTAGGGTGACCTCCATCTTAGTGCTGCAGTCGTATTGCTTTATGAATTCATCAGTCAGAAGGTCCCAGTCCTCTTTGGATCTCCCATCCAGCCCGTGGTACCAGTCTACTGCTGGACCTACCAGACTAAGGCAAAAATATTCAACCTTTTGCTTTTTACTCAACCCGGTACCCTTCATTACCAAGGTGTACTGCTTGATGTGGGCAGATGGGTCAGAAGTACCATCAAATTTCGGCAGCTCAGGCATCTTGAACCTTTAGGGTAGCAGCTCTTCATCCCCTAGATCTCTGTCCTCAGGGTTGATCCCTTTTCCAGCTGATAACATGCGAGTGATATCTTCAATCTGCTGTCTCATCCCCCTCAGAGTCTCATCCTCTAACCTAAGTGCTCTGCCCCTCATAGCTTGTTGGACCATTGGCTCTTCATCTTCCTCCTTTACCATAAAATCCTCATTAGGATCGGGGATCCTTTCCCCTCTTGGCTCGATGGGTGCGACAGCTCTGTGCTCATTGACAGGTTGATGGGCAGCAACTCCAATGAGAGGAGCCTCTCCATCAGCAGGTGGTTTGGCTTGCTCCCGAGGAGGGACCACCGACGCTTGTGGAGCAACAGGCGGCTGTGGAGCAATAGGTGCTTGTGGAACAGGAGGGTGAGCAATTCTTTCGGCCATAGCTCCCATCATTTCTAACATTCTTCGCTCAAAATCTTCTAACCTCTTAGCAAGGTCTTGAGTGGTCAAAGTTCCAGTCTCATCTGCCATGGAGGATGATTCACTTGTTGTTGAGAGTGACTCAGAATCCCAATTAGCAACTAATTCTAGCGATCCAAAGGGCGAGTCCGTACTCACTAGCCGACCGTCAAGACCTCTAATCCACTTAGATGAATCTATGATGGCTGAAAAGTTTAAATTGTTAAAATGATGCATGAATGATATGCGTAATGCATGATCTTGAATTATGCAGGTGGTCCTGGATGAGTGAAAGATCAATAAATTACAGTGATATAATGAGATGCATGAAAAGAATATACGTAAAATGATATGTAGACAAAAGGATATACACACACAAAATGAAATGCATTTTTTATTATTATTATTTTTTTTTTAATAATTCTTTTTTTATTTTTAATTTTATCATAAAAACATGCATGAATGACGTATACAATGAATGGTCGTGTGTTATGCAACATAGACAAACACATGCAAGCAAGTAGATCCTTCCAACCTTATTACTCCCGCACACGAGGTCAAATAGTCTCTTCCTAGGTGGGCTTGGCCCATGGGTCAACAGGGAACCCAATGGGCACGTATGGTGCGCGGTGAAAAACCGGCAGCATAACACTCTTAATTTAAAGCACATGCGCATGAATTTTGGCCATTATATATTTAAATAATTCAACTAAATTAAAATGAGCCCATCGGGGCATGAAAGCCTTTGATAAAAACCATTTAATTTGATTGATCTTATTTAATATACGATGGCCCACATAGCAAGCATAGTATTATGGTACATGTAACCTAGGGGAAGTATCTATTGCCATTACATGAGCTTTGGTCAGGGTGATGTTACTTTAAGGCTACCCAAGCATGGTCCCTGCACGACGGGTCTATCTCATCACGAGCATAACGACCGATCGGGTCACCATTTGATATACCATTTGATGGCACGAGGCTTGGGCTGGTGATTATCCTTAACACTTCCCCAAATTGAGTGAAAATGAGGTCGTGCTTCAGGAACGCACCGGGGTTAAGAAAGGGACCAAACTAGCATAATTCTAAGGCTCTAGCATGGATGCAATGCAATTTAGATGAGAGATGAAATTTTAGTTTTTAAAAACCCAATTATACATTTTAACTAAGACATTTTCAGAGCAAAGTCACAAACAGTCCCCAGCGGAGTCGCCACTGTGACGCGCGCCGGAACCAGCAAGGCCCTCTTTCGGGAATCGGCTTTTAGGATTCGAGGGATTGGTTCGCGTCTTTTCCGATCTTAGGTGTTATGAGATATTTTCGGCACCTCCTTTCACAATAGAACATTGAAAAGGACCATCCATCGCCATAACACCCTTAGGCACTTTTGAGGTATTTTGGAGTCGCCACCCAATTTACAAGAAATTGGGAAAGTTTAACCTCTTATCGGTCTAAACCAGAGATAGTGTCCGGAACTTCACACTTATTGGTGCCTTGGTTAATTATAAATGGGTTTTTAAATTACAAAATTTCATTTTTCATCTCACGCGATTAATGCATTGAATTTAAAGCACACATCATTCACATATGTAAAGCGGTAAATAAAATTTAAAATAAAGACAAAATTAAATTACCACAAAACTAGAGGCGGAATACAACCCCATCGTAAATAAAATATAAATCATACATAAAACGGGGTATTTATTAATGTTGAGGACGTTGGTCCTCTCATGCACAATTAAAGAAAATCATTTTAAAGTGACAATTTATTTTGGATGAAAAAGCTAGGACATTGGTCCCATTTTATTAGAAAACCCAAGTTTATTTGTAAAAATATTTTTGTGTGATTTTTGATTAAGCGTGCAAAAAATAAATGGTTTAATTAATTATTACATGCCAAATAACTCAATAAAACAGACAAAGGAAAAATAACAAGTACAATGAAAAATAACAAAAATAACAACTCCTTGGATCTCCTCCTTCATTCGCACGGGTGCTCAAACAGGGGAACACAAGTATTTGACACCGACAACAAACACAAATAAATTCAATATTAGTAATCGATAAAATTAAATAACCATAGAACTCAATAATAATAATAGTAATAATATTAAATAATAATAATAATTATAATAATATTAATAAACAGAAATCAAATAAATAAATATATAATAATAATGATAATAGTAATAATAATAAAAATAAATATGAAAATGACAATAATAAATAATAAAAATAATATTAAAACAGAATAATAAATAAATATAAATAAATATATTAATAATAAAAATTCAGAAATTAAATAAATACACATATGATAATAATAATAATAATAATAATAATAATAATAAATATAAAACAGAAAATAAATATATATAATAATAATAATAATAATAATAATAATAATATAAAAAAACAGAAAATAAATAAAATATATATATATATATATATTAATAATAATAATAATAATAATAATATAAAATAAGGAAAAAGGGATTTACCTCGCCGGAGCTTCGCCGGAGGAGAGGTGGTCGACACCACCTATGCCGGAAGGTAGATCGCCGCTCGAGGGCCTCGCCGGAGCTGGTCACGCGCCGGGATGTCGTCGGAATTGGCCGGAAATCGCGTCGGAGCGTTGCGGGCTTATCCTCGCCGATCTCCTCCACGCGCCGTCTTCCGGGTTCCGATGGAGGAACGGTTGCCGTCGTCTGAAGCGTCTGGATGTGGGGAGTGCGTCGGTGTGGCGCGTGCGGTTATCGGCGGCCGCGGATGGCCGGCGGAGGCAACGCCTCCTCCTCCCCCTTTTTTTCTTTTCCTTCTTCCTCCGGCGTGTTGGTCTGTGCTCCGTTTGGCCACCCTTGGCTGTCCCTCTCTTCTTATTTCCTATTTCCCTTTATTTCTTTGCTTCTACTTTCTTTTGTTTTCCTTTCTATTCTTTTTTTGCTTTTCTATTTTTGGTTTCCTGGGTTCTTCTTGCTCTCTCTTTATTTTCTTGTGTTTCTATGGCCGGCCACCTCTTGCTCTCTCTGTATCTTTCTTTTCCCTTTTCTTTTTTTTTGTTCCAGCCGAATGAGAGAGCTCCCTTTGTTTTTGCTCATCATTTTCTATTTATACCCTCAAATTAGGGCTAAGGGTTATAATGGTCATTTCCTCCACTCAATTATTTCCCTCATTTTCCTTTAATTAATACATACACACACAATTTAATTAAATTAACACACCTACATACATGTTAATTAAACAATTACATAATATAATTAAACATTACATATTAACACATTAATTCATTAATTAACTAAACATTACACTTTAATTTTATATGCATTTTAATTAACACAATAATATTAACCAATTAATTAACTGACAACATCAACTAATTAATTACCTAATTTCACACACGCATATTTATTTTTTATTTTTTTATTTTTTATTTTTTATTTTATTTATATATATTTTTTTTATTTTTTTCGGAGGGAATAATCAAAGATCAAAAATCACCATTTTCATTTTATGCCGGGGTTCGGGACCCGGTGTCTACACACCCCGCCATCCCCGTTGGAAGGATACCGGAGTGCCACGCGGTCGAACACATATAAACGAATCCAAAAGCATACTCATAAATAAAATAAAAGATGAGATGAAGAGAAACTTTTAATCATATAGTAGAAAATCCTTTAACATATACATATATATATACCACTATCGATTTACAAAAAGGCTCATAAGCAAATACATATACAAAAATACTTGTTCCTTTACAAAAGATTCATTTTGCGATATACAAGCCATGTACAAAATGACAGTGGAAGACTCAAAATACTTCATCCAAAAAGACTTCTAGTGGCCGACCTGCAGATATCAGACTCCAGACTGAACTCGCCACCTGCACGGGAAAAGAGCCCGTGCTAAGCGATAACGCTTAGTGGGGAGGAACAAAGCAAACAACAATATGCATATACAATATTTACAACAATACTATAATCTCATCCCAACCATAAACATACATTACAAGTAATTAACTATTAAAACATAATTAAAATCTACATATTTCTCACCATTCCAAATACATATATACTCAAGGTATATAAACACAAAGTTATACTATATTTCATATACAACATATACCTTTAATCTTGTCAATAAACATCTCAACATATGCAACACATATTAACATGTAGCCTGATTAGTCGGAATAAACTCATTAGAAGTGGATACGGTCAAATGGATACTGATAGAACACAGTATCCCAAGCATATAGAGACATGAGTCTCAAACATGTAATTTCCATATAGAGACCAAAGTCTCACAATATTTCCATATAGATCCCATAGGATCGAAACAAGGATCCAAACGGACCCGCATATAACGTTTTATCATATAGCAGCTGCAAACACACACTGACCTAAGTAAGCGCTTACTTATCCACTACTATGACTTATTCAGGCTTAAATGACAACTCAATACAAATTTATAATTCATGTATACATGTATATAGATCAAATTCAGAACATTTAAACATATAAATATCAATTACAGGAGGTAATAAGAACAAATAGCTCATATTGAAAAAGTTCATGTTAAATAAATTATAAACATGTAAATCATGTATATTAAATTATTAATCATGTATACAAAACCCAATATTGTGCAATTATTAAAATACAATACAAATTTTAACTCAAACATTTGTCATGTAGTGCAAAAACCCTTAAAACAGAAGTTAAAACCTTATTTTTAATAAAACAGGGCAGCAGGGGAAGGCTGGTCACGAGACACCCAGGCAGTGGTGTCTCGTGACGCAGGCTTCACGCGAGCGCCACGCAAAGCAAGGCAGTCACGACGTGACCACTCGTCACGTCTCGTGACGCCTGAGAAGAGAGGGGAAGGTCACGAGATCCTGTCTCGTGACACGCAGGGAAGACCGGCGAGAGGTCGCGAGGCGTGATGCTCCATCACGTCGCGACTTCCCAACGGGAGGAAGGTCACGGCGTGATGCTTCATCACGCCACGTGACTTCCCAAGGAGGGGGTCACGGCGTGATGCTTCATCACGTCACGTGATCTTCCTCTCACAAAACTGCTTCTCCTCCAATCAATTTTTTTTAATTTTCAGAAGAACGTGAAAAACCAGAAGATTGCAAAAACAGAGTACTACCAAAAATCAAAACCCCATCTTGCTTAAAACCATTTTTCATGTAAAAATCATGCTAACACATACCTTTAAGTCTTCTGAGCACATTTACAACAATTTCACTCACATTATTCACAGTATCATATAATCACAGTAAATAAACAGAGAGAGTCACAACCCAGAATTCCACATTCAAATACATATGTAAACGTCTCATTTGCAAACTCATAATCATTATTTCTCTACCTAAATCATGTATACACAATACATCTCTCATGCATCTATATAAATGAACACACATAATTGACGTTAACAACAAACAGCAACTAGGATCCAAAATTGAGTAAAGACAGTGTGACGCGCGCCGGAACCAGCAAGGCCCTCTTCGGGAATCCGCTTTTAGGATTCGAGGGATAGGTTCGCGTCTTTTCCGATTTTAGGTGTTATGGGATATTTTCGGCACCTCCTTTCACAATAGAACATTGAAAAGGACCATCCATCGCCATAACACCTTTAGGCACTTTTGAGGTATTTTGGAGTCGCCGCCCAATTTACAAGAAATTGGGAAAGTTTAACCTCTTATCGGTCTAAACCAGAGATGGTGTCCGGAACTTCACACTTATTGGTTCCTTGGTTAATTATAAATGAGTTTTTAAATTATAAAATTTCATTTTTCATCTCACACGATTAATGCATTGAATTTAAAGCGCACATCATTCACATATGAAACGATAAATAAAAATAAAAATAAAGACAAAATTAAATTACAACAAAACTAGGGGCGGAATACAACCCCCATTGTAAATAAAATATAAATCATACATAAAACGGGGTATTTATTAATGTTGAGGACGTTGGTCCTCTCATGTATAATTAAAAAATCATTTTAAAGTGACAATTTATTTTGGATGAAAAATTAGGACATTGGTCCCATTTTATTAGAAAACCCAATTTTATTTATAGAAATATTTTTGTGTGATTTTTGATTAAGCGTGCATAAAATAAATGGTTTAATTAATTATTACATGCCAAATAACTCAATAAAATAAACAGAGGAAAAATAACAGATATAGTGAAAAATAACAACTTCTCGGATCTCCTCCTTCATTCGCACGGGTGCTCAAACAGGGGCACACAAGTATTTAACACCAACAACAAACACAAATAAACTTAATGTTAGTAATCGAAGTAAGAAAATCAATTAAACATTCATAACAATACATAAATTAAATGAAACATGCATATCATGTGATAAATACATTAAATGACATATTAAAATAAATTAACAAATTAATAGATAACTATTTAAAACATAAAGTAATAATAATAACAATAACAACAACAAAAAAAATAATAATAACAATAATAACGATAATAATAACGATAAACGATGATAGTAACAATAAATAACACTAATAACAATATACTAACGATATATATAATGATGATAATAACAAAAAATAAGTAAATAGGTAAATAATAATAATAATAATAATAATAATAATAATAATAATAATAATAATAAGAACAACAATAATATATAATAACAATGAAAATAATGATGAACAATGACAATAATGATAATAAGGATGAACAATTAAAAGAAAATGGGAACAAACAACGAAATTAAAAGTTAGATCTACATCTAAAAACAATATTAAAAGTTAGATCTACATCTAAAATGACATAAAATAAATAAATCAACAACAAATATGTAGATCTACATGTTTACTAATTTAAATATTAGCAAAAATGATAAAAGTAAAAATTAAATCAAGAGATCGAGTCTAGAATGTTTACCCTCAGATTTCGGATTCGATGGAAAAAATATGATGGATTTTCCTTGTTTTGATTTGCAAAATATGGATTTGAAATGATAAAGTTTGAGATTTTAATTTAAAAGAAAAATTTCTTGAAAAAAAATTGAAGAAAAATTAAATTGATTCCCAAGAACAAAGAATTGATTTTCTTTGTCTCAAGAACAATTGTTAATTAAAATTAAAGAGAAGAAATTGATGAAAACAAAATTAATTTCCAAGAACAAAGAATTATTTTCTTTGTCTCAAGAAATTGTAATTGATAGAAAAAACCAAACTCAAGAACAAAGAATTGATTTCTTTGCTTCAAGACCGATTTTAGCTTGAAAATTGAATTTTTTTGGCTTTGAAGATTTTATTTTTTGATGAAGAAAACTCAAATGATGTAGAGAGGATTTTTAGAGAGAGGAAGTGAGAAGATGAGGAAAACCAGCAAAATTAAAAATCATTTCTAGAGAGAAAATGGCCAACCCCTTAATTTCCCTCATCTCTTTCTTTTTATTACCAAAAAAACTAAAAAAATAATTAATTAATTAAGAAATAAAATTATTTTTATTAAATTTTCCTTAATTTAAGTGTGAAAAAGGAACAAAAATCAACCAAATCCCGGAAAAATCTTCAAAAAAGTCAAAGAAATTAAAAACACAAGATTTTTGGGTGAAAAAATGTCAATTTCGGTGATTTTGGGCGACTGAGGTGAAAGCACAGCTGTGCTTTTGCGCGTAATGCACACTGTGCAAAAGCACAGCCGTGCTTTTGAAAGCACACCCTCCATCCAAAAGCACACTCTCTCTTTTCCTTTTTTTTTCTTCTTTTTTTCTTTCTTTCTTTTTTTTTTTTAAAAAATTTTTAAATATGACTAAAAAAAGTACTAAATTTATTCTCAAAAACTAATTTCTAAATTATTTTATTTTTTATTATTTTTTATTATTTTTTTATTATTTTTTATTTTATTTTTTTATTTTTTTATTTTTTTATTATTTTTTTAATATTTTTATTATTTTCTATTTTTATTTTAAAATGCAAATTTGACAAGGAAATCATCATTTTTAGTCTTTTTGCCTGAGAAGGCAATTTTTCATCATTGGGTAACTCCGATCTAGGCTGACTCAGGACCCGGTGTCTACAGTTGCCCCCAGTTTAGGGGAAGCTAGTACACTAGTGTCTAGGTGAGCCTAAACTCAAGGAGAAGAAGGAAAGAGACACGTACCTGAGGCGGCCTTCTTTCCGAAGCGAGTGATGCTGTTGTGGTCATTATTGCCATGTCGTCGGCGTGCTGTTTTTAGTTGAATCTGTTGAGCGGTATTTCCGTCATCGTGCTAACCGTTCTTGGTAGTGTCGTGGTCATGCTAACCTCCTGTAGGATGGTAGTGCCGCCATCGTGCTAGCCGTTTTTTGAGTGGCACCCCCTGAGAGGTCTTGGGTTGAGATGTTTGATCGCCCCCGGAGAGGTCTTGGGATGGTTGATTGCCCCCTGAGAGGTCTTTGGCTGATGCTCCCTGAGAAGTCATTGGTTGGTTGCCCCCTGAGAAGCGAAAGTCGGATAAAGAGATGCCTCCTCAGAGGGCTTTGGGATTTGCCTCCTCAGAGGGCTTGAGATTTTGAAGTGGTGGTGCCGAGGTCGTGTGCCGACGTCGTGCTAACTCTTCTGTTGATTTGAAGTGGTAGTGCCGAGGTCGTGTGCCGACGTCGTGCTAACCCTTCTGTTTTTTGACTTTGATATTTTGCCTTCTTAGAGGGCTTCGAAGTTTTGAAGTGGTAGTGCCGTGGTCGTGCTAACCCTCCTTAGAATGGTAGTATCGTCATAGCGCAAATTGTTCTGAATTGGCAGTACCGTTGTCGTGCAAACCTTCCGTAGAGTGGTAGTACCGGTAGCGTGCAAACCCTTTGAAGCATTAGTACCGAGATCGTGCAAACCCTCCATAGAGTAGTAGTACCGTCCTCGTGCAAACTATTTTTGGAGTGGTAGTACCGTTGTCGTGCAAACCTTCCGTAGAATGGTAGTACCGGCAGCGTGCAAACCCTTTGAAGCAGTAGTACCGAGATCATGCAAACCCTCCATAGAGTAGTAGTACCATCCTCGTGCAAACTATTTTTGGAGTGGTAGTACCGTTGTCGTGCAAACCTTCCGTAGAATGGTAGTACCGGCAGCGTGCAAACCCTTTGAAGCAGTAGTACCGAGATCGTGCAAACCCTCCTTGGAGTAGTAGTACCGTCCTCGTGCAAACTGTTTTTGGAGTGGTAGTACCGTTGTCGTGCAAACCTTCCGTAGAATGGTAGTACCGGCAGCGTGCAAACCCTTTGAAGCAGTAGTACCGAGATCGTGCAAACCCTCCTTGGAGTAGTAGTACCATCCTCGTGCAAACTGTTTTTGGAGTGGTAGTACCGTTGTCGTGCAAACCTTCCGTAGAATGGTAGTACCGGCAGCGTGCAAACCCTTTGAAGCAGTAGTACCGAGATCATGCAAACCCTCCTTGGAGTAGTAGTACCGTCCTCGTGCAAACTGTTTTTTTGGAGTGGTAGTACCGTTGTCGTGCAAACCTTCCGTAGAATGGTAGTACCGGCAGCGTGCAAACCCTTTGAAGCAGTAGTACCGAGATCGTGCAAACCCTCCTTGGAGTAGTAGTACCGTCCTCGTGCAAACTGTTTTTTTGGAGTGGTAGTACCGTTGTCGTGCAAACCTTCCGTAGAATGGTAGTACCGGCAGCGTGCAAACCCTTTGAAGCAGTAGTACCGAGATCGTGCAAACCCTCCTTGGAGTAGTAGTACCGTCCTCGTGCAAACTATTTTTGGAGTGGTAGTGGTGCTGTCTATGAGCTCTTCGGTTGATTGTCTGCCCCTTGAGAGGTCTTTGGTTGATATTTGTTTTGATTGATGATTGAGCTATAATGTTGATCTGATGATTGGTCTGATGTTGGATTGATGTCATTGCTTGCCCTTTGTCGGTGCTAGCATTTGATTCTTTCTTTCTGCAAGACTTATAAAGCAAAATATGCAGGAAAAAGTGATGAGCATGCACGTGAGATGTATATGTATGAGTCATGCATGAATGCAGGATGAGGATTCATCTATGTGGATTTGGAGGTGACAGCTGGTTTGGTTGCAATTTGCAGTTGGATCTGTGCCCCCTTGGATTGCCTTTGAATTTCATGCCATTAAGGGATTATGAGGTTCTCCTCTGGTACCTGTAGTCATTATTTGAAGGTAGTGCGTCCCTCGTGGATTTTCACACTAGCTTTTCTTAGTGGGAGATGCATCCTTGTCGGATTTTCACATAACCCTGTGCCTTATTTTTTGCCTGGAATGGACCCAACCCAATCCAGAGGCTTTTATTTATTTCATTTTTTGTAGGGCAGACTGCCTGTCGCCAGGTTTTCACCCTGCCCTTTGGCCTAACTTTTGCTTAGAGCGCCAGTCACGGTTTTCATCTCTAACGGCCTTTTTTTTTTTTTTTTTTTTGAGTGTGAGAAGTTGGAGTCGTTGCGAAAGGTCTTTCGGGTATGATTGGCATGTGCTTGCGTCTCAGATATTGGTTGTATGAGTTTGGTTCTTTATTGGGAAGGTACTGTAGGATTGGCTTCACAGTGGGTAGCAAGATGAGTTGTCTGAAGTGTCTGAGTGGCGAGAGTGGCAGAGGGTAGATAGTAATAGTGTGCTGGTTTCATGCTGAACCCAGACGACTTTGGGCATGCAAGATGAATTGCTCTGGTTACATCAATACATCTTTGCGTAAATGCATATATTTCAATCTGATTTCATAACACATGATCACCATTTGGCATTAACTCGAAAAAATATGAGACACCATCTAATCTCGGGATAGATCTTGAGAGCATCAAACTCTTGTTATCCATCAGCCCTCGCGGGTTTTCTTGATCGAATATTTTCTCTCCTCTCTTTTTTTTTATTTATTTATTTAGCCTTTGCCATGGACCCTCCTTCAGTTCGTCGGTGTAGATTGAATTTGCTTTCATCTTCGTTAGCCGGGGAGGCTGCTCCTTCTGGCGATGGTTCTTTTAGCATCAAAGTTTCATTCTTAGGCCTTGTGCAGACTGGCTGAGATATTGAGTTTCTTGGCTTCAAGCTGCATCTTCCATTTGTTGGTTTTTAATTCCTGAGGTAACCGTTGATGGCTGGGATGGAGTTGTGGGATGAAACTATGGTTTAGGATAGGACTATAGTTCCTCCTTTTTTTTTGTTTTGTTCTTTGCTTTTTTTTTTTTTGTTTTTTTTTTTGAGAGGTAATGAACTGTCCTCCTGAGTTCGGTTACATGGGTGTTTTTGGCCTCATATGATTAGAGGTTGGTCTTGATTGGTTATGAGGTCGCATCTCAAATGGTTGGGGTGAAAGGGATTTTAAGGCTTGGTTATATTTCTTGTGAAAGGTTCAGGGTTTCATTCGTCTAGTTCCCGATGTAGCACTTGGAGCTTGATTTGCTCTGCTGCACTATATTTACCTTGAATGTTGAGGGGGAAAAGGAATGGCCTTTGAAACTTCTCTTGTCATCACATCGATATATTGAAGCAGCGTTGATCCAATAATGTCCTTGTCAATTATCAGCACGTCATTGCATGTCCAAGCAAAGGCTCTTTCAAAATTTTTTATATCTCTCAAAAATTATCCTCTCCTTAAGAGTTATATCAGATGCTATCAAGATTTTGTTTGGATTCCCCAAAGTTCCGAGACTAGATGGAGTCGTATTAATTGGGTTAATGTCAAAATGAATGGATGCATCGTGATCATAAGGAATGAAATCATAGAAATATCATACAAATAAGCAGAAATTGTGCAATTTATTGAAAATAACCAAATTGTCATAAGTAGTTCTTGGAATGAAAAGAAATAAGGCATAAAAAAACAGTCTTCTTCCCCACTCTCCCGACAAGTGTCAGCGACTTATTCATATCCACGTAGCTCCTGCAAGATATGCCATTCTAGTGGACCGGATCCAATCACATATTTGGTGGAGGGATCGCATTATAGCCTGGCTTGTTCTTACTCTCCCTCTTCTCAGGATCCGTGATTTGTTTGCTGTCAATTAAGTCCTGAATTTCATGCCTTAGCCTCGCACAACGGTCCGTCATATGCCCCGTGTGCTGGTGGAAATCATAATACTCATCATCTTTATGACCCGGTTGTCCTTGGGTTTTGGCTGGCTTAGGAGGCAGGGGCTGCAGCTTCCCTTCTTTTATTAGTCTCTTTAATACCCAGGATAAAGATTTGCCAAGATCAGAATAGCGCCTTTGAGCTACTTTAGCCATTGGTACTTTCCCTGTCCTTCTTGTGCCGCTGCTACTAACTCCCTGACTTGCGAGGCTAGTGACAGTCATATTGAGGGGTGCCTGGGTAGTTGCCATGAGTTGAGCTTGAAGAACTAGTGCCATGGTATCCATCCTTTCCTTAATTGCGGCCAATAACCTCCTTTCAAGCTCCTCAAACCTTCTATCCATCTCTTGGGTCATTAAGGCACGAGCCTCTTCCATAATACGCAATTCAATTTGTTCAACAGCAGAGGCCACAGGCGGTTGCCTGGCATTTGGTGCCATCTGAACAGCGATATTTTCCGTTACAGCGAATGTCCCCTTTTTAAAATCCTCCAATTTCCCAGCGAGGTCTTGAGTAGTCAAAGCTCCGGTTTCTTCTGCCATGGAAGATGATTCACTAGCTATAAAGAGTGACTCAGAATTCCAAACAGACACTAGTTCTTAGCAATCCAAAGGGCAAGTCCGTACTCACTAGCCGACCGTCAAGACCTCTAATCCACTTAGACGAATCTATGATGGGTGAAAATTTTAAATTATTAAAACGGTGCATGAATGATATATATACAATGCATGATCGTGCGTTATGCAGGTGGTCCTGGATGAGTGAAAGATCAATGAATTACAGTGATATAATGCGATGCATGAAAAGAATATATGTAAAATGATATGCAGACAAAAAGATATACACGCACAAAATGAAATGCATTTTTTTTTATTTTTAATAATTTTTTTTTTCATTTTTAATTTTATCATAAAAACATGCATGAATGACGTATACAATGAATGGTCATGTGTTATGCAACATAGACAAACACATGCAAGCAAGTAGACCCTTCCAACCTTTTTACTCCCGCACACGAGGTCAAATAGTCTCTTCCTAGGTGGGCTTGGCCCATGGGTCAACAGGGAACCCAATGGGCGCGTATGGTGCGCGGTGAAAAACCGGCAGCATAACACTCTTAATTTAAAGCACATGCGCATGAATTTTGGCCATTACATATTTAAATAATTCAACTAAATTAAAATGGGCCCATCGGAGCATGAAAGCCTTTGATAAAAACCATTTAATTTGATTGATCTTATTTAATATACGATGGCCCACATAGCAAGCATAGTATTATGGTACATGTAACCTAGGGGAAGTATCTATTGCCATTACATGAGCTTTGGTCAGGGTGATGTTACTTTAAGGCTACCCAAGCATGGTCCCTGCACGACGGGTCTATCTCATCATGAGCATAACGACCGATCGGGTCACCATTTGATATACCATTTGATGGCACGAGGCTTGGGCTGGTGATTATCCTTAACACTTCCCCAAATTGAGTGAAAATGAGGTCGTACTTCAGGAACGCACCGGGGCTAATAGAGGGACCAAACTAGCATATTCTAAGGCTCTAGCATGGATGCAGTGCAATTTAGATGAGAGATGAAATTTTAGTTTTAAAAACCCAATTATACATTTTAACCAAGACATTTTCAGAGCAAAGTCACAAACAGTCCCCAGCGGAGTCGCCACTGTGACGTGCGCCGGAACCAGCAAGGCCCTCTTCGGGAATCCGCTTTTAGGATTCGAGGGATAGGTTCGCGTCTTTTCCGATTTTAGGTGTTATGGGATATTTTCGGCACCTCCTTTCACAATAGAACATTGAAAAGGACCATCCATCGCCATAACACCTTTAGGCACTTTTGAGGTATTTTGGAGTCGCCACCCAATTTACAAGAAATTGGGAAAGTTTAACCTCTTATCGGTCTAAACCAGAGATGGTGTCCGGAACTTCACACTTATTGGTGCCTTGGTTAATTATAAATGAGTTTTTAAATTATAAAATTTCATTTTTCATCTCACACGATTAATGCATTGAATTTAAAGCGCACATCATTCACATATGAAACGATAAATAAAAATAAAAATAAAGACAAAATTAAATTACAACAAAACTAGGGGCGGAATACAACCCCCATTGTAAATAAAATATAAATCATACATAAAACGGGGTATTTATTAATGTTGAGGACGTTGGTCCTCTCATGTATAATTAAAAAATCATTTTAAAGTGACAATTTATTTTGGATGAAAAATTAGGACATTGGTCCCATTTTATTAGAAAACCCAATTTTATTTATAGAAATATTTTTGTGTGATTTTTTATTAAGCGTGCATAAAATAAATGGTTTAATTAATTATTACATGCCAAATAACTCAATAAAATAAACAGAGAAAAAATAACAGATATAGTGAAAAATAACAACTTCTCGGATCTCCTCCTTCATTCGCACGGGTGCTCAAACAGGGGCACACAAGTATTTAACACCAACAACAAACACAAATAAACTTAATGTTAGTAATCGAAGTAAGAAAATCAATTAAACATTCATAACAATACATAAATTAAATGAAACATGCATATCATGTGATAAATACATTAAATGACATATTAAAATAAATTAACAAATTAATAGATAACTATTTAAAACATAAAGTAATAATAATAACAATAACAACAACAAAAAAAATAATAATAACAATAATAACGATAATAATAACGATAAACGATGATAGTAACAATAAATAACACTAATAACAATATACTAACGATATATATAATGATGATAATAACAAAAAATAAGTAAATAGGTAAATAATAATAATAATAATAATAATAATAATAATAATAATAATAATAAGAACAACAATAATATATAATAACAATGAAAATAATGATGAACAATGACAATAATGATAATAAGGATGAACAATTAAAAGAAAATGGGAACAAACAACGAAATTAAAAGTTAGATCTACATCTAAAAACAATATTAAAAGTTAGATCTACATCTAAAATGACATAAAATAAATAAATCAACAACAAATATGTAGATCTACATGTTTACTAATTTAAATATTAGCAAAAATGATAAAAATAAAAATTAAATCAAGAGATCGAGTCTAGAATGTTTACCCTCAGATTTCGGATTCGATGGAAAAAATATGATTGATTTTCCTTGTTTTGATTTGCAAAATATGGATTTGAAATGATAAAGTTTGAGATTTTAATTTAAAAGAAAAATTTCTTGAAAAATAATTGAAGAAAAATTAAATTGATTCCCAAGAACAAAGAATTGATTTTCTTTGTCTCAAGAACAATTGTTAATTAAAATTAAAGAGAAGAAATTGATGAAAACAAAATTAATTTCCAAGAACAAAGAATTATTTTCTTTGTCTCAAGAAATTGTAATTGATAGAAAAAACCAAACTCAAGAACAAAGAATTGATTTCTTTGCTTCAAGACCGATTTTAGCTTGAAAATTGAATTTTTTTTGGCTTTGAAGATTTTATTTTTTGATGAAGAAAACTCAAATGATGTAGAGAGGATTTTTAGGGAGAGGAAGTGAGAAGATGAGGAAAACCAGCAAAATTAAAAATCCTTTCTAGAGAGAAAATGGCCAACCCCTTAATTTCCCTCATCTCTTTCTTTTTATTACCAAAAAAACTAAAAAAATAATTAATTAATTAAGAAATAAAATTATTTTTATTAAATTTTCCTTAATTTAAGTGTGAAAAAGGAACAAAAATCAACCAAATCCCGGAAAAATCTTCAAAAAAGTCAAAGAAATTGAAAACACAAGATTTTTGGGTGAAAAATGTCAATTTCGGTGATTTTGGGCGACTGAGGTGAAAGCACAGCCGTGCTTTCAAAGCACAGCCGTGCTTTCAAAAGCACAGCCTCCATCCAAAAGCACACCCTCTCTTTTCCTTTTTTTTTTCTTTCTTTCTTTTTTTTTTTTAAATTTTTAAATATGACTAAAAAAAATACTAAATTTATTCTCAAAAACTAATTTCTAAATTATTTTATTTTTTATTATTTTTTATTATTTTTTTAATATTTTTTATTTTATTTATTTTATTTTTTTATTTTTTTATTTTTTATTTTTTTATTTATTTTTTTATTATTTTTTTTAATATTTTTATTATTTTCTATTTTTATTTTAAAATGCAAATTTGACAAGGAAATCATCATTTTTAATCTTTTTGCCTGAGAAGGCAATTTTTCATCATTGGGTAACTCCGATCTAGGCTGACTCAGGACCCGGTGTCTACAGACAGACACTCCCAAACCTGTAATGAAGCTAAAAAATGTCCACTGTATTCTCAATCCACAACTTTCTCTTTCCCTCTATCCCTCTTCTTTACTTCAGATGCTTGCAAACAGATAAAACCACAATCAAACCCAAGAACAAAATCTCTATAAACCTTAAGGAGAAGAAGAAGAACCACACGAAAAACTAACAGCCACTTACCTTCTGAAGCTTCTATCACATGCAAACCCTAGCTCCATAATAGAAGAACACACATGCAGATGGAAAAGAAAGAACAGAAAATGGAGAAGGAAGGGATGGCTAACGTGAGAGAGAGCAAGAGAGAAAGAAAACCTCATGTGTTTAGTTTCCAGGAACTAAAAACATTCAGACCTTTCTTTTCTCTCTCCCACAAGCACACTCCCACCTCTTCCACTTGGCACACATGCACGGATTCACAATTCCATTTTACCAATCAGTCCAAACAATTCCCATTAAATCCTTGACAAATTACTCTTTACTCACTATCTAAAAATCTGTACTACTTAAATTAGATTCTTGCAATTTAATCCTTTTTCCTCTTGTAAATTACCCAATTGCCCTTAATTGTCGAATTAAAATCACTAATTTCCAATTAGGCCACTTATGGGGTGTGACACTGCAACAGCCTTTCCCTTATCAGATTTACCTTTATTCTTCAACTTAGGACAATCTTTCTTCCAGTGCCCTTTTTCTAGACAAAAGGCCCATTCGTCTTTGCCCAATTTGGGCCTCGACTTTGATCTCCCTTTCTTTCCTTTAATCTGGCTCTACAACCGACCTCTCACTACTAGAGCTTTTGTAGCTCCACTTGTGCTTTCTTTCTTGTCCTTCTTTCTCAGTTCATAACTATACAAGGCAGCACAAACTTCACTGAGAGTCACAACAGCCTTCCCATGAAGTAGAGTCGTTTCAAGAAACTCAAACTCCTCAGGAAGGGATCCCAACAACATCAAAGCCAGATCTTCATCTTCAAATGTCACATCCATATTCAATAAATCAGCGATTAACTGATTAAAACTGGTGATGTGATCATTTAATGTAGTACCCGAAATATAATTGAAACGAAACAGTCTTTTCTTCATGTGGAGCTTGTTCTGACTGCTTTTTTTTAAGAATTTTTCCTCCAGTGCCTTCATCAATTTACTTGCAGAAGTTTCTTTCGAGAAAGCATACTTTTGCTCTCTAGAAAGGCACGATCGAATTGTACCACATGACAAACGATTAAGTCACTTCCATTCTTTCTCATCAATATCATCTGGTTTCTTTACTTCAAGGGCAATGTCTAGACCTTGCTGAAAAAGAGCGTCTAGAACCTTACTTTGCCACATGCTAAAATGACCCGTACCATCAAAAATTTTCACCGCAACTCTTGCATTTGCCATCAAATTAGACGAGAAAGAAGCAGTGGATGGATTTGTCATTTCTTCTACAATTACTATTCAATAGCTGTCGATGCAAAATGCCAATAGCCAAGGAAAAATCTTTTCTTATGTGGAAGATCAGACTACGCTGCAATCACAGAGCATACCAAGAAAAAACCTAGGCTCTGATACCAATTGTTGTGAAAACTCGGGTTAATTGTCATCAAATTCACCTTGAATACTATTGAGCAGGTGAATAAAGAGTAAATCAAATAAATTAGAAAATAATAATGTAAACTAGTAAATCAACTAATAATAATAATAATACTAAAAACAGAATATTAAATAAACACCAAACAAATAATAATAATAATAATAATAGTAATAATATAATAATATTATAATATTAATAAACAGAAAATAAATAATAATAATAATAATAATAATAATATCATAAACATAAAATAAATATATAATAATAATAAAAAATATTAATAATAAAAACAGAATAATACTAATAATAAATAAATAAAATAATATTAATATTAATATTAATTAATAATAATAATAATATTAAAATAAATAAATATAAATAGGACTCACCAGATTTTCCTCACCGGAGCCGCCGGAGGCCGTCGGTGGTCGACACCTCCACCACCGCAAGGTAGATCGGAACGCTGGGAGTCCATCGCCGCCGGTCACGCGCCGTAAGGTCGCCGGAGTTGGCCGGAAGTCACGTCGGCAGCGTCCTCTCTTCCCTCGCCGATCTCCTCCACGCCGGCAACTGCAGCTGATCGGGGACCACCATCAGCTTCGTCCGGGTCTCCTCTTCACTCCGGCGGGGCGCGTGCGGCGGTCCTCCTTCCTCTCTCTTTTCTTCTTTTTCTCTTCTCTCCGGCGTCTTCGGTTCCCGTGGCTGCTTCTCTCCTATTCTTTCTATTTCCCTTTTATTTTCCTTTGATTTTTGGTTTCACTTCCTTTGGTCCTCTTTGCCTTGATTTGTTCCTCTTCTTTTCCTTTTTATTTCTTTGATTTTCTGGGTCTCGGGTTCCCTGTTCTTGCTCTCTTCCTCTTTCTTTTTCTTTCTATTTCTTTTCCTTTTTCTTTTGCCCAGCCGAGCTCTCCCTCTGTTCTTACCCTTTCTTCCTCTTCTTCTTTCTATTTTCTTCTTCTTTATTTTCTTTCTCTTTCTTTTCTTGGTCTGCTGAGAGAGCTCCCTCATTCCTCTTCATTCTTTTCTTTTTATACCCTAAAATTAGGGTTGGTTAGGTGCACAATGGTAATTTCCTCCATTTTAATTTCTTAATTAATTTAACTTAATTCAAATAACACACATTAATTAATTTAAACATTACATATTAATTATACATTACATATTAATTACATTACATATTTTACATCTTAATATAATTAATCTATATATCATATAATTTATCTAATTAATTAAACACTTTACATATTAACTAATTAATCTTTAATCTTTCATGCATTTTAATTATCTAATTAAACTAACAATATTAATAAATTAAATTAACCCAACATTAATAATTAATTTCTAATTTTACCTACCTAATCTATATTATATATATATTTTTTCCAGAGGGAATTACTAAGGACCCAAAATCACTTTTTGACATTAAACCCGACTCGGGACCCAGTGTCTACAGGGTCACCAATGGTCCCACTTAAAATCCAATCTCCTTAAACAGAATTTTTCTAAGTAATTTAATAGCACAATAATTTACTAACAATATACCCGACAATAGCTATTAAATAGACAAATAAAAAAATCAGAATTTAACGAGGTTCGGCCAATTATGTTTACGTCCTCAGACACTATCAAATTATATTTAACTATTTCAAAGAAATAATATAAGTGAAATATTTATTAAAGAGGGAAAGAATTTTGCCTTAGGAAAGATTGGCAAGTTTGGAATGATTTCAATTAGAAAAGGAGGGGCTATATTTATAACTTTAACAAATCCCCCTTTCTTAATATATTTCCGATGTGGGATTCCAAAATAAGCCACCAAATTTGACTTTTCAACACTTTCAACATTATAGTTAAATTCTTAAATTTATTTATACTTACTTGATTCAATATTTACTATATAGAAAGCTTGTTAGTCACCAAAGTGATCTTGCTTGAAAAGATATTTAAATTTTTAATTTTATATTCTTCCAATTGTTCTTGTTATATGATGCTAATAAAATATGAATTGAACAATTGAAATTATTAATTATAATACTAGGAGATCATCCAAAGGTGGATCATTGCTTATAATTAACAATATTAGAAAGACTTATCGACATATTTGGTGAATGTGTTTGTATATCCAAAGATAACATGCATACTAGTTTGAATATGATTGACTTTCTATTAAAGTATGTATATATATGTTTGTTAGCATCATTATGGATTAAGGATATGTATTTCAGTACCACCCAAAGGTGAACTTATATATATATATATATGTTAAAGATTATTATTGTCCGAATCCATTAATTGTACACTAAAAAAAAAAAGCAAATTAGTGACGGCATTTTCCGTCGCTAATTATCTTTAGCAATGCCACAACTAATATGTCACAAGAAATTTGCGACTAAAACATACAACTGTCGCTAAAAATAAAATATTCATCACTAAATAATCCCTTAAATTAATCGCTATAAATATTAAAAAATTTATTAGCGACGGAAAATCCATCACTATTCCGTCGCTAAAAATATTAAATTTTTTATTATTATTTTTAATTTATTTTTTTTAATATTATTAGATCAAAAATTTACTTTATGTAAATAATAATTATACAATATTATTAACAATGCTATTAATTTAAAAATTATAATATCATAGACTCAAAATACCCAAATTTCTTTAATAAAATAAAATTAAAAATTAATTTATATATAATCAAAACCATATTAAATAATGCAATGTCTATGGTTATAAAATATTTAAAAATTACAATAAAAAAATATATTATAAAGTGTTGAAACATCCACGGAACGCCACCATTTTGAATCTTTAATTACTTCATGAACCACCTAATTTATAAATTATGAGAAAGAATAAAATAAAAGTTAACAACAAATAGCAAATAAAATAAAATTAAAGCAAAGTGAAAAATTAAACTAGCATTTTATGAGTTTAAAAAAAATTTGTTCGGCATCTTCAACATTTATTGTCTTATTTGTATCTAATATTAGTAAACAAATAAACCTAAATTTCACTATTATTGTCGCTGTCAATTTCTTGGATAAATTTTAGATTATACATATACATGTTACCCAAACAAAATATACATATTCACCCAATTAAGTCTATTAAATTAATGACAAGTTAATTCGAATCTATTCTTCACGTATAACAATTGCTTAGTAAGTATATAATTTATAGGACAACCATTAAACAATACTCAATTATCACCTCAATTTACAATAATAACCTGGCTTATCTACAATCATGATTTTCTCAAAATTCTAGTAGAGTTTCTAGCTTCATGCTGAGTAATTAACATAAGGAAACACAGAGCTTATTTAAAATACTAAATGTTTAACTACTATATATATGCCAACAAGGTACATTTCACATTCCAATATTCTATACTCACCAATTTTATATTCAAATCATTATTTATCCAAATGCTCAAGTTTAAACCACTCGGCCACCAATACATTTAATTTTCACTAAATTCTTAACTTAAATTAAATTCACATTATTAATCACTATAGTACACCATTCGGCCTACATAAGATATTCACTTCCATTAAACCTTTTTTCCACTCAATTAATTCCAATCCACTTATTTTACAATTCTAATATCAATTATGCCATAAATTCATTTAAATATAACATAGTTTACCATTTTCAATACAACATAATACAATATTACACTTTAAAATATTCAAATCACTTCTATAAATTCCAAATAAATTAACATAATATCTGTAGACACCGGGTCCCGAGCTCAGTATAAAAATGTCAATGATAATTTTGGATCCTTGATAATTCCCTCCGAAAAAAATAATATATGTGATAATATATAAATATGTGTGTGTAAAATTTAATTAGTTAATGTTGTTTGTTAATTAATTAGTTAATTGGTTAGTTAATTAGTTAATATTATTATATTAATTAAGATGCATGTAAAATTAAAGATTAATTAGTTAAAGTGTAGAATGTTTAATTAATTAGATAAATTATATATTAAGTAGATTAATTAATGTATGTAATGTTTAATTATATTAAGATGTAATTAATATGTAATGTTTAATTAATATGTAATGTTTAATTAAATTAGTATGTGTGTGTATTAGTTTTAATTAAGTTAGATTAATTAAGATATGAAAATGGAGGGAATTATGGTGGAAATGACAATTGTGCCCATTAGCCCTAATTTTAGGGAATAAAAAGAAGAAGATGAAGGGAAATAGGGGGCTCTCGGCTGGAACAAGAAAGGAAAAGAAAAAAGAAGGAAAGAGTGAGCAAGAACAGAGCCGGCCAAAGAAAAAAAAGAAATAGAAAGGAAAGAAGAGTGAGAGCAAGAAGGTGAGAATAGAAAGTGAGAACAGGGAGCAAAGGAAAGCAAATAGAAAAGAGAGAGTGAAAGAGTGAGTAAGGGAAATAAGAAAAGAAGAAAAGAGGGAGACCAGGGACGCCGGAGAGAGAAGAGAAAGAAGAAAGAAAAGGGGAGGAAGAGTCGCCTCCGCCGGCCAGATCCGGCAACCGATCGCCGCACGCGCCCCGCCGTCGTGGAGAGGAGGTCTGGGCAATTCAGGCGACGCCAACCGTTCTTCCATCGGAGTCCGGAAACCGGCGCGTGAGGGAGAAGAACCCGGACCGTTGCAGCGCGTTTTCCCGGCGACGCCGACTTCCGATCGGCGCGTGGACACCGCCGGCGAGTTCCTCGTGCGCCGATCTTCCTTCCAGCGACGGTGGTGTCGGTCACCCCTCCTCCGGCGAGCCTCCGGCGTCCTAAATCCGGTAAGCCCCTATTTTCCTTATATTTTATAATATTATTAATATATATATATATATATTATTATTTAATTTCAGTTTTTATTATTATTATTATTATTATATTTATTTAATTTCTGTTTTTATTATTATTATTATTTATTATTGTCATTATTTATATTTATTTAGTATTATTATTATAATTATTATTATTGATATTATTATTATTATTATTGTCTAATTTGTGTTAATTTTATGTTGATGTTACCATTTAATTGATTTGTGATTATTCAATTTCTGTTTTTATTATTATTATTATCATTATTGATTATTGTTATTAATTATTGTTATTTATTTATGCAATTATTCATGTATGCATTTATTTATTTATTTAGAAATATGTAATTACTATTTTATTACATTTTATTTATTTGTGGTTTGTAATAATAAAATGATTTTCGACCGCTCTTGAAAAGAATCACCACACAAATGTTTTCTACCAAAAAGAATGTTTGCTAAATAAAACTTGGACCAATGTCCTATTTTTATCCAATAAAAATCATCACATAAAAATTATTTTCCATAATGAATGCATGCGAGGACCAATGTCCTCATTGTTAATGAATAACCCGTTTTATGCATGTATCGCACATTTACAAATGAGGGTTGTATTCTGCCCTTAGTTTTATTGTAAATTTATTTTACGCTTTAATGCTATTTTATTTTATGCTCTTGAATGAATAAATTGTGCTTTAACCAAACTTGCATTGTGTGGAGAGAGAGCGAACTAATAAATTCAAAACTCAATTGTAAACTTAATCAAGGTACGAATAAATGAGAAGTCCCGAACCCTGCTCTGGTCTTTGGGCTCAAGAGGCTAGAGGTTATCCTCCAAGACACCTCTTGTGTCACGAGACTTAGACGTTAATCCTAGGCCTCATGGCCCAATATGGATAAAATGCGCAAGTCTTAGGCTCTCCGAGGCGAGAGAAACTTTCACAATGTTCTATTAGGTGGCGACTCCATGAAACCTCTTTGTTGCCCAACATAGACGCACTTGCGATTTATCACAAGCTGTTGACGGACCCACAATTGCCCCGATCGCCCACGTGCGGGCGGTCGAAGGGGCGGCCGCGGGGATCCGGCGCGCGTCACAATATCATCTACATTGAAAGCATCCATTTCACTTTTTCTCATAAACACAGCAGACACAGTAGCAGAGTGCCAAACTCTCACATTCTTTAACCATAAACTGATATTAAAGACATCACACAATTCACACAATAAGTATCCCACATTTTACAGGCCTAGATAAATAGTTTTAGTTAAAATAATTTACATAATGTAGCTAAAATAACTAACTAAACTCAGTCTTATATTAATTATACAGTAAAATTCAAAACACAAATCACATAATTTATCCTTGACAAATTATTTAGTTTAAAAAAAATCATAGAAAAGTAAATTCGATAGTGCACATATATATACCAGTTGAAGCGAGATTCCCAAAATTTTAGCTCCATTCTGCCCGTCACCGTCGCCGCAGCCTAGTTGTTGAGACACTGCCACTGTTTACGTGAAGCGCAGCACACCATTCAAAAGGCATCAATTTGCCTTTTTCGATCTCCCATTTTCTGGCGGCTGAGGATGATTAGTGGGTACCGGAAGGAGAGCCCGCTTGCCAGGAGTCCAGCGGTGCCGTTCGTGCTACCATTGGATACCGGAGTTGGCCAAAATGGAGGAAACAAGTTTCGACTTCCCTTTCTTAGAAACGCAGTAGAAACGGCGGAAGTGAGAGGCAGAACAGAGGGCGAAGGCGGTGGGTTAGCCGTTGCACCGAAGGGTGCGGTCGTCGCTAGAGCCGCTCTCTCTCTCTCTCTCGCTTCCCTCCTCTGTATGTATTCCCCGTTTTTCATTTTCTTTCTTGTCTTAACTCTTCTTCATTAACTCAAAATAGATCTAGACTTAAGTTATTTTTATTATTTTATTATTCTTTTTATTATTTTTTTGTTATTTGGCTCTTTATATATATATATATATATATATAGATACACACAAATACTCATATTTAGTTACTTATTTAGTTATAATTAAATATATTTAATTTTGTAGATTCCAAAAAAAATTTCGGGTCATTTGGGTCAAAATTGACATTTGGTAAATTTTTACCCCATCGAATTACTATTTATAACATCGAAAATTTTTGGGACATTACATATCTGCTGTGGTACTATTCAAAACTCAAAATTGTCGGGGCGTTACAATATATACATACATATATTGACGCAGCAAAAGTAGCAAAATAGAAAAACTTAGGAAATTCGATATCTGGAATAATTCTTATTTTTTCAAAAAATAACAAAGTTAACTTATAATTTAATTCATTTATTTGTATAATTATTTATTTGTCAAGGCGTTGCAATATATACATACATATATTAATTTATGTATTTTAATTTAATAATTTAGTCAAAGTTATTAATTCAAAACCCAAAAATAATATCAACACATATTCCTTAATAAATTTATTTTTTAATGTTAATTTTAGTTCACCCATCTAATATTTTCATTAAATTTTTGAATAATTGAATAATAAAATATTTATTTTAGTCAAATTAAAAATAAAATCAATAATATAAAAAGATTACAAGCTAACAAATACAATTAAAAAATTTATCTTAATCAATGAAAGTACTAAAAAAATTCTTAAATTTTGTTTACAATTGTTTTAATTATATATTTTTAAAATTAAATGTTAATCTTATCGGAATTGGCAAAGGGAATGAATTTCAATATAATTTCATGTGTAAAGTAAAAATATTAAAAATAATTAATAACTAAGAGTATGTATGCATACTTTTATTAATATTATAATTAATTTTATTGACTAAATAGCGACGGATTATTCCATCGCTAAAGTATCACTTCAATTTCTAAAATATTATTTTAATAATTAACAAATTTAAAAATTTTTTAGCGATGGAAAATTCCATCGCTATTTCGTCGGTAAAATTGAAAATATTCTGTATTTTCATAACAAATTTGAAAAATCGTCGCTAATCCGACGATGAACAAATTTTGTTGCTAAATTCCATCGCAAAAAAAGGCGTCATCTATTGCCGCCAAAAATTAGCTACTGTTTCTTTATTTACGTTGCTAAAATTGAAAAAATGGACTTTCATGACTAATTCTGAATTTCGTCGTAAATCCATCTCTAATTAACGACGAAAATGTGTTCGTCGCTAATTTGAAATTTTTTTTTTGTAGTGGTACTTAAAGCATTAATGTATGAGTTTGTATTATATTTGTAACTTCTAATAATTTGTTAGCTATGGGTAATAGTTTGATCAAGTTCAATAGGCTAAACTGTTCCGATTAGTATAGGTAAATCCAATTTCAATTGGGTATTATGGATAAGGATTTGGCATTAGTTGCTAAAAAGCCTGCAACTATTACGGAGACCGGTGCACAAGCCGAAATGATATATTTGTGGCTTGAAAAAAGTCTAATAGGTTAAGTTTTAACTTGATGCGGTTGATAATGGCCGAAAATGTTAAGCCATCATGTCTAATACAGACAATGCAAGGGAATTTATGATTAAAATCAAGAAGGACTCACAATCAGACATAGCTAACAAGTCTACTGTAGGAAACTTGATGAGCTAATTCATGACCAAGAAGTTTGATTAGTTGCAACCAATCCATAATCATGTAATAGGTTGATTGGTTGCAACCCATCCATAATCATGGAATAAGCATATCACATCTAGCTACAAATCTGAAATCAATGGGCATGAATGTGAGCGAATCCTTCCTAGTATAATTCATCATCAACTCACTTCCTCCTGAATTTGGTTAGTTCCAAGTGAATTATAATATTTTTAAGGAGAAATGGAACTTTCAAGAAATCAAAGCCATGTTAGTGCAGGAGGAAGGGAGATTAAAGAAATGAAGGAACACTTTATGCATCTTGCAGTACACAACGAAGCTAGCAGCAGAAAGGGAAAACCAGGAAAGAAAAATAGCAAGAAGGACAAAGCCCCAATGAAGGTTAATAAGGGCCAAATCCATAAAGAGCAGCGTTGTTTCTTCTACAAGAAAGCTTGTCGCCTTAAGAAAGATTGCCTTAAGAGAAAAGCTTAGCTCAAAGAGAAAGGTAAGTACTATATTTTAATGTTTTGAATCAAACCTTATTCCGATGCCCAATAATACCAGGTGGTTAGATTCAGGTGCAACTACTCATGTGTCATATGTTATGTAGGGATTCATTTTGATCCAAACCATATATGGAATTGAAAAGTTCTTATATTCGGGTAACAAAATGTAGGCACGAATAGAAGAAATAGGGACGTTCAGACTGATCTTAGACACTAGTTGTAGTCTAGATCTTAAAAAGTGTCTTTATGTTCCTAGATGTGTTAAAGATTTAGTTTTTGTTAGTAAGTTAGATGAGATAGGTCTTAATTTCAGTTATGGAAACAATGTTTTTTCTTTGTATAAATGACAATACTATTATGATAATGGATGGTTTATATCGCGTCAACCTCGATTTTAATTATTTTGAATCATTGTTTTATGTTGAACATAATATTGGCAATAAACATAGTGCACATAATAAATACTCTACTTACTTGTGGCATCAAAGGCTAAGTCATATATCTAGAGAAATGGTGATGAGGTTAGTGAAAAATGATATCTTACCTCAACTAGATTTTACTGATTAGGATGTGTGTGGATTGCATTAAAGGCAAGCAAACCAAGCACATATCTAAGAATTTAGCCACAAGAAGTATTGAGTTACTTGAATTAATACACACTGATATATGTGGTCCATTTCATGTTCCATCTTGGGGTAGTGAAAAGTATTTTATCACCTTTAATGGTGACTATTCACATTATAATTATCTCTATTTACTGTATCAAAAGTCTCAATCAGTGGACATTCTTGACATGTTCATTAATGAGGTGAAAAGGCAATTAGATAGAAAAGCGAAAGTAGTAAGATCTAATAGAGGTGATGAAGGTGATGAATATTATGGTAAATACAGGGGTGCATGAACATTGTATTGAGTGGGGTCAATTATTTAAAAAAAAATTAAAATACCCTTGGTAAATTTTTTTTTCAAAATTAACCCCACTAAATGACTCAATTAACAATTTATCTCATTAAAAATTGATTCCACTAATATATTTAAATATTTTCATTAAAAATTAATCACAATAAAATATTTAAAAATTCTAAAATTGTTATTTATATTTTACAATAATAATTAGGCCTGGGCATAGGTCGGGTTCGGGTCAACCCGACCCGAACCCGAATAACCCGAAAATCGAATTTTTACAAATTCTAACACCCGAACCGACCCTAACTTGTAGTAGGGTCCCGACCCAAATAACTCGAAATATTTCAGGCCCCGAACCTAATAACCTGAATTATCCGAATTTTATTAATATTTTTTTAAAATTAAACCTAATTAAACATTAATATAAGAACTATTAAAAACATAATTAACATATAAATAACTATTGAATACCTAATTAACATATAACATAGTCACCTTGAGATAAATCAAAGAAGAAGACTTCCTAATTTTGAACCTTTTGTGTTGGCCATGCAAGCGATTCAGGTGTATTATCTTCCGTTTCCTAGCCTAAGGTGAGATAAGAAAGATTGGTTGGCATTTTGCAAAGTAAAACCGAGAGGCTTATTTGAAATGAAAGCTAATCGACGAAATAAACGAATTGAAAGTGAAGCCTTTCAGGAAGATGAAGTGGCGAGTCATGAAATAAATGAAAGCATGCCATATGAAGATAATGAGCCTTTGAACAATGTCGACAATGAAATGGTTGATATTGCATCGGACGAGGAATCCAGGTCTACATCTGAATTGGAAAGCGAATTTGATTCTAATTATTCAGAAAATGAAGACGATAGTGATAATGAATTACATTTAAGTGATGATAGCGAATAATTTTTTGACCACGTGAGTATGATCCATATGTCCCGCATATCATTTAATACTTTCTGTTTGGTTTAATTTACAAATGACACATATATGTATTATTGCCACATATAATTATGATTATGTAATAATAACTTGATGTATAATATTGTTCAATAATATATTCAGGGAAAAAATGCATCACAAGAGAAGGACTGGTGCTATCTTACCACCTAGGGTGTGTTCGTCATTATCCACACCAGTTAGTCAAGGTGATGGATCGTCTCATGCTTCTGCACCTCCGCATACTGCTGCAAAATCTACACCCCCGACGTATCCAGGCCCATCTCATCCTGCTGGTACATCATCTGCTGCAGCGCCTCCTACAGAGATTCCGTCTGAGGCATCTCAGAGATATCCTGATACAGTTGAAGGCCCTTTGCCCGGATCAGTTGGTGTGGATGGACGGATTTATATTTGTCATTGAAGGAGAATAGTGAGTTATTAACATTTGTATTTCTATTTATTATATAGGATATGCTGCATTTCTTACAATTTATTATATTTATGTTGTCAATTAGCTTCCGTCCATCTGGTGATTGCTCCCGCTCCATGGCTCGCACATTTAAGGAGAGAATGGAACTCAATGGTTTTTTATGGAAGAATATATCTCATGAGACAAAAATGTTTTATTTTGAAGAGTTTCGGGTAATTAAATTAAATTATTTATTTCTAATTATTGCACCTTAATTCATGTATTATTTAAATTTTATATGTATTGTACAAATACATACATTATGCTTAACTTTTTTCTTTTTGTTGTATATTTCTCAGAAAGCTTTTTATTGGGATTCCTCGGTTGATCACCTAGTCTACACTGTTTGGGAGAAACGTGCTCGTGTACGTTACAAGGATAGGCTTAACAAGCTGGACAAAAAGGGTCGACGACCACGGTACATAAATGAAGAAATTTGGGCACATTGGTTGCAGTACTGGTCATCACCGGAGGCCCTCACAATTGCCGATCGGAATTCTACTAATAAGATGGGCGGGCCAGAGGGAGTTAGCGTTTCTATACACACTGGAGGAACGTTAACCCATCGGGAGCATGCTGACAGACTCGTAAGTATTCATACATCTTAATTTATACAAGCTATTTTTTATTGCAATACATCACATCTTGATAATAGGCTAAATATTTCATTGCATGAAGGAGGATGGGAAAAATGTTGTGTAAGGAGTTTGAAAAGAATTTTGATTGTGGATAATACAATTCTAAATATATTTTCATGCTTTTTAAGCAGGGAGTTTGTTACAAATTAAGAGGAAACTCTGCCGAAATTTTTTAAATTTATTGCCAAGTGTTATTGTTTTTTGAGATTGCAATACATCACATCTTGATAATAGGCTAAATATTTCATTGCATGAAGGAGGATGGGAAAAATGTTGTGTAAGGAGTTTGAAAAGGATTTTGTTTGTGGATAATACAGTTATAAATATATTTTCATGCTTTTTAAGCAGGGAGTTTGTTACAAATTAAGGGGAAATTCCGCCGAAATTTTTTAAATTTATGTCCAAGTGTTATTGTTTTTTGAGATTGCAATACATCACATCTTGATAATAGGCTAAATATTTCATTGCATGAAGGAGGATGGGAAAAATGTTGTGTGAGGAGTTTGAAAAGGATTTTGATTGTGGATAATACAGTTCTATATATATTTTCATGCTTTTTAAGCAGGGAGTTTGTTACAAATTAAGGGGAAATTCTGCCGAAATTTTTTAAATATATGGCCAAGTGTTATTGTTTTTGGAGTTAGAATTGTTTTCGCTTAGTATTAATATATTAACATATATGAGTATTGTTGTGCTTTTTTCATATTACTTTTGATACAATTTTAAGGAACGTTAATTTCAAATATTGTTGACCTATAATTTATTTACAGGAGTCTAGAATGGGTAGAGTACCGTACCCTCATGAGATATTTATGCATAAACATACGCGAAATCATGACGGTGTCACATTCGTCAGCGATCGAGCTAGACAAGTTCATGTATGATTTTTAAAATTGTTAAACTTAATTTCTATATGTTTTTAGTTTTAGATTACTCTTAAATAACATTCGATTAATTTTCATTATAGGAACGGGTACTAGAGGGTCTTCAGAGTTAGCAGGCAGATGGTGGTAATGTTGATCATGCAAGAGTATATTACGACGCAGCTGGTGGTAGGGACTGCCGTGGACGGGTCTTCGGCTTGGGCTCTTATGCAAATACTTGTTATTCACATGCTGCTTCATCTTCTACGGCAACGACGAGTAGACTTGTTGCGACTACAAATGAGGTTATTGAGCTTCGCGGCACAGTAGGCACTTTAATGGACCGCATTAGTAGGCTAGAGGAATTCATTACCCAAAATGTTCGTGTACCGTCGACTGATCGTCCACAGTCACCTCCATCTTAGTTAGTACTGTTTAATACACTTTTCAAGTACTTTTGCTTGTAGTCTTATTACATATATATATACATTAATACATTACTATTTATACTTTTATTTATTTTACTTAATTTTTATTTAATACTTGTTTCATTAATATTATTATATAAATTTTGCCAATTATAGTTTTATTATTTAAAAAAATTATGTATTAAAAATAGCTTTCAAGACGGAAAATACATTTAAATATAATTAAAAGATATAATTAATAATATATTAAAAAAAATATGTATTTAATTTAGAGACGAAAATAATATTTCCGTCTCTAAAAATAGAGACGGAAATATTATTTCCGTCTCTAAAATAGAGACGGAAACGTCAATCCGTCTCTATTTTTAGAGACGGAAATAATATTTCCGTCTCTATTTTTAGAGACGGAAAATTTCGGTCTCTAAATTTAAAGACGGCCAAAATAAAGACGGAATTTTTCCGTCTCTATTTCTGTCTCTATTTTCAATTAGAGACGGAATTCCGTCTCTATTTTCTGTCTCTATTCCCCTAATTTCTTGTAAGACTCTTGAAGGATGAACGACTGGATGAAAGTTTACCTCATAGAAGTCCATACGGATTCCTGAAGGACAAACAAATGAATGGATAAGTGTTTACCTCAGTGAAGTCTGAATGGACTCCCGAAGGCCCAATGAACGGATAAATATTCTCCTCAGAGAAGTCCAAACGGACTCCTGAAGGACTAACGAACAGATAAGTGAACACTTTAGAGAAGTCCAAATGGAATATTGAAAGACGGAATTACAGTAAAGTCCAAAACTTGAAAATTCCCAAGTTTCACTAGCAAAATAACAAATCGAAGGTGTGACGCCCTTTCCCAACCGCTGGATTAGCTCAGCTAAGCAGCCAAGAACGGTCGTCACACACACACGGAATGCATACACACGCTTGTTTTCTAATTCATGTTAAAATCTGAACAATAAAACTTCTTCTTATAAACTCATCCACATGCCTATCATGCCATTCACTTCTTGGTCATTCACTATATTCACATACTTATTACACATATACATATATAACTAACCATATTCAGTTAATAGCTTTACACATTTTTAGCATTCTCATATTACATATCACTTATATAAAAAGCTTATACAGGGATTATACAGAAATTCCATAACAAAAACCCCCAAAACCTACACTAGCAATTTCCCTAATGTTGACCGTTGAAAGTGGGAGTGTCCTTCAGTCACCTCTCGTCCGTACCTACACGGATTAGAGTAAACCCATGCTAAGCGATAATGCTTAGTGGGGAACACACACATAACATATAACATAACATAACATTAATTAACACCCAAGCATCATGCAAGAATTCATGTTTGATTACTAGTCATAAACATCCAAATAACACTATAGGCATATCATAATCACTTAACACATTTGCACTCATTTAGCATTACTCCACTTATTCAAGTGATCAAGAACGTAGCAAACATATTAATTGAGTTTATCATTATTTCTTTTGTTTAATTGCCTGCAATTCAGAGACGCGGATAATGGGTTTCGCATTTGTACCACCGAGGTACGATATTCGCATTATAAACTCATTCACGCATTGGTACCCTAAGGTACAGTAATCGCATTAAGCATTAATCCACATATAAAAATCCAGCAAGGATTAGTTCGCATTGTGATTCCAGAGAAATCGGGCGCATTAGGCTGTAGCACTTTGACCCTATAGGCATGCCTATCTATCCACTACTTGACTCGCAGGCTTTAGTTAATTAATTTCATTATCAATTTTATGTTTGCCATTACACCCAACACCTCCATCAACCATTGACAAATTCTCTTTTACATATATTCACAATGCACTAATAATTCACATCACTTGTATACACATCATGCTTCTTTTACCAATTTATACTTGATCATTAATTAAGCAAGTGATCGCATTCAAGAATCATCTTAATCATATGTATATATACATCATTTAGTTCTAAAATAATGCTCATACATTATGTCATTCACCTTGGCTTAAAGCCTCATCAATTGCAAGTTCAAATACATTAAGGTTATATTGCCAAACAGAGAGGGGTCACGGTCACAACCGATTTGGTTGCCACCGTGACATATTGAAATCCTCAAACAGAATGTAATCTGTGGTAGGTCACGATCACAACCAATTTGGTTGTCACCGTGACATACCATCAATCTCATGGGCAGAATGCATCTAGGAGTACCTCACGGTCATAACCACTTTGGTTGTCACCGTGACATACCCTTAAATGCAAAACAAAATGTAAACTTTGGTATCTCACGGTCACAACCATTTTGGTTGTCACCGTGACATACCAAATATACTTAGGCATAATTGAATTCATGTATACCTCACGGTCACAACCATTTTGATTGTCACCGTGACCTATGCAAAAATACTATAACACATTTGTATTTTGCTAAAGCACAGCTGTGCTTCCCATTTCTATTCTCTTTTCACATTTGGGGCTTCAACCCTCACTTTTTCTTTTAGCAATCACCCCAACAACAACAACACATTCACAATGACACATACCTGATTTCCACTTTGCTATTCCCATTCAGTCGAATACAAATCTTATTCATTTTCATCACATGCATATATAGTACTCAATCTCAACCTTTCCATCAATTAACCAAAACACAACACCAATCCCTTAATCAATAATCTACCGAATTCATTCACAAGAACTAGAGTTTCAAGTACTCATACAATTCATGCCAATTTCCTACTCAAGCAAATACAAATCAAAATAACCACACAAATATAGGTTTAGTTCCCAAACCTCGTCGCCTATGCTTCTAATTCCGTTGAGCACTCGACTCCCCAATTTTGGCTTTCCCCTTGTCCTTCTTCACTTCTTAAGCTAACAAAACCAATTCAATTTCAAGATTGAACATCATCCATCAATTTTCATTTCAATTCAAACTAAAATCAAGGAAAGGAGTAGAAGATGAGAAACACCATTTACTTAACCACTTACCTTTTGAATTTAGCTCTTAGTTCTTGTTCTTTCTAACCATAAACATGCAACCAATTCAATGCTCTCCCTCAAAACCACTCTCACGCAAGAAAGAAGAAGAAACACAGAAAATGATTGAATACTCACAAATGGGTCACTTCTCTTTCCTCAAAGAGACACATGCATGCATAAGGTAGAGGTGGCAAACTCATAAGGAGCCACACGGATTCCACTCAGATTTCTGTCCCTTATTCAACTTAAGTTAATCTTAGTTTATACTTTAATTAATCCCCATCAAATGCCACTAACTCATCATTAGTTTAATCTTATGTAATTACTAATTGGCCACTAAACTTTCCTTCATTTTTTTAATTAAATCCTTCCTTTGTTACAATTAAGTCCAACCCTACACATTCAATCACACATACACCCAAGTTAGACCAATTACAACTAGGGTACATTTCCGGCCATTACAGAAGGAACTGCTTGTAATCTCTAATCGAAACTATTTGCTTTGGTTGATCACTCTCGAAAGCTAAATTATCCAGTCGAAGATAATTTGCTTCGGTAGATGACTGCTGAAGCTAAAAAATCCAATTGTAGATAATTTGCATAAGTCAATCATTCCCGAAAGTCCAAAATATTGCAAGAAACTAAAAAAACCTTGAGTACTCATGAGGACTTAACACAACATTGCATTGAATATACAATTTGCAAATTATCATCTAACTGCTTGCAAAAATGTGCGTTACTTGGCGGTTGACTGCCTGAAATGAAATATAAGTTCATCAAACTTAATACTCATTCTTGATTAAAGTCATGTCCACTTCAGAGAAGTCAATGACTCCCAAAAGATCGGGCCAATCTCAAAGGATCAATAAGGAAAATATTCCTTTACTCGTAATGTCCACTTTAGAGAAGTCAAAGACCCTTGAAAAATTAAACTTGTCCTAAAAATGATTAACGACAAAAGGTCACTTTAGAACGGTCCACGGACCCCTAAAAAATCCCTAAAAATCCATTTCAGAAGCGGTTTATAGACATTTGAAAGATCGAGTTATTTCAAAGAAAAATAAGGAAAATAGTTCTAAACTTAAAATATGCTTCAAAGAAGTCAACATACTCTTGAAATCTTACAGAATAGACTAAACTAAAAACATCGTTCGAATAACACGAAAAAGTAGAAGGAAATTGCCCAAGAAAAATAAATTTTGACGGAAGGAACTTTAGAGAGTAAAAAAAAATTCCTAAAAGATAGAACCAATCAAAATCCTCCCAAAGGGAGAAGACTCGTTTCGAAAAAAACATACTCCCAAAAGTTATGAATTCTGCCTGATCCAAGTGATCACTAAATATACGAGTTATGAATTATTTCACTTCCAAAACTTGACGATATCCCAAATTTTAGCTTGATACCGTTTGAAACATCCGAACGACGAGGGCAAGAAAATTTTAAGATGCTTGAACAACTTCATAAGAAGAGGTTACAGAAGAAGAAGAAATGGAAGCTCTGAAAATGCTTGCGAGTCTGTGACAGGACATACTGAAAAGGCATAACGTAGTTAACAAAGAGTCATCATAGTGAGCGTGATGAATGAAAGGTTGCCCATTAATATGTTGACTCCCCCACTAATGCGGCATCAATTTGGAAATAAAAACGATGCCATCAATACGCGTAATGGATAAATTCCCAAGTCAAGCAGCAAGAAAAGCAAAAAGACACAGTCAGAAGTTTTAAAATATAAGTTGATCCAATTCTCGAGACAGGCTTCCCTCTATCCGATCGGATCCTTCAAGGGGGACAAATGATAATACTCAAATTATCATCCTTCTCTAGGCCTGAGTCAATCTCAACCCACGGCACAAGTCAAGCCTAAAGCCATAAGGCCAAGACATGTGACATAGACACCCAAGAAAGTCAACAAGCTGTTAGCAAGGCAAGTTCGATTGGACTGATAGGGCATGCCTCCTGTCAGTCCACTGACACACGCCACCGCCTTATCCTCTTGCCTACTTTCTGTCATATCATCTCTTACCTACTTAGACACTAGAGTAGGCCACTGAAGTGCCTCTCCCAAATCTCTATAAATACCTCGAAAATGAAGATCCAAGTATGAGAATTCTTGAGACACTCTCTCTAAAAGCACTATTGATTTAAGCTTCGGAGTGCTCATGCCTGGTCCAATCGGGCTTGTCTTATTGCAGGAACAATTTGGTAGTCCGATAATTCAGATCTGATTATCCATCCTTGGTCAGATCGTCCAATCATTCAGATCCGATCATCCATCCCTGGTCAGATCGTCCGATCATCTATCCTTGGTCAGCTCGTCCGATCATCCATCACAGGTCAGATCGCTCGATCATCCAGATTCGATCATCCATCCTTGGTCAGATCGTCCAATCATCCATCACAGGTCAGATCGTTTGATCATCCAGATCTGATCATCTATCCTTGGTCAGATCGTCTGATCGTCCATCACGGGTCAGATCGTTCGATCATCCATCATGGGTCCGATCGTCCGATCATCCATCCTAGATCTGATTGGCTTACCTATAACTCAACTGTCATACGGCCTCATACATGCTTCTGACACTTCAGAACTTATCAATAATTGTTCTAAATATTTAATTTATCTTTATTCAAATAAATCCTCAAATATTCTTTGTTTATAGTTCAAGATAAAAATTTTGGTCATTACAACAGCTAGAGTGATCGATATATTTCTTCATTATGATTAGTGAATTCCAATACACCTTCCGTAGAGTGAGTAGCTTGCTTTTTGAGTCTTGTACTTTACTTATTTGGAATTCCGGATGAATGATAATTACATTACACATTTATTTTATGAAAACGATTTTTTTTTTTTAATTTTCATTCAAAATATTTTAGTTTATTAAGTTCTATTTTATTAAAAATATTTTCAATCTTTGATCAAATGAATTTATGCAATTTATCGTTACGTTAACTTTCCACAAGTATTTATTAATTTTTATTATATTAGTTTTTATGCAAATTTTAATCGTTATTTATTATGTTAATTTACTGGTATTTTTATTCATTTAATTTTTACTTAAATTAAATATTATCTGCTTTAGAGTTTTAGATTCTGAAAACAGTCTTCTGAATTATTTCCTGATTATCATTCGTTTAAATAAATGATTGTTTTACCTATATGAATTATTTGAACCATGTATCGAATTTATCTAAGCTTATCTGTTAACTACTTTGAAATTATGTATATTTTCTACTAAAATTATTGATATGTTGTATCAGTGAAAAATTATTTCAAATTGGTACATGTACTCAATTATTATCTATATCTGGTTCTGGTTTTGTTTGAGCAATCTGTTATCTAAATTTGCATCTGATTCCATCACAGATATCACATGTTTAGAGAATTAATTACATAACTCGCCATCATGCATCATATGCCATTAAGCATTGCATGATATATGTGGCGAGGAATCCTGTTAAACTGTACCGTAATTTTGAATTGTTATTTTATTTATTTAAAATTTATTCTGCTTATTTAATAATTTATTATATGGTTTTTTATATTGTTTTAGTTATTAAATATAAATTGTTAAAATCCTTGCAATTTCTCCATAAAAGTTTACAAAATATAAGTTATCATTTAGCAAACAAAGTGATTTCAATGACATATCAATTTATCATTTGAAAAGCAAAAATTCATCAGAGCTTAGATTGAAATATTTAAATAATTCAATCATCCAATTGCAACATTTTGGTGATTAGAAATTTATTTGTATATATTGTAAAATTTTTAAATAATTATCGAACAAAAATTCTTGTCTCATACTCCATTTATCAACACCAATATATTTAGAATGGTCATGAGTACTTTTTTGTCGAATCGGGATGTGTAATTAATAGGACACCCGGAAATTTTGAGTGTAAAATCTTTTTTTTTTTTAGGATAAAATATGAATATCATGCACGTGATTTACATGCGATCCACTTAAGTTGGGAATGACTTTTTAGAGCAGCAATGTGTGTAGTTTTGCCAAATCAGGACAAGATTATAGATGCCATCAACGCACACGCTCAATATCAAAATATCATAACAAATAAGTGATGAATTTAAACAATGAGTTCTAATCAAGAGAGGGGAAATATAATAAGAAAAGCATTAAGCCAAAAGAATAAGACTACGGTTACAGGAGAAGACAAGGCGGCAGCTGCTGCCAAGGAAGCCAAAGAGTAGGGCAGTTTCATCGCCGCTGAATCTAGATTTGAGACGTTGTGGTTTTAGATCTGAGTCCATAAGGCTGAACAAGTTGTAGAGTTTCCTATGTCTCATTTCTTTCTCGGGTTATTTGGTGTTGTAGCTAAAAGTGAAGACAGGCGAGAATAGAGCTATGTCCATCCATTGATGAGGGTTTTGAATTTGAGAAATAAAAGTGGACTACTAATTAGTCTATCAAATTTGTCTGAATCGAATTTGCATAAAAGTTGTAAAATGCAATATATTTTTTAAAAAATAATAATAAAAAAGCATACAGTATAATCATTTTTTTTTTGTCTATAATTCCTGTTATCGGGTTCGGCTTCTTTTAAGTTCACGAAATCAATTAATATGGAGTTGGCTACTATCGAATCCAATTAAAAGTGATTCTTTCAATTGTGTGCGCCTCATGCACGAGGTAAAGATTGAATTTTCAGATCTAATTTCAGGGGATTCCAACTCGTTACCACTTGGACCAACATCAGGTAGTAGCAGTCACACAATTTGAACACAAGGCAAGGGCAACAAATCTTTGATACGGAATAAGAATAACCGACTCAAACGTTAACAGCCACAGATAATATCAGATCTAATTATAAACGATTTCTGACTTGGAGATATAGGAATTGACGGAATTTAACTACAATACTAAAGAAAATAAAAACGATTTCTGACATGGAGATATAGGAAATTGATGGAATTTAACTACAATACTAAAGCATTTATATCTTGATTTAGCATAATAATAAAATGCATGGAAACACTATCTAAATACAATATGACGAAGCAAGAAGCTTTATTCTAAGTACTTTCTAATTATCACATAGAAATATATATATAGTCCCCAATCTTGCATGAATCCTTGCTTCCTTCTCAGCTATTATATTATACAATACTTATAGCATCTTGCCTTAGCTCGGATTGAAGTCGCTAATAAATATTTGTCTTACTTAAGAAGAGCATCATTATGGTAAATGGTAGCGTCTTGCCTCGGCTTGAAATTGCTAACAAAAGATTTGTCTTTTTTAAGGAGGGCATCATTATGGTAAATGGTAGCATCTTGCCTCCGCTTGAAATCGCTAACAAAAGCTTTGTCTTCCTTAAGGAAGGCATCATTATGGTAAACGGTAGCATCTTGCCTCGGCTTGAAGTCACTAGCAAAGGATTTGTCTTCTTTCAGCAGCGCATCATTATGGTAAATGGTAGCATCTCCTAGGAGCTTAAAATCGCTAGCAAAGGATTTGTCTTCTTTAAGAAGTGCATCATTATGGTAAATGGTAGCATCTTGCCTTGGCTCGAAATTTTTAACAAAGGATTTATCTTTATAATTAGAAGGTTTTATATGGTCAAAATATGAAGTAGCATCAATGGATCCTTGCTCAAAATTCTTCTGTTCTTGAGCTCAAAAGTATCAGAAGTGTGACAATTAGGTTTCTTCTTGATGGCTTTTGAGGCTACAACAACTTCTTCTGGCACATTTTGATCTTTCCAGTATTCACCCATATCTTTTCTAGCATTAACGGTATATGCTACCTGCTAAGAGAAAAATAAATTTAACCTCTAAAAGCGCGCGCGCGCGCTCACACACACACACATATATATATATATATATATAAAATGTGTATTTTAGTTCAACTTCATGTCTTTCTGTGTATCATAAGGAGTTCCAAATAGGGTAATTTTGATTTTCCTTGAAATACTATAGGAATGCATCCTTTGATCTCCGAATTTGGTTAAATTAGATTTTTAAATTTTTATTTTAATACACATTGTGTTTAAATAAAAATTTAATAAAATAAAAATGAGAGTTTAGAGACTTAATGAATACTAAAACTATACTATTATTTTATCTAATTTTAGTAACTCTAGACTTAATGAAAATAAAAATAAAAATTTAAGTATCCAACGTGATCAAATAAAAATTTAAAATCTCAAAAAAAAAAGAATATCATTTTTTTCAAAAAAAAAAAAAGAATATTAATTTAAATGCCCAAAATATACATACATATAATTAGATTTTACTTATAATTAAATGCACGATAAACAGAAAATTCATACCAAAAGTAGTGAGGAGATCATGAGGAAAGCGAAGAAGGATCCCATTTTGCTCGTCCTTCACAAAATTAGTACAATTAGTTAATGATTTGCAACAAAATCAGTATTTCCATGCCCTATATATAGAATCCAAGAAAGGGAGTAAAGCTGCAAGAAGGATACATAGGAATACCTTTCAACTTTCCGTGTTTTGTCTATTGAGTCCTTCAATTATTACTATATGCGATCAAGCCCTTAAACTTTATTTATTAATTTTGAGAAATTTATTAAAAAAGAACAATGCTCCATCCATTCAGAATTAAATGTCCACTCTATAAAAAAGTTTATTTACAATTAAGTATGAATTTACCAAAAATAGATTATATTTAAAGATTTTATTTCAATTATGCCCTTTCAATAATAAGTATTTGTTCAGTTTTCAAATTAATATAAGTAATTTTAATAAGGGATACGTACGGTTGCTATTTGTCCTTAACGTTTTTTCGAATAAGTTGATTTGCCCTTAATATTCAGCCTCTAACGTTTTGATATTAGCTACTAAAATGTCCCTCCATGTTCTCTTTTTTTTTTTTAATTTTTTAATTTTATATTTTTATTTCAATTCAATTTTCTTTTAATTTTTTCAGAATTTACTCTACCACATAATAATAATAAACCTATCGCAACATATTTTTAGTAGTATATTTGAAATTATTGATTTACTTTATATAAGGCAACAAGCTGGCAACACATTTAAAACGTTACAATTACAAGTATTTAAGTATTGCATAAAAATATTTAAACCGTTGCATCCCTAAGACAGCGAGAGCAAATTTAGCGCTTATCTATTATTATAGGATAAAATTATTCTATAGCAACTGCTTGATAAGTGCTACATTTGCTCTCGTTGCATTAGGTTATTACTACAATTTGAACATTTTGATGCAACAATTAAATGTTTGTAGTATTGTAAATATGTTCTTAAATATTGTTGTCTTACATAAGGCAATAATTTAAAATATGTTGCTAAAAAAGTATTGCAATGGGCTTGTAAAAAGAAAATTCATAAAACAAGTGAGTCATAGATATCTATATATGACTCAATCCGTTCGAGTCAGTTTCGGCTAGATCCTTATGAAATCCATTAATTTACTGAATCAGATTTGGATCGGATCATAGATTTTTTTGGATCATGATCAAATTTCAATTATTTTGTGAATTGGTTCTTCAACTTTCATAGGAAACAAAAACTATCAAACGCAATTTAGATTTTGAAAAACGCATTTCGCAATTAGTAAGCTTTGAAAGAGTTTGATCCTCAACTGAAGTTTTTGTATTGAAAACGTTGCAGTATAAAAAGAGAATTACATGACAGATGGTTACAACAGAATGATCTTTGAATTACAATAAATCTTAGACCAATTCAAAAATAATATCTTCCTATTATTTTGCATAACAGAATCAGTCCCCTATCACTCCCCCTCAAGATGAAGGTGGGTGAACCAGCAGCTTGTCACGCAGATGTAAGAACCGAGCCTTGGACAGTGGCTTCGTGAAGATATCAGCTGTTTGATCAATGGTGGGAATGTAACTCACACGAAGATCCTTTTTAGCAACTTTGTCCCGAACAAAATGGAAATCTATTTCCAAGTGTTTTGAACGATCATGAAAGATTGGGTTTGCTGTTAAGTAAGTGGCTCCTAAATTGTCACACCAGAGAATCGGTGGTTTGGTTGTGTTGTACCCAATTTCCTGCAACAACATTTTGAGCCAAAGTACCTCAGAAGCAAGGGAGGCAAGAGCACGGTACTCTGCCTCTGTGGAGGAGCGGGAAACAGTTCTCTGCTTCCGTGATCGCCAAGACACCAAATTTGGTCCAAGATATACAGCAAAACCAGAAGTTTATTTACGATCATCAAGGTCGCCACCCCGGTCAGCATCCGAATATCCAAAAAAATCAAGAGATTGTCCAGGATGAAAAAGCAAGCCATACGTAGGAGTGGATTTGAGATACCTGAGCACACGTTTGACAGCTTTCCAATGAGTAACTGTAGGTTAATGCATGAATTGGCTTACTTTGTTAACTGAAAAACTGATGTCCGGCCTGGTGATAGTGGCATATTGTAAGCCTCCTACAATGCTCCGATATAGACTTGGATCATCAAATGATACTCCACTTTCTAGGCTTAACCGAGCTGAAGTACATGATGGGGTAGAGATTCCGTTGGCATCCACCATTTGAGCACGTGCAAGGAGATCTTTTATGTATTTTTGCTGATTTAGAAGAAGAGTATTGGTTGTCCATGTCGCTTCCAGTCCAAGAAAATTATGATAATCGTCCCAGATCGCGAATTGCAAACCGTTGTTGAAGTTTACCCATAAGTTTTGTAATTGCATGAGCACTGGTGCCTGTGATAAGTATGTCGTCGACATATATTAGACAAAATAGTCGTGCACCATCAGAACTGAAACAGTAAAGAGAGGAATCCGCTTTGGAGCCAACAAACCCGAACTCAACAAGTACATCTGTTAAGCACCGATGCCACATGCGTGGTGATTGTTTAAGACCATACAAACTCTTATTTAAGCGACAAACATGATGAGGAAGTTGAGGATTAACGAATCCAGGGGGCTGTTGCATATAGACGGTTTCATCAAGAGTACCATGCAGGAACGCATTAGAAACATCTAGTTGTTTAACAATCCAGCCTTTTGAAATAGCAAGAGATAATAAAACCCGGATGGTTGTAGGCTTTATGACTGGGCTAAATGTTTGTTCAAACTCAAGACCAGGGCGTTGGTGATACCCTTTGGCAACTAAGCGTGCTTTATAGCGATCAACCGAGCCATCAGGATTTAACTTTGTACGAAAAATCCATCGACAACCAACAATATTGGAAACATTTTCTGATGAAACTAGCTCCCAAGTTCCATTATCAACCAATGCATTGTACTCAGTGCGCATAGCCTCTCGCCACTGTGGATTTTTGTAAGCCTGTGTATAGCATGTAGGCGTTCCATTTTGGATGGTTGCAATCACGGTGCGTGGTTTTAGTTTTCCCATTTGTGTTCTAGTGACCATTTTATGGGTTTTGGTGGGTACTGGTGCAGGTCGTGATGAGCAAGGTTTTAATGGTGTGGTTTGGTGAGATGATTTGAAGGTAGTGGGCTGGCTGTGAGTGGTGGGGTTTGTGGTGTATTGAGTGAGATCAACAGCTAGTGGAATTGTCGGCAAGGTAGTGGTTGATTGGGTAACTTGCTGTAAGAATTGATTCCTGGGCACATAGGGAATTATGGAACGGGAACTGACAGTAGTTGTAGGATTGAATGATGGGTGAGATGAATCTGAATTTATAGGTGGCCCATTTGTGGGAACAGTAGGTGGAATGGCCATGAACGGTTCTTTGAAGGCTGGAAATGTGACTGTAACTGCTGAACTAGACTGACTGTTTGTTGTTGATTGGCAACATTCACGAGCTAACTCCGGATATGGAAAATCCTGTTCATTGAACACAATATGTCGTGAGATAAAGAGTTTATTAGTAAGTAAATCAAAACAACGATATCCTTTGTGAACTTTGCTATAACCAAGGAAAATACATTTTCGAGATCGAGGAAGCAATTTGTGTGAGTTATAAGGTTTTAGCCATGGATAGCATAAACAGCCGAATGGTCTAAACATATGATAATCAGGAGGTGAACCAAATAGCTTCTCATATGGAGTACAAAAATTAATAGTGGAGACGGGCAAACGATTGATAACATATATAGCACAGTCAAAAGCATAGGTCCAGAACAAGTTGGGTATTTTAGCATGATGAAGTAGTGAAAGACCTGTTTCAACAACATGACGGTGTTTTCGTTCTGCACACCCATTTTGTTCAGGTGTGTAAGGACAAGAGAGTCGGTGATTTATTCCGTTTGAGGACAAGTAACTTGTAAGAGCTTGAAATTCACCTCCCCAATCTGATTGGAAAGTTTTAATTGGTCTATTAAAATATTTCTCAACAAGTGTTCGGAATTTGATAAATACACTTAACACTTCAGATTTATACTTCACAAAATAAATCCAAGAAAATTTGCTATAGTGATCATAAAAGAGAACATAGAAGCGACAATTATCATGTGAAGTAATAGGCGCTGGACCCCATACATCTGAACAAACCAAATCTAATGGACCATTAGCAACAAAGTTTGATTGTGGAAAAGGAAGGCGATGGGCCTTGCTAACACAACAAGAGTCACAGAGAAGATTTGTTTGGTCATTACGAAAAGAGATTTTATTCATGGATAATATTTTCTTAATTATTGGGAAATTGGCATGTCCCAAACGAGCATGCCACAAAGGAAGAGAAATATTAAAAGCTTTAACTTTAACTGGTGCTGATGATGAGAGGGACATGGTGTATAATCCATTCTTATTCGTTCCTCGATAAATCTCCTTCTTTGTCTTCAAATCCTTCAAAACAAAGTGGTTAGCAAAAAATTCAACAGAAACAGGATTGGAACGGGTTAAAGATGATACAGATAACAAATTGTTAACTGTTTTGGGAACATGAAGAATATCACGAAACTGAACTATTGAATGAGAAAGTTGAATATTTGAATGACCAACATGAGATATAGGAATTGTGTTTCCATTACCTACTGTGACCTCTTCTGGACCGTTATATTCTGAATGAATTGCTAGATTTCCCAGGTCAGGAGTAAGGTGATGAGTCGCACCAAAATCAACAAGCCAGTCAGTCGAGCTAGAGTTGGATGTAGCAGCCACGTTGGAGGCTGGTTTAAAGTAATTTCTAGAGTTGCGGTTTAGTTTTGGAGATGGACACTGCTTTGCAATATGACCAACTCCCTTGCAATTATGGCAAGTCAATGAACTGACATCGAGGGGAGCAGCAGCTGTGGTGTTTGATCGATTGGAATGCTGATTGTGATTGCTGCCACGACCACGTCCTCTACCGCGAACATTACTGCGTGCTGAAAAATTCACAGATGGTGTGAATGATGAAACAGAGGATTCACGAGAAAGCTGTCTTTCCTCACTTAAGAGTAACCCAGTCAAGTCATCAAATGAAACAGACTCCAATCGAGCTTCAAGAGCACGTACAAATGGACGATATGCAGGACCAAGTCCGTCAAGTATTGCTTCTACCAAATCATCTTCAGAAACTGGATGTTGGAGAGCAGTGAGTTGGTCACTGATAAGTTTTGCAGATTGTAAATAAGTTGAGATACTGTCATTCTCTCGTCGTAAATTGTGTAAGCGATGCTTCAAATCTCTTATTTGAGACCGAGAACCAGTGGAATAGGCTTTGGCAAGCCGTTTCCATGCTGCACTTGCTGTTTCAGCTCCAACAATTTGAGGTAAAACGCCATCAGACAATGATGATATGATCCAGCTAAGGACCTGCTGGTCCTGTTGTTCCCACACTTCATAGGCCGGATTAACAGCTCCGGATGGCAACTCCTTGGATGGAGGAGGGACAGTTGCATCAACATGATGTGCCAACCTTTGACCTTTCAAGAGAGGCATTAGCTGCGTTTTCCACAGCAGGTAATTAGTTGAGGTGAGCTTATGAGAAATTTGATGAGTGATGGGATGAACTGAATTGAGAGTAGGAGCAGTGGTGTTTTCGGTTCTTGGGTTGTTGCCATTGGTGGTCATTTTTGAGAAAAGAAGAAAAATGCAATGAGGAAGTTCAGGGTTATTAGACCTCTAATGGCTCTGATACCATGAAAGAGTTTGATCCTCAACTGAAGTTTTTGTATTGAAAACGTTGCAGTATAAAAAGAGAATTACATGACAGATGGTTACAACAGAATGATCTTTGAATTACAATAAATCTTAGACCAATTCAAAAATAATATCTTCCTATTATTTTGCATAACAGAATCAGTCCCCTATCAAGCTTTAATATTTTTTTATATTAAATCATGTATTTTTAAAAATTAACATTGAACGTTTATACTTTTCGAACTATTCATATTAAGTTCAATTTAGATAAAATTAATTAAATTGAAATGCATTCTTTGTATAAATTATACCTAATGTGATGAATGATTAAAAAATATAAAAATTTCATGTCAAATTTTAAAAATATAAAAATTTAATATAGAAAAACATTAATTAAAATAACACAAAGCATTTTTTTTTCTTTTAGATTTTTATTTGGTTTATCGAGGTTACGTTTTAGTCGTCGAAGTAACCATGGTGAGGCTAATACTGACATTGATCTGAGTGGCTGAAGAGGAAGATAAAATCCAAAAGAAAATAATGAGAGAAAAGCCATTCACAATAATACTGACATTGATTGCTTAAAATAACATTGTTGTTGTATCTCTTCTAATTATAACGTTAGGATTCTATATAATACACCGAAAAAATACATCTTTCTTATCTTTTATTTTTGATAATGATTTGTTCCTTCTGTAGGAAACATGAATTATGCAAAAAAGTTTGCATAATTGAATATTGGATCTTGTACAGCTATTTTATTTTATTTTATTTTTTTATGGGTCCTTTCTACATTCCATGCATTGTAGGACATAACAAATCTCTTTTTATCATAAAAAAATAAATTAAGAGTTGGCATGATTGACTTTTGGATCTTGCGCAGCTACTCTTCTTTTGGTATGGCAGTATTTAAAAAACTGTAACGATATGGCAGGATTAATTGTTGTAAAATGTGGCTGTGTGTCCCAATGAGATAATAAAAATGGTAGAATACAAGTAAACAAGCCTAGAGAAGGGGGCTTGCGTGTGCACTAAAATTAACTGTTTTCCTTTGACAAAAATCATCAGAAATTCGCATTAACTATACAGATTTTAACATAAATTAATTAAATTTTATGAAATTTATACATGTCAGAAACTGTCACTGTCCATTTCTGATAATTCTAGTTTTTTTTCTAAATTTTATTGTAATACAAACTTTCTAAACTTTCTAAATAATTTTATGGCAAGTTAGCACCAAGGGCGAAGAAGTGCATTTTTCTAGGATATCCATCAGGGGTGAAAGGATATAAATTTTGGTGTCCCAAATCATTCAAAGTTATAATAAGCAGAGATGTCACATTTGATGAAGGTTCTATGCTTCACTCAAAAAATGAAGTATTAGTACCTTGCAGTTCTGATAAGCAGGTGGAGGCCAGTCAGAGACAGGAGATGAATATTGAAGACTATCCTGCTCAGCAAAATTCCACTTCACAGTCAGATTTACAACCATCCAGCTCTCAGCAAGGTGATTCAGAACCTAACTCAGTTGAACAGGAGCAGCCATACTCTATTGCTAAAGATATAGAAAGGAGAGAAATAAAGAAGCCAATAAAATATAAAGATTATGTAGATTTGGTGGCTTTCGCTTTGTCAGCAGCTGAGGAGATTAACAATGTTGGAGAGCCATTCACATATTTAGAAGCCATTTCAGGAGCTAACTCAGATAGATAGTTGATAGCTATGGAAGAAGAAATGGAGTCCTTACATAAGAATGGTACTTGGGAGCTCGTTAGACTACCAAAGGAAAAGAAGATTATTGACTGCAAATGAATCTTTAAGAAAAAGGAAGGCACCCCAGGCATTGAAGAAACAAGATACAAAGCTCGCTTAGTTGTAAAGGGATTCAAACAAGTACAAGGTGTGGATTTCAATGATGTCTTTTCACCAGTTGTGAAACATTGTTCCATTCGCATGTTGCTTGCTATGGTGGCTAAGTATGACTTAGAATTGGAGCAGTTAGATGTAAAAACTGCTTTTCTACATGGTGATCTTGAAGAGCAAATCTACATGAAACAACTAGAAGGTTTCAGGGTTGAAGGTAAAGAGGACCATGTTTGTTTGCTGAAAAAATCTCTATACGGCCTTAAGCAGTCACCCAGGCAGTAGTATAAGAGGTTTGACTCCTTCATGACTAGTAATAATTTTTCAAGGAGTAATTATGATAATTGTGTTTACTTCAGAAGGTTAGTTGATGGATCATTCATATATTTATTGTTATATGTTGATGATATGTTGATTGCTGCAAAGAATACTTCTGAAGTTGAGAAGCTGAAAGTCTTGTTGAGCAAAGAATTTGAGATGAAAGATCTTGGAGCAGCAAAGAAGATTCTCGGAATGGAGATTCAGAGGGATAGGAAAGTAGGGAAGTTGTTTCTCACTCAAAAGAAATATATTGAGAAAGTGCTGGAGCGTTTTAGCATGAAAGATGCAAAGCCTGTAAGTACTCCATTAGCTGCTCATTTTAAGCTTTCAGCTGCACTATCACCTCACACAGATGAAGAGCAGAAATACATGGATTATGTTCCATACTCCAGTGCAGTAGGCAGTCTTATGTATGTCATGGTATGTACTCGACCTGATATTTCTCATGCAGTTAGTGTTGTGAGCAGATTCATAGCAAATCCTGGTAAAGTTCACTGGCAAGCAGTAAAATGGATTTTGAGATACTTAAAAGGCTCAGTTGACACCTATTTGAAGTTCAGTTGTGGTGATGGTAGTTTGGTTGGTTATGTCGATTCAGATTATGCAGGAGATTTCGACAAAAGGAGATCGTTGACAGGTTACGTATTTACTTTTGGAAACAGTGTTGTCAGTTGGAAATCTACGTTGCAATCTACAGTTGCATTGTCTACAACAGAAGCTGAATACATGGCAGTGACTGAAGCTATCAAAGAGGCTATTTGGTTAAGAGGCTTATACAATGAGCTCAATTCAGATCATCAAGTGACAGTTGTCTTTTGTGATAGTCAAAGTGCTATACATCTGACCAAAGACCAGATGTTTCATGGAAAAACAAAGCACATTGACATCAGGTACCATTTCATTTGAGATATTATCGCACAAAGAAATGTTATGGTCAAAAAGATTGGTACTGCAGACAACCCAGCTGACATGTTGACGAAGTCTCTTTCTACTACCAAGTTTAAGCATTGCTTGAACTTGATTGGTGCACTGCAAAAAAAAGTCAATTAGCGACGGAAAATTCCGTCGTTAATTGGACTTTTTCAGTCGCTAATGGCCTTTAGCGACGCGGCAACTAAATGTCGCTATTGGAGCCGTCGCAAAAATTTTGCGACTAATCCATAAAACAGTCGCTAAAATTAGCGACGAAAAATTCCGTCGCTAAAAATAAAATTTCAGTCGCTGAATAATTTTAAACTTAGTCGTATAAATATTTATTAGCGACGGATAATTCGTCGCTAATCCGTCGCTATTGTATTTTTTAATATTATTTTTAATTACAATTTTTGATTTTTAATTAAAATTTTTGATTTAATTTATTATTATTATTATTATTATTATTATTACATCCAAAATTTAATTTAATTTATGTAAATAATAATTATACAATATTACTATTAATTTAAAAAATATAATATCAAAAAGTAAATTAAACTATGTACAATAAATTAACAATAATTCAAATATAATAAAAGTATATTAAATTATACAATACTTAAATTAAAAGTACATGCTCTTATTATATTTAGCAGCATTTCATCCAGTTCCGGTACCTACAAGTTACCAATAAAATTTTCAAATTAATATATACCAAAATTAATGAATTAAAAATTGAAATAAAAAAGATTGATTGTAATTCATATATTACAAGGCATGAGTTACCAATTCATGTATACCTCAAATGGAGCAAGTTCATCCGGGGTCGCTAGAGATTCCTTGGTGTAAAGAAGAGGAAACATCTTCAGTAAAGGAGCTAAATTTCTTTCTGAATTGTAAATTTTCCCGGAAGCTAAATAAATTGCTGTATTGTTGTCAAATCCCATACCACATAGCATCATCCCAACCTATGCTGACAGTAAATCATCAAACAAAAAGAGTCATGTTTTGCCAATTGCCAAACAAGGCAAGCATGTTGGCTACGTGTAATCACAATAGATCATAAATTTAACCAGCTTGCTTGAAAAATATTAATCCACATGAAGCATGCATTCCATGGGCCATAAAATAGCATCAAAGTTGCTATTTGTATATTATGACGTGGTGTAGTTTATGAATGGCATAAATCAAACAAGAAAAAATGACATAGATATCAATAAGCCAGGAGCCTAAAGAAAAGTTATGTTTCGTTCTTTGAAGCTGTGATAGTATTACACATGTGACAGAAGCAATCAACAACCAAAACAAAACATATTGAAACAGTAAAAGCAAAAATTAAAAACCTGACGCCAAACAAGAATCCATATCAATCCTAATTGTTTGAATTGTCCACCAAACTACAAGCCTCAATGTCAGTTTCGGTGCCCATAGCATGCAAACGACAACTTGAAATAAATAATTTACTCTACAAGGAAAAACTGGACCAGAGAATTGAGGCTGTCAATAGAGCACAACACAACTGCTTCACCAAAGGATATATGATTCTTAAAATTCAAGTCACTAGGTTTATCATTGAAAATTGTTTCAAACAAGACATTGAAAACCATAGGTAACTTTATCTCACCTTGGATCCCTCCAAACACTGTTGAATTCAAAATGAGGGATGACGAGTATTGCATTTAAAAGCCCTGCCAGAGCAACTGCGTTGCAGATCTACAGCATAATATAAAAAATCTGATACTCGACAGGAGCAGATATCAAAACATACTATTGATATTGTCACACAATATCAGATTTGGCATGACCTAATACTACTGGCACAGAATATAGACAAAAACTAGCAAGTGACTGATATCAAAGGCACAAACATACCGCAGAACGCTGTTGGTTAAGACCACCATTTGCCTCAACAATCAAATAACTATTAGGGCCAGCTGACTCTGCAAATCGTGGAAGGAATACGATCTTAAATTTACACAATTGTTTCCCAAAAGAGGGGTTTATGATGTTAATATGTATGCATATATTAAAGGATACAAGGGAGTTTATCAAAGGTACATTGTAACGAGTACCGCCAAAGAAAGCTTCACGAGGCGAAAGTAGTAGTCTCTGCTTCAATTCAGTCAAACATGCAGAATTCACCAAACATCAACCAATTAATTACACAGCAAATTAATCAATTTTACAAACAATTTAATCACACAATTCACCAAACATCAACCAATTTTGCCATTCCAAGACTCAATTCACCAAATTCCAACCAAAAACACATATTTAGTAACCATCCAAATCCAACCTAAATCTATGTCAGTTTAACAGATACAAAGAGAAAGAGAGACTACCGAGGATAAAGGTGGCGGAGGGAGGAGGACGACGAGGGGCGAAGGACGGCTGGAAAGAGTTGCCGGCGTGGGAGATCTGCAGATCTGCAGGGTCCAGCGGTTGGGACGCGCAGGGGAAGAAGGCGGATCGAGTGTGAGGGCCACAGTGCGCGATGGTTCGACAACTTCGATCTCCTTGTCGGCGACGATAAACGGCGGCGGCTAAGCGACGGCAGGAGGCGCGACCAAGAGAGAAAGCATGCGAGGAAGGGGGAGAATGGCGCGCAAGGAAGAGAGATAAAGCAGAGAGACGGTAGCGGGGACATTGGATCCGGGTGGGTGGCATGGCGGCGGTGAGAGGGTGAGAGAGATAGAGGGTGGGGGAGGGACGGAGAGGGTGAGAGACCGAAATTTGAAGGATTTTTATATAAATAAATAAATATATATATATATATATATATATATATATAGCGACTGAAATTTCAGTCGCTATTTAGTCGCAATGTTTTTATTTCTATTTAGCGACTAAAATTTAGTCGCAAATATTTAGCAACTAAAATTTCAGTCGCTATTTTAGTGGCAAAAAAAGGCGCGTTTTCTTACCGCCAATTTTTAGCGACTAATTTCATATTTAGTCGCTAAATTGCTATTTATATCAAAAAAATATGATTTCGCGACTAAATTCTTATTTAGTCGCAGTTTAGTCGCAAATTAGCGACTATATTTCCGTAGTCGCTAAATTGCAGTTTTTTTGTAGTGGTGTATGTACGTAGCACTCAAAGTTATTTGGAGAAGGTGGAGCTAAGTTTATTATTGATAAAATTCAAGTAAAGGTGGAGATTTGTAAGATATGCCTTGAATTTTGCATTCAACTCATCTAGAAGTTGCAATTGTTGAAATTTTTGTTCTAATTTTCTAGATGCAGCAATTGTTGAAAGAAATTCATCTACATTTTCAAAGGCCACCAACTTTGTGTTGAATTTGGTGGCACAATCACATCCCATTTTGCCTATAAAAGGGCTTCCCCTTTCCATTTGTATTTGCATCACAAATTAAGAGTGTTAAGAGAGTTAATGCTCTAATTAATTAAGAGAGCATTTTGTGAGATTATTGGGTGTAATTGGGTTTTGGGTTGAGAGTAGGGGTGTACACAGTTCGGTCCAGTTCGATTTTTTACAAATCTCCGTATTGTATTGAAATTTTGGTTTTTATAAATTTCGGTACAGTTCGGTTCTTATTAACTTCAGTACAGTTCAGTACGGTTCTTATAATTTTCAGTACAGTTCAGTTCGGTTATTCGGTTCTTTCGGTACAAAACAAAACAAGACAATACAGTACGGTATTTCGGATAATTCAATATTTTTAAAAATTTACAATATAAATATACACAATAATAAATACAAATATAATTAAAATATCTCAAAAAGTACATACAATTTTGCATTCAATTTTAAGAAAATATTTCAATTTATCCCTCTCCTTTATGAAAAAAGAAAAACATATTTTAACAATAGTCAATCTAGATGAAATTTTAAATTCGAGATAAATTGCTTAAATAAATTTCCTAAAACCATAATATTTAATAAAATTAATTGGTAATTCATCCCTAATGATCATCCTAATTAAAACTTATGTACAAGCCTATTGATCAAATTTTTAACTAACTAATGACGTATTATTAACGAATATCACAAAATCAAAAGTTGTGTATGGCTTATCCTTACTTTTAGATGTAGCCGCGGAAATGACAGTGACAGCGACGAGAAAAAGGAAATACAAATATAAGCTAAAACCAACGGAAAAGATAGAAAAAATTGTGGAGTTTAACACGATTTCGAGACAGAAAAAAAGAGGCAGACACAATTTAGGTTTTTTTTTAAAATTTATTTTCTTTTATATATATATATATATATAATAAAATATAAAACCGGTCGGATTCTGACGAAGCAAAAATACCTCAAAACAAAAAAATTTTATTCCAAGTTGAAAAGTTCCCTCCAAACTAAGGTAACAAACAAACAATTTATATGAAAAAAAATAAAAAAATTACAATAATACTCCTAAAACTTTAAATTGAAAAACGAAAGTTCAAACGTTATTTTTGAGGCACGAAATGGACTGTTACGGGAGACTAAGTTTTGAAATAGTCGACCGGCTTGAAATGAGCTTTCCGGAAACATATAATAATAAGCAAACGGATACTTGTAGCAAAAGTTATAACAAAAACAATAATTAATGACGATTGGCTTGTTCAACTCGTTCTAAATGCTGAAAAGCCAACTCGTCCGCATTAGATTCTCTCCAAATATTTCAATTCCCTCTAAATATTTTAATTCCCTCAAAAACTTAAAATAAAAAATATTTATACTAAAATTTTTCAAATTTTATTCTTAATTTGCTCTAAAAAAGATTTAATTAATAATATAATTATATACTTATATACTTATATTATATATTAATTAATAAAATTTTATTAATATAATAATTGTATATAATTATATTATTAAAATATATTTTTAATTACTCACATAAATATTGTACCAAATACAGATAAGTATTAGTTAGGGGTGAGCAAAAAAACCGATGGACTTGGTTAACCGAAAAAAAAAATCCGAAACCAAACCGATGGACTGGTTAACCGATTGTAATGGACTGGTTAATGGTTAATATTTTGAAAAAACCAATATTAATGGATTGGTTAATGGTTTTTGACTCATGTGACTGGTTAACCGAACCAAATTTTTAGTTAATTTATTAATTTATTAATAATTTATAACAATTTATTCTAATTAAAAGTGATCATGTACTTTTTTTTATTATACTAATTATTTTAAAGTTTTTAAGTTTTTTTAATTGGCTATTAGTAAGTAAAATAATTTATCTAATTGAAAGTGATTATGAACCGGTTAATATATTTACTTATTAAATATTAATTTTTAAAAATAAATTTGCTTATATCCACCAAATATTTTTATTTTAACAACAATAATGTTATATTATAGTGAAAAAATTTTAATTTTTAAGTATATTGAACATTTTAGTTTTATTTATGAATATATTTATAATTATAGTGGTTAACCGAAAAATATTGGGTAACTGATCCGAAAATTCGAAACCGATGGACTGGTTAACCGATGGTAATCGACTGGTTAATGGACTGTAATTTCAAAAAATCGATATTATGGACTGATTAATGGACTGAGACTAATGGATCGGTTAACCGACCATGCTCACCCCTAGTATTAGTTGAGTAACGCTAAAAATAAAAGAAATTAAAATTTTATTATAAATAATTATATATAATTTTATTTTTAATTTACATACTCATATAGGTATTGTGAAAGAAATAGATGAGTATTAGTCGAGTGACACTAGAAGCAAATGAAATTAATTGACAAAATGATTATATAATAAATTATTCAATTATATATAATTACATTATTAAAATAAATCAATTATTCAAATATATATTGTGTCAAAATAGATAATTATTAATTGAGTGATACTAAATATAAATGAAATTAATTGATAAGTTAATTATATATACAGTATCGGCTAATTATATGGTTAGGATCCATCCATATATATTATTTTGGCTCAGTTATTATACTCAATTTTACTAAATTTGGCTTAATAGTTAAAATATTATTAATTAATATTATAGTTAATAACTATAAGGGTGAATGTAAAAGTAGCATTAAAGGTAAATAAAATTAATTGGTAAAGTGATTGTGTATATAAATATTTGTACAAAAAAAAAATTAAGTAGTGGCTGAGTGACATTAAAGTTAAATTAAATTAAATACGAATTAGTAAAATTTAATTATATATAATTAAATTATTAAGTTACAACTCAATTACTCATATATATATTGTGCCAAAATAGATAAGTATTAGTTGAGTGATACTAAAAACAAATGAAATTAATTGGTAAGGTGATTATATATTTATATAATTACATGAATTAAATTGGTAAATTTCATTATATATATTATAATTATTATATATAATTATATTATTAATTTATATGCTCAATTATTCATATAATTATTGTACAAAAAATATATATGAGTACTAGTTGAGTCATACTGAAAATAAATGAAGTTAATTAGTAAGGTGATTATATACTTATATAGTTATATTAATTAGTAAAATTTAATTATATAATTAAATTACTAACTTACAATAGATAAATACTAGTTGAGTGATATTAAAAGTAAATGAAATTAATTGGTAAGATGATTATATACTCATATAATTACACTAATTAGTAAAATTTCATTGATATAATAATTATATTTGTGTGTGTATATAAATATTTGTACAAAATGAAAAATTATGTAGTAGTAAAGTAACATTCAACGTAAATTAAATTAAACACAAGTTATTTTAATTGCACATTCATATAGATATGTTAATTAAATTTATCTTATTAATAATCAAAATATTTAATTTAATTTATTAACTATTTATTATATTAATTTTATATATTAAAATATTTAATACAAATAATTATAAAAGTTTCAAAAAAATACAAGTAATTATGAAGTTAAATTTATATAATAACGATATAATATAAATTATAAATAATATTTATATATAAATTACTAATATTATATATAATAATTAATAAATATCGGTTATTTCGGTCCAATTCAGTACAAAACAGTTCGGTACGGTTCAATACGGTTCTCGCTTCGGTTCCAGTACAATTCGGTTCGGTTCTAATCAAAAAATTAACAGTACAATTCGGTTCAGTTCTAGTAAAAAAAGTAAACGGTACAATTCGGTTCTAAATCTTTTTATTCGGTATTTCGGTTCGGTACAGGAAGATTCAGAAACGTGTACACCCCTAGTTGAGAGTTATTCCAGTTGTAATATTGTTTGTCCCATAGTGAATTTATTGCTCCCCTTCTCCCGTAGACGTAGGCACACTGCCGAACCACGTAAATTTTGTGTGTATTTATTTTTCTTATTTTGGCTATTTTTTCGTTGTTGCCATAAAATCACTGTCTAAATAGCTCCTCGATCCTAACACGAATCCAATTAAAAGTGACTCTTTCAATAGTATGCGATTCATGCATGAGGTGAAAATTGAATTTTCAGATCCAATTTAAGGAGATTCCAACTTGTTACCACTTGGACCAACATCAGGTAGTAGCAGTAACACAATTTGAACACAAGGCAAAGGTCAACAAATCTTTGATATGGAATACGTTAACAGCCACAGATAATATCAGATATAATTAAAAATGATTTCTGACATGGAGATAGAAGAATTGACGGAATTTAACTACAATACTAAAGCAAATAAAAACGATTTCTGACATGGAGATATAGGAAATTGATGGAATTTAACTACAATACTAAAGCATTTATAATTTTATATCATGATTTAGCATAATAATCAAATGCATGGAAACACTATCTAAATACAATATGACGAAGCAAGAAGCTTTATTCTAAGTACTTTCTAATTATCACATACAAATATATATATAGTCCCCAATCTTGCATGAATACTTGCTTCCTTCTCAGCTATTATATTATACAATACTTTATAGCATCTGGCCTTAGCTCGGATTGAAGTCGCTAATAAATATTTGTCTTACTTAAGAAGAGCATCATTATGGCAAATGGTAGCACCTTGCCTCGGCTTGAAATTGCTAACAAAAGATTTGTCTTTTTTAAGGAGGGCATCATTATGGTAAATGGTAGCATCTCCTCGGAGCTTAAAATCGCTAGCAAAGGATTTATCTTTATAATTAGAAGGTTTTATATGGTCAAAATATGAATTAGCATCAATGGACCATTGCTCAAAATTCTTCTGTTTCTTGAGCTCAAAAGTTTCAGAAGTGTGACAATTAGGATTCTTCTTGATGGCTTTTGAGGCTACAACAACTTCTTCTGGCACATTTTGATCTTTCCAGTATTCACCCATATCTTTTCTAGCATTAACCGTACATGCTACCTGCTAAGAGAAAATTAAATTTAACCTCTAAAAGCGTATATATATATATATATATATATATATATATATATATATATATATATATATTTAAAAAATGTGTTTTTTAGTTCAACTTCATGTCTTTCTGTGTATCACAAGGAGTTCCAAATAGGGTAATTTTGATTTTCCTTGAAATACTATAGGAAAAATGCATCCTTGGATCTCCGTGTTAGAGAATGACAATTTGGGTATTACTTGATAAACACAACCAGCAGTTTTTTAGTCCTTTCCGTTGTTCCCTCTGTTGTATCAGATCACTATGTACATATATTATTAGCAAAACATCAACTGTATCTTAAGAAAAGTAAGAAAATAAAACATTAGTTCTTTGCTCTGTATCTCACGTCCCTTTAAACTTAACACTCCGAATTTGGTCAAATTAGATTTTTAAATTTTTATTTTAATACACATTGTGTTTAAATAAAATTTTAATAAAATAAAAATGAGAGTTAAGAGCTTAATGAATACTAAAACTATACTATTATTTTATCCAATTTTAGTAATTCTGGACTTAATGAAAATAAAAATAAAAATTTAAGTATTCAACGTGATCAAATAAAAATCTAAGATCTCAATAATAAAAAAAAGAATATAATTTTTTTTAATAAAAATAATATAAATTTAAATACCCAAAAATGCGTTTTACTAATAATATATGTACATATATACATACATATAATTAGATTTTACTTATAATTAATTGCACGATAAACAGAAATTTCATACCAAAAGTAGTGAGAAGATCATGAGGAAAGCGAAGAAGGATGCCATTTTGCTCGTCCTTCTCAAAATTAGTACAATTAATTAATGATTTGCAACAAAATCAGTATTTCCATGCCCTATATATAGAATCCAAGAAAAGGAGTAAAGCTACAAGAAGGATATATGGGAATATCTTTCAATTTTCCGTTTTGTCTATTGAGTCCTTCAATTATTACTATATCCTGTCAAGCCCATAAACTTTATTTATTAATTTTAAGAATTTTATTTGAAAAAAAAAAAAATGCTCCATGTTAGGATCGAGGAGTTATTTAGACAGTGATTTTATAGCAACAATGAAGATATAGCCAAAGTAATAAAATAAATACAAACAAAATTTACGTGGTTCGGCAATATGCCTACGTCCACGGGAAAAGAGGAGCAAAAAATTCACAATGAGGTAAACAATATTACAAGTGGAGTAACACTCAACCCAAAACCCAATTACACCAGCTCACAAAATGCTCTCTTAATTGATTAGAGCATTAACTATACAACACAACTCTCTTAATATTTTTTTGATCTCTCAAACTTCTTATATGTATTAGTGTCCGGGCTTTGCCTTTTATAGGCAAAAGAACAAGAAACTGTGCCACCGAAATCAATGTTAATTTCGGTGGCATTGACAATGGGATTTTCTTTTGCAATAATTTCAAAGTATTGCTGCTACTTTCAAATGACAACTAAAACAATTCTTGACAAAAGAGAAAAAGACAAATTCCAAAAGCCTAAATGCAAGGCATATGCTTACAAATCTCCACCTTAACTTGAATTTTATCAACAGTAAACTTAGCTCCACCTTCTCCAAATAACTTTGAGTTCTACGTATGTATTCCAATCAAGTCCAAGCAATGCTTGAACTTGGCAGTAGGTAGAGACTTCGTCAACACGTCAGCTGGGTTGTCTGCACTACCAATTTTTTTAACCATAACATTTCCTTGTGCGATAATATTACGAACAAAATGGTACCTGATGTCAATGTGCTTCATTTTTCCATGAAACATCTGGTCTTTGGTTAGATGTGTTGCACTTTGACTGTCACAAAAGACAACAGTCACTTGATGATCTGAATTGAGCTCATTGTATAAGCCCCTTAACCAAATAGCCTCTTTGATAGTTTCAGTCACTGCCATGTATTCAGTTTCTGTTGTAGACAATGCAACTGTAGATTGCAACGTAGATTTTCCACTGACTGTATTTTTTCCAAAAGTAAATACGTAGCCTGTCAATGATCTCCTTTTGTCGAGATCTCCTATATAGTCTGAGTCGACATACCCAACCAAACTACTAACACCACTACTGAACTCTAAACATGTGTCAACTGAGCCTTTTAAGTATCTCAAAATCCATTTTACTGCTTGCCAATGAAATTTACCAGGATTTGCCATGAATCTGCTCACAACACTAACTGCATGAAAAATATCAGGTCAGGTACATACCATGGCATACATGAGACTGCCTATTGCACTGGAGTATGGAACATGATCCATGTATTTCTGCTATTCATCTGTTTGTGGTGACAGTGCAGTTGAAAGCTTGAAATGAGCAGCTAATGGAGTACTTACAGGCTTTGCATCTTTCATGCCAAAACGCTCCAGCACTTTCTCAACATATTTCTTTTAAGTGAGGAACAACTTCCCTGCTTTCCTATCCCTCTGAATCTCCATTTCGAGAATCTTCTTTGCTGCTCCAAGATCTTTCATCTCAAATTCTTTACTCAACAAGGCTTTCAGCTTCTCAACTTCAGAAGTATTCTTTACAGCAATCAACATATCATCAACATATAACAATAAATATATGAATGATCTATCAAATAACCTTCTGAAGTAAACACAATTATCATAATTACTCCTTGAAAAATTATTACTAGTCATGAAGGAGTCAAACCTCTTATACCACTGCCTGGGAGACTGCTTAAGGCCGTACAGAGATTTTTTCAGTAAACAAAAATGGTCCTCTTTACCTTCAACCCTGAAACCTTCTGGTTGTTGCATGTGGATTTGCTCTTCAAGGTCACCATGTAGAAAAGCAGTTTTGACATCTAACTGCTCCAGTTCTAAGTCATACTTAGCCACCATAGCAAGTAACATGCGAATGGAACAATGTTTCACTACTGGCGAGCTTTGTATCTTGCTTCTTCAATGCCTGCGAGGCCTTCCTTTTTCTTGAAAACCCATTTGCAGTCGATAGTCTTCTTTCCTTTTGGTGGTCTCACGAGCTCCCAAGTACCATTCTTATGCAAGGACTCCATTTCTTCTTGCATAGCTATCAACCATCTCCTGAAGTGGCTTCTGAATATATGGATGGCTCTCCAACATTGTTGATCTCCTCAGCTGCTGACAAAGCATAAGCCACCAAATCTACATAATCGTTATATTTTATTGGTTTCTTTATTTCTCTTCTTTCTCTATCTTTGCCAATAGAGTATGGCTGCTCCTGTTCAAACGAATTAGGCTCTAAATCACTTTGTTGAGAACTGGATGGTTGTGAATCTGACTGTAAAGTAGAATCTTGCTGAGCAGGATAGTCTTCAACATCCATCTCCTGTCTCTGACTGGCCTCCTCCTGCTTATTAGAACTGTAAGGTACCAATACTTCATTTTTTGAGTGAAGCATGAAACCTTCATCAAATGTGACATCTCTGCTGATTATAACTTTGGATGATTTGGGACACCAAAGTTTATATCCTTTCACCCCTGATGGATATCCTAAGAAAATGCACTTCTTTGCCCTTGGTGCTAACTTGCCATCATTGACATGCATGTATGTTGTGCAGCCAAAGATTCTCAAATTTGAATAATCTGCAGGTTTGCCAGACCAAGCTTCCTCTGGAGTCTTGAAACCAATTGGAACTGACGGAGAACGATTAACTAAATCGCAAGCTGTTGAAACAGCTTCTGCCCAGAAACTCTTTAGTAATCCAGCATTTGAAAGCATACACCGTGCTCTCTCAATGAGGGTTCTGCTCATACGTTCAGCAACTCCATTTTATTGGGGTGTCATTCGAACTGTGTGATGCCTCACAATGCCTTCATTTTTGCAGAAGTCATTGAACTCACTAACATAAAACTCCAAGCCATTATCTATTCTCAGCCTCTTTATTTGCCTTCCTGTCTACTTCTCTATCATGGTTTTCCATTGCTTGAATGTGGAAAACACCTGATCCTTGTGTTTAAGAAAGTAAATCCAAACCTTCCTCGAGAAGTCATCGATGAAGATAAGCATATATCTGGCACCACCTTTTGATGGAACTTGTAATGGCCCCCAAAGATCAGAATGGATGTAATCCAAAGTACCTTTGGTTGTGTGGGTACCTGTACTGAAACTGACACGTCTTTGCTTTCCAAAATCACAATGCTCGCAAAATTCAAGCTTGCCGGTATTTTATCCACACAAAAGACCCTTATTGCCACAATTTGGTGATGTCGGTTTTAGACATTTGAGTAGTAATTGCAGCAGCAGCTCCTATAACTGTGGTTCCTTATAGAATATAAAGTCTTCCAACCTTTCGAGCCTTCATCACCACCAGAGCACCTTTGCTAACTTTCAAGACTCCACCTTCACCTGAGTATTTGCACCCACCAGCATCAAGAGTGCCCAGAGAGATGAGATTCTTCTTCAAATCAGGAACATGACGAACATCTGTCAAAATTCGTACCACGCCATCATGCATCTTGATTCGGATTGTGCCCTTACCAATAACTTTGCAAGCTGCATCGTTTCCTATCAAAACAACTCCACCTGCAAAAGATTCATATGTGGAGAACCAGTCCCTATTGGGACATATGTGATAAGAGCAACCTGAATCCATAATCCAGTCATCCTTGAATCTGCATCTTTCATTGTTAGTGACTAAAAGAATATCAGATGTGGACTCATTTTCAGCAATACTAGCTTCGGCGAAATTTTCCCTTCTTTCTTCATTTGATTGTTTGTTTTAATGTGCCCTTTTTATGACAATAGTTGCATATCAAATTCTTATGTCTAGATTTTGATCTAGACCTGCCACTTCCAGAACTCTTATTTTTAGACCTTTCTCTAGCAACAAGGCCTTCTGCTACATTATCATCTTTACTACCGACAATTCCTTTATCAATTATAATTTTAGAGAGTAAAGCTGTCTTAACCTCCACCAAAGATACACTATCTTTTCCATAAAGCATTGTGTCCCTAAAACTTTTATGTGACGGTGGTAATGAACACAACAATTTTAAAGCAGCATTTTCATCATCAACTTTAGCACCCACATTTTCTAGACTTACTAAAATTGATGTATATTCCTCAAGATAGGTTTTAATAGAAGTACCTTCCTGCATTTGAAATGTGTAGAACCGCGTCACGTGGTACAGCTTGTCGGTCAGGGTTTTGGACATATACAAGGACTCCAGTTTCGCCCATAAGCCAGCTGCTGTATCTTCATTGATGACCTGCTGAAGAACTTCATTAGACAAATAGAGCTGAATCGTGGAAACTGCCTTGTTGATGATCTCCTCCTTCTTTTCTTCAGTCATTGACTCTGGCATTCTATTCTTTCCCAATAAAGCTTTCTCAAGCCCATTCTGAATTAAGATGGCACGCATCTTAATCTTCCACAAAGAGAAATTTATGTTACGATCAAATTTCTCAATATCAAATCTTGTAGTTGCCATTACTTCAATCACGAACTGTTTTGATAAAAAAATAGCTCCCACTATTTCACGTGAATAGTAACCGTACACTTGAATAGTAACTGTATAGGTGAACAGTGCTGTATAGGTGAACAGTATCCAAGGAAAAATCTTTTCTGATGTGAAAGATCAGTTTATACTGCAACCACAGAGCATACTTAGAAAGAACCTTGGCTCTGATACCAATTTGTTAGGATCGAGGGGTTATATAGATAGTGATTTTATGGCAACAGCGAAGAAATAGCCAAAGTAATAAAATAAATACACACAAAATTTATGTGATTCGGCAATGTGCCCTTGTCCACGGGAGAAGAGGAGCAAAAAATTCACTATGAGGTAAAACACTCAACCCAAAACCCAATTACACCCGCTTACAAAATGCTCTCTTAATTGATTAGAGCATTAACTATACAACACAACTCTCTTAATATTTTTTTGATCTCTCAAACTTCTTATATGTATTAGTGTCCGGGGCTTTGCCTTTTATAGGCAAAAGAACAAGAAACTGTGCCACTGAAATCAATGTTAATTTCGGTGGCATTGACAATGGGATTTTCTTTTGCAATAATTTCAAAGTATTGCTGCTACTTTCAAATGACAACTAAAACAATTCTTGACAAAAGAGAAAAAGACAAATTCCAAAAGCCTAAATTCAAGGCATATGCTTACACTCCATCCATTCAGAATTAAATGTCCACTCAAAAAAAAAGTTTATTTACAATTAAGTATGAATTTACCAAAAATAAAATTACATTTAAGTAGCAACAAACTAGCAACACATTTGAAATGTTACAATATTTAAGTACTGCATAAAGATTTGGACTGGATCATAGATTTTTTTGGATCACGATCAAATTTCATTATTTTTTGAATTGGTTCTTCAAATTTTGAATTAAAGTTGACACGTCTAATTTCGAGTCCAAAAATTCATAAGAAAGAAAAACTATCCTAAGCAATTTAGATTTTGAAAAACACATTTCGCAATTAATAAGCTTTAATATTTTTTTTATATTAAATCATGCATTTTAAAAATTAACATTGGATATTTATACTTTATGGACTATTCATATTAAGTTCAATTTAGATAGAATTAATTAAATTGAAATGCACACTTTGTATAAATTATACCTAATGTGATGAATGATTAAAAAATATAAAAATTTCATGTATATAAAAATTTAATATAGAAAAACATTAAATTAAAATAACACAAAGCATTTTTTTTTTACTTTTAGATTTTTATTTGGTTGATCAAGGTTACGTTTTAGTTGTCGAAGTAACCATTTTATTTGGTTGATCAATGTTACGTTTTAGTTGTCGAAGTAACCATGGTGAGGCTAATACTGACATTGATCTGAGTGGGTGAAGAAGAAGATAAAATCCAAAAGAAAATAATGAGAGAAAAGCCATTCACAATGATACTGACGTTGATTGCTTAAAATAACATTTTTGTTGTATCTCTTCTAATTATAACGTTAGGATTCCATATAATAAACCGAAAAAATACATCTTTCGTATCTTTTATTTTTGATAATGATTCTATATAATACACCGAAAAATGTTTGCATAATTGAATATTGGATCTTGTCCATGCAGCGTATGACATAACAAATCTCTTTTTATCATAAAAAAAATAAAAAGTTGGCATGATTGAATTTTTGATCTTGCACAGCTACTTTTCTTTTAACGACAAAAAAACAAGAAAATATTTGCATGATTGAATATTGAATCTTCCACAGCTACTTTACTTTTTATGGCCAAAAAAAATAAAATAAAATTTGCATAATTGAATATTGGATCTTGTACAATTATTATATTTTATTTTTATGGGTCCTTTCTACCGTCCATGCAACGGAGACCACTCAATTGAATGGTTATATTATAGGGTCAATTTCACTCATGATCACTCAACTTTTCACCTATCGCACAAAATTAACCAACTTTTTTTTTCTTACTTAAATGTCACTGAACTTCTAATATTTTTGCAAAAAAGTCATGTTTACCGGAATCCGGCGAGAACCCTTACCGGTTTGATGACATGGCATATGACACGTGGCAACGAATAGTAAATATATGACTTTTTTGCAAAAATGTTAGAAGTTCAGTAACATTTAAGTTGGAAAAAAAGAAAATTGGTTATTTTTGCGCGATAAATAATAAGTTTAGTGACTGTGAGTGAAATTGATTTAGATGTAGCATTTGTTGTAGATATTGTTAAACGACATGTAGTTTCTGATATGGCATGTCATGTCATCAATCTGGCGAGAGTTCTCGCCGGATTCCGGTTAAAATGACTTTTTTGAAAAAATGTTAAAAGTTCAGTGACATTTAAGTAAGAAAAAAAAAGTCGGTTACTTTTGCGCGATAAGTGATAAGTTGAGTGACTGTGAGTGAAATCAATCCTTATATTATATATGTAGCCTGACCATAATAATTTTCCTTTCATGACGAAAAAACAAGGAAAAAAAAATGTTTGCATGATTGAATATCAGATCTTGTGAAAGCCAAGTAGAGTCCATAAATCCTCGATTAGATCACAATTTGGTCCCACATTTTCCAATTAAATTATTATTTGGACTCAATGCGTATTTTAAAATAAAAGTTCAAGAATTCAATGTGATCAAATAATGCATTTTTCCTTCGATTATAAATGCATAAATTTAAGGATCCGATAATGCATTTTACCATTAAAAAAAGGCTTAATATATTAGCAGGGACCTCAACTTGTAAACTTCAGTCATTTTGCCCCATTAACTTTTTGAAAAAACCACTTAGCCCCTTAAATTTACAATTTCAATAGACAATAACACTCTAAGAATAATTGAAAATAGCGATGGTCGAATTAGAGACGAAAAAATACGTAAAAAAATTCCGTTTCTAATTTGATAGCAAATATTTTGTTAATAATAAGTATATATGTGTATCAATTTTTTAATTATGTATTTTATTGGTGTTTATATTTTTTATTTTGTGTATATATATTTTATTATAATTTTTATTATATATTTTTATTATATTTATAATTTTGTTAAATATACTAGCATATTGTTAATGTTTTAATTTGATATTATATTTGTGTATATTTTTTTTTGATATGTGTATATTTTGAATTATAATTGTTACTATGTGTAACGTGGTATTAAATTTGAGTATATATTGTAAAACTAATTACGAATTAATTTCAAGAAATGGAATATAGTGTTTTGTTGGCATGAAAATAGTAATATGTAAGTGTTTTGTGGATTTTTCTGAATTTATAAATTCCTGAATGTTGAAACATATATATATATTTTTTTCCTTTTTCATGTGAAATTTTCCATATAGATTTTAAGAGATATGTCTCCTTTTCATTGGGAGAAAAATTCTACATCAGTATTAATTATAAACTGATGTTGTTGCTTGAAAGATTTTTGAACTGCCTTGTACATTCCATAACTCCTAATTGGATGCACTTTGTTCTGATGAGCTCCATCACTATCCGGCCAGCTAAACAGAGCCGGATTTCAGAGCAAGTTCCATTACTTTCTTACACTATGTTAATAACTTAATTAACTCTTTGAGACTCTTTAGCACAGACTGACAAAGTATTGTCCACCTATTAGGAGATTAAATTTTCCTTTTCACACTTTTTCAGCAAGAAGCTCGGTCTTATTTTCAGAATACTCATTGGTCATTTCAAGAAACTCTTCGGCATGACGGTGGGGAATATATGATTGTTCAGTCATGAACTGGCTTTTGATATAATTATTTAATTGAATAAAATGTAAATGAAATGAGAGGTTGCCTATAAAATTTTGGATGGTTGAGATCAAATGCGATTCAATTCAAGGGCGTGCATCTTGCGCACCAAAAGTGGCTGAGTAGATAATTAACATCCTAATATGCATCCAATTAATTTAGAAGGATAATATAATATGGCAGCAGTATAAGGTGGAATTTACGCATTATATAAAAAATATATATAACCTAAATATATTAAGTGGCAGTAGTTTAAAGTGAAATTTATGAATTATAAAAAAGAATATATATAACCTAATTTCAAGAAAGTGTCCATATTGCTGAAAAGAAAAGAAAAGAAAGATGGGTACTCTACAATTTGCATTGAAGATCTTCCTCCATCTTCTGCTTGCTCTGGTAATTAATTAATTTCTCAGCACTTTCTCCTTAATTATATAATACTAACAATAATGAGAAATTAATAATTCGCAGTGCGCACATGATCATGGAACTGGAGAAGCAAGCAGAAAAATGATTTCTGCTGAAAAGGGCGACGTATTGAGACTTCGAAGTAAAGATAATGGTATGGTTCATAAAGACGATAATCACATGATGGATCACATAGACCCATCAATGATGGTATTTTTCAGAATAGATGATCTGAAGAGAGGGAAAAAAATACCCATATATTTTCCAACTGATGAAGATTCTTCATCTTCTTCTCCATTATTATCCAAAGAAGAAGCTAATTCAATTCCTTTCTCATACAAAAACCTTCCTTATCTCCTTCACTTCTTCTCCTTCTTACCCCAATCCCCACAAGCCCAAGCCATGGAACATACACTTAAAGAATGTGAAATTGAACCCATTAAAGGGGAAACTAAGGCTTGCCCTACTTCTTTAGAATCCATGCTTGATTTTGCAAATGAAATCTTTGGATTAAATGCCCAATTCAAAGCTTTAAGGACTACCCATTTGAAAAAATCAAGTAAAATTTTAGATAATTATACTATATTGGGTGAACCTAAGGAGATAGCAGTTCCAGAAATGGTGGCTTGCCACAGGATGCCGTATCCTTATACAGTATTCTACTGCCACAGCCAGAAGAGTGAGAATAAGGTGTTTATTGTATCATTAGGTGGTGATAATGGAGGAAGAGTTGATGCTGTGGCTGTTTGCCATATGGATACATCTCATTGGAATAAAAACCATGCATCGTTTCTTGTTCTTAAGACTGAACCAGGTGCTTCACCTGTTTGCCATTTCTTTAGAGAAGATGCTCTTGTTTATGTTCCTTTGTAAGTTTTCTTGTTTCCAACTTCTTATGCCTGCTTATGTACCTGAACTAGTGCCAAGGTTGTTTTTATTATCAATAAGCTTAGCTCAATGCTTTGAGGTTTTACTCATTCTGTAAAATCACTTTCATTTAATTTAATAAAATCGAAAATCTTTCATATCAACCTAACGCAATTTTTTTTTCTTTCAAAAAACAGTATTCCAAAAACCACAACTCTTTTTTCCATTATTTGAAACTATTTAAAGTAACACAATACTTTTTGATCCGAATTTGGACAAGCAACAATACTTTTTGTGGGTTTTGAACGAGCTTTAGCTTTACCATTTGAAAAGCAAGCCACTTCGACTGTGCCCGCACCCAACCCAAGCTTGAAGATGAACATATTTATGTAATTAAAAAAAAAATTACTTGTGATTCAGTAAATATATATGGATTAGTTTTAAATATATTACTTTACTTTTATATGTCAATCACTGAAATATTTTAAATAGAATAACAACAGCTTATAATTTATATCTTATATATAACTAATGCGCAAAAAAAAAAAAAAAGAAGTTCTGTTATATATATATATATATTGCTTTTGTTTTTTTTTTTTCCCTTTTTCTTTGTCCATTAAATTATTTTGTTTGCCTCATTTCTTAAGTTTAGTTAACTCTTCATCTAATTAACTTTAGGATAATTGTAATAATTTCCTTTGCTGGTTTTTTGGTCTTTGGTCACCTGGCCTGATGATTGAGGAGCTGTATTGGTTTTCATTCATGGTTTTGGTTAGGGCTGTGCACAACCAAATTGGAACCGAAAATCAAACTGAACCGAATAGATTTTAATATGTTTAGTTCAATTTTCGGTTCGTTTGGTTCTAAACTGAAATTAAATTTCAAGTAATTCGGTTCAGTTTTTAAAATTGTAAAATCGAATAAACCAAACCAATCGAATTTTACCAAAAACGGTGAGTTTTGCTCTTTACATATGTATATATATATAACACACTTAAAAATTATAATAAAAAAATATTGATTAAATGAAATCAAGTGGAACAAGAAGTTCCAGTTAAAGGGATTAACTAATTAAAAACATAATCATAATTCCAACAAACTAGAAAATAGAAATCAAGCAGATTTTCACCAAGTAAATCAAGAAAGTCTTCTTCTAATCTTGGATTTTTAAGGTTAATGAAAGAAAGATGGAGATCGAGAATGCTTGGAGTTAACCCAACAACATCAACAAGCTCACAAAAAAAAAAAAATTCCTCAAAACTCAAAACAAAAACAATAAATCAGAAGCTGTTTTCTTCTTTGAAGCTTGGCGTATGGTACAAATATATAGTAGAAAAGCTAAACTAAAATCTTTGACCAAAATTCAGATTCCGCAAACCCATTAATACAATCTCTTTCTCTCTCTTTCTAACAATTTCTTAGCAAACAAATAAAATATTTTCCAAGCAAACTGATACATCGGATACTGCAGATATTATACGCTTTGGGTCTGAACTTTCACGGCTTTAAAACGCGTCTAAGGGGTTAGAGAGTGTAGGACCCACTCGATCCGCTGAGTGCGTTCGTAGCTCTGGGTGAGCACCCGTTTAGAAATTGTCCTCTTTGGGTCGTCTTCGGACATTGCCCTCTAACCCTCAAGGTTTTGTTTCTTGGAACGCGTCTGCAAGGGAAGGTGTCCAAGGCCTTATAAGGACCGCTTTCAGCTCTTCGCCAGCCGATGCGGGATAGGAGGATAGCGTGCTATCACTATTCTCCCTCCCGAGGAGAGGTCTTCGGGACTGCCCGCTCGAGCGCTGGCCGCTCGGGCGCTGCCCTCGTCTCTCAATGAAAGTACCAAATGATAAGATGAAAAAAGTCTTTATCTAGAAGAGAGAAGAGTTGATTGGAAGTCTCAAGTGGTAAAGAGGGAGAGCTGATTGGATGATTGAGACCTACAATAAAGAATGCCCGGTCGGACTAGGCGTAAGCACTCCGAAACTTAAGTTAGTAGCTTTCTAGAGAGAGAATGCTTAGAAAGAGAGTCTCAGAGATTTCATACCTGTTGCCACTATTTATTGGGCTATTTATATGAGATGAGAGAGGTGCACTCGAGTGCCTGGGAAGTGTTAACTGGCAGTCAGAGTAACTGAGCGGTGAAGCGACAGGGAGCAGGTGAAGGGCATGGCGCTGCCTTATGTCAGTGGGCTGATTGGACGTGTTGTCACATCAGTCCGATCGGACGTGGTGCTGCCTTCATGCTCAAGCTTTGTGCTTTTTACTGATGGGCCTTGGGCCCTGCTAGGTGGATTGGGCCAATTGGATGGGCCTCTACACAAATGTTATTTATGTAGTTATCATAAACAAACAAAATATTTTACAAAGAAAAATTTTACAAAGAAAAAAGAGAGGTGAAGATCGGCGGTTACATGCGGAGATCTGCGGCTCCGATCTGTTTGAGCAAGTGACGGATTCCTTCCACGGCGTCGCCGAAGTTAAACAACCAAAGGTCTAAATGGGTTTTTGGGGTTTAGGTTTAGGGATTTGAACCAGAGAGAGAAATGGATTAAATGGGTAAATAGAGAGAAAGTGAAATGAAGAAGATTGGAAGAACTCTGGATTTTTCTTTTTATATGTACGGATTGTTAGGGCGGGTCGGGTTAATGGTGGTCTAATCCGACCCGATTCAAATAACTGTAACTTTCTTAATCCAAATCCAAGCCCAACCCACTCAGAAGAACTGATTGGACCGAGCCAACCGAAATTAATTCTATCTATTCAGTTTTGGTCCTAAAAATTTCGGTCCGCGGTTCGATCCTGTAAATTTCCAAAGTTCGATTTTCGGTATATTCAGTTCGGTCTAAAAGCGAAACGAACCGACCATTTGCACACTCCGAGTTTTGGTCTTCTTATTTGTTTTTCTGGGTTGGTACTTTTGGATTGTTTAGCTATGTTGATGTTGGTTTTATTGGTTGCAATTGTGTTATAGGAGTTTAGTGTGTACTTTTCTCTTGATAATAATATTTAGCTTATAAAAAAAAGGAATAATTGTAATAAATCTAAACGAAGATAGATATTTTGTTCTTATTCTTTACGTGTAAAAAAAAAGAAAAAAAAAAGGAGGAAAAGTCAAATATTGGAAGCAGGGGCCAGCAAATGGTAAGTGAAGTTAGATATGAATGGTAGCCATCATTTGTTTGAAATTACTTTTTCCAGCAATTTTCCAGCAAATGGAGGGTAGCTAGCCTACTCACCGCCCTTAATTGGCGAACAACATAAACATTCTCTCCCATATGAATTTTCTCATCTCCCTTCAATTTTCTTTTTTTAGTGCATAAATCTTTAAGGAATTTTGCATACCTTGGCACTTGCTTAATGGCATCAAGAAGGGGAATATTTACCGCTATTTTTCGAAACACTTCCAGAATCTCTTTTTCTTGCTGTTCCTTTTTTGATTTTGCCAATCTACTCGGAAATAGAGGTGGGACAACATAGGGCTGCTTGGGTTTTGAAATTTCAGATTGTGGCAGCTCTATTTCTTTCTCAATTTCTTCTTCCACAACATAATTTGAGGACTTTTTCGCTAGTTCCTTCAACTCTTTCCCACTCCTTAATGTGATGGCACTTGCATTTTGTTGTGGATTCACTTCGGGTTGAGACGGTAATCTTCCAGAATTCTGGTTATCAATTTTTCCTACAATTGTTGCTATCTAACTCATTTGATTTTCCAGATTCTGAATACTAGTCTTTGCATCATGTTAAAAAGCCATAGTATTTTGCTGAAATGTCCTCATATCTTGCTGAAATATAAGAGTATTTTGCTATATTTGTTGCACACTATTAGCAAGAGAAGTAACAACACTTTCAAGGGAATTACCTGATTTTGGAGGAGGCTGTAACACAGATGGTCTAGGCTTAAATTCAGGCTGCTGGAAATTATTTGATTTCTGTCCATAATTGAAATTCGGATGATCTCTCCATCCAGGATTATAGGTTAAAGTATACGGATCATATTTCTTTTGATGTTGTTGCCCTTGGAAACCTCTTACGATATTAACTTGCTCTTCCTCTTGGAGAGTTGGACACATGTCTGTTGGATGGTCAATATTTAAACAAATTCCACAAGCTTTGACTTATTGATGATTTCCTGTAATAATTTTTTGCACAAGAGAAGTCAGATTGTTAAGAGAATGTTCAATTGCATGAATACTTACCTCATTAACATTCTTTGTTGGTGCTTCTTGTCGAATGCCAAATTGTTGAGTGTTGGCAGCCACTTTTGAGATTAATTCCTTTACTTGGGTAAGTGTTTTGTCCACCAAGGCTCCACCACTTGAAGCATCTATCATATTTCGATCTGCCAATAATAAACCTTAATAGAAATATTGAATTAAAAGAGTGTCAGAAATTTGATGATGGGGACAACTTGCACAAAGCTGATTGAATGGCTCCTAATATTCATAAAGAGTTTCTCCACTATATTGGCGAATTCCGAAAATTTCTTTTCTGATATTAGTGGCTCTAGAAGCAGGAAATTTTTTTCAAGAAATTGTCTCTTTAATTCATTCTAAGTCGTGATAGATCCTGAAGGTAAATAATATAACCAGTCTTTTGCTTTATCTGTCAAAGAGAATGGAAAAGCAAGCATTTTGATTTGGTCTACATTTACACCTTGCAGTTTCATGCTAGAACAAACGACATGAAATTATTTAAGATGCTTATAGGGATCTTCACCTGCAAGTCCACGAAAAGTAGGAAGTAAATGAATTAAACCAGATTTTAATTCAAAGTTTACCTCAGTATTTGTCAATTCAATGCACAATGGCTGTTGATTAACATCCGAATTCATGGCCCTATGTAAAGGTTGTTCAACATCATTCATTATTTTAGGTCGCTCAGAGAGTTCTGACAAGTTAAATTCTAGTTCAATTACAGAAGAAGTAGATGGGTTTTTCTAAAATTTTGTGGTTTTTCTCAATTGTCTAGCGGTTTTCTCAATTTCAGGATCAAATTGAAAATCACTTCCATGAGTCATAAAAATTCAAAAAATAATAACACAAGTTCCCGGAAAAGGCGCAAAAATTTGTTAGGTGTCGAAACCAACAAAAATAATTTCCTACTCTTGAAAATTTTTAACTTTGTAGAAATAGTGAGCAGGGTCGAAATCCTCAGGGACTAGTTATAAAATATAAATTTGTGAAATAATAAAAAGGGGATTTTGTGATTAAACAATTTTGTAACCAAAAATAAAGCGAAAACGAAAATTATAACGTAAGGCAAATGATGAGTAAATTTCCAGCCAAGATATATCTTAGTATTGATTCCATTAAATTGATCATCGAATAGAAATATAAATTTCTTTCTCAAATGAAATGGTTATGAGTATTAATAAGCTCTAATACTTTGCTTTTCTTTAATTACAATTTATATGGGAATTGATCCACAAGTAAATCTTGTTTACCAACCAATCCTAAATTAGCTTTTAGAATTTAGATTGAAAACAGCTTTAATAATTAGAAGAGCCACCATTTACACCTAATAATACTCGAATTGGACTATTTAAGGTGGACTGAATATTTTCACAAATGCAATTCCAACGATTTAATTTCATCGAATGCATTGGTTTTCTACTTCATTGAATCTAATAAACTTGAAGGGGTTTAAAGATCCAAATAGAAACAGTTATTTGATATAAATAAGACGTCACTATTCAAACCAAATAAAATATCAAGAATACAGAAAATATTCAAACACTTAAGAAAAGAAAAACAATTGAAGAACAATTCTCACAATTTTATTGAATCAAACTTTGATAATCTTTACTAGAACAAGTATTTTAGCCACTCATGGCGTGAAATAAAAAAAAAAAGAAATAAAGAGAGAAATTAAGAAAAGCTCTCCCCCAAACAAGTACAACCCCTGCTATTTATAGGAATAGAGTCAGCCTTTAACAGAATCGGGAAAATAAATCCCATTAATTCAAATCAATTTGAATACAAACAAATCCCATCCAAAATCAGAAAAAAGTGAAATTTTGAAAAATATATCTTCAACTAATCTAATTTTCTGCTCCAATAAATCTTTAATTTCCTTGATTTTGACTCAATCTTCACCAAATCCTTTATTTTGTACCTAAAATATAATTATGAAATTAATACCCTGAAATTAAGTACAAAAATAATTAAAAATGGAAAAGATATTATGTTAAAATTCTGAAAATTTTAGCTTTATCAATACATAGACTTGATCTTATTCTCGTTGGATCCAAGTTTTGCACCTTTTATGCCTAACTTCAACATGAATAAGATTCAGGCTTCTATACCTAAGGTTATCAATATGCTCAAGACAGCTGATGGATCACTTAAGAAGGATCTAAAGTCAGTCATGGTTGTCTCTTATGCTAAAAAGGGAAAGAAGTGAAAGAAGAAGGCAACCAAGGTAGAGCCCAAGCATGATGGCATATCTAAGCAAAAGGGTGCTAAGAAAGAGAAGAATCCTAAGGGGACTTGCTTCCATTATGGAAAGGACAGTGAAACTGTAAGGTTTACCTAGATTCTCTCAAGGAGAAGAAGCAGGCTGAGGCTTCAACTTCAGGTATTTATATGATTGAAATAAATACTTATTCTATTACTTCTAAGAAATCTTGGGTATTAGATACCAGATGTGGATCTCACTTATGTAATGAATTGCAGGGTCTTAAAAGCAGTAGATGGGTCAAAAAGGCGGAGATATGTCTGCAGTCAGCCACAAGGTAGAACATCTCTACACAGGTTATGGGAACTTATTACTTGCCTCTTCCTAGTGGATTAACACTAGAGATTAAAAACTGTTATTATATTCTAGTTTTATCTATAAGTATCATTTGTTTCAATTGTTTGTTGAACGATTATGAAATTTCTTTAAATAAGGACAAGAGTTATTTCATTTTTAAGAGAAATAATTTTTATGTTAATGCAATTGTTGAGAATGGCAAATATGTTCTTGATTTAAAGAAAAAAGTTCATAATATGAATACCAAGACAATAAAACAAGATAATCTTGATACCTCATATTTATGCCATTGCCGTTTAGGCCATATAAACGAGAAACGCATGACTAAATTACATAATTATGGTGATTTAGGATCATTTGATTATGAATTATTTGATACATTATTAGGCAAAATGACTAAATTACCCTATACTGGTAAATAAATACGATCAAGTGAAATATTAAAACTAATACATTCCGATGTATGTAGTCCAATGAATTCAAATGCTAGAGGAGGGTATTCCTACATCATAACCTTCATAGATGATTACTCCAGATATGGATATATCTATCTAATGAAGCACAAATCTGAAGCACATTTATACATTAAATGGAGTTCCTAGTGAATCGGTTGATGTTACTCCATATAAGATGTGGAATAACAAGAAACTCACGCTTTCTCATATGAAGATATGGGGTTGTCCTGCTTATGTGAAAAGGACAATATCAGAAAAGCTGAATGCTAAGTCTGATAAATATTTATTTGTGGGATATCCAAAAGAAATAATTGGGTATTATTTCTATCATCCCTTGGAACAAAAGGTGTTTGTTTCAAGGCATGTTGCCTTCTTAGAAAGAGAGTTTCTTTTAAGAGAGGATAGTGGGAGTAAAATTGAAGTTAGTGAAGTTCAAGACCCATAAATTGAAGCAGATCAACCAGTTGAACCCAAAACTGAATCTCATATTGAGGAGATACAGTTGAACCTGAAAATACACAAGCTCTTAGAAAATCTACTAGAATACGTTCTATCCCACTAAGATATCAATTTTTCATGGACTCTGATAAGAATGTAACTGTAGTAGAGGACAATGAGCCTACAGGCTATCAAGAAGTTCTGAATAGTTTAGAACGTGATTTATAGCTTAAGGGTATGCAGTCTGAAATGGGCTCCATGTATGAGAATAAAGTATGGACTTTAACTCAACCACCTAAAGGGATAAAATCCATTAGATTCGGTCTTCAAGAAGAAAACTGACGTGGAAGGTAATGTAGTTACTAACAAAACTCATTTGGTAGCTAAAGGTTATTGTCAAAGAGAAGGTATTGACTTTTATGAAATCTTTTCTCCTATAGCGATATTTAAGTCCATTAGAATACTTTTAGCCATTGCTGCTCATTATGATTATGAGATTTGGCAAATGGATGTGAAGATAGCTTTTTTGAATGGAAATATGATTGAGAAAGTGTACATGACATAGCCTAAGGGGTTCACATTAGGAAATGGTGAAAAGGTATGCAAGCTTCAAAGATCTATTTATGGATTGAAGCAAGCATCTAGGAGCTGGAACATCCGATTTAATGAGACAATCAAAGAATTTGGTCTCTCACAGAATGGGGATGAACCATATTTGTATAAGAAGGTCAGTAGGAATGCAATCATTTTTTTTGTTCTATATGTGGATAACATATTGATCAAGGGAAACAATATCTCTGTTCTTCAATTAGTTAAAATCTGGTTATCCAAACAATTCTTCATGAAAGACCTTGGAGAAGCATCCTATATTTTGGGAATAAAGATCTATAAAGATAGATCTAATAGGTTGCTAGGACTTTCACAATCTACATACATAGACAAAGTATTGAAGAGATTCAATTTGGATCTCTCTAAGAAAGGATTCATTCCCATGGTACATAGGAAGCACTTTTCTTAGTCTATGTGTCCTAAGACATAAGAGGACAGAGAGAACATAAATAGAATACCATATGCATCTGCAACTGGTTCTATCATGTATGTTATATTACGTACGTGTCCAGATGTAGCATTTGCTTTGAGTGTCACAAGCAGATTCCAATCCAATTATGAAGAGGAACACTGAAGCGCAACCAAGAATATTCTTAAGTATTTAAAAAGGACTAAGGATATATTCTCGGTATATATAGACAGTGATTTATAAGTAAGCTGATATACTGATGCCAGCTTTCAGTAAGGCAAAGATGACTGTAAATCACAATCGGGTTTTGTGTTCATACTTGGAGGAGGAGCAGTCAGTTGGAAGAGTTCCAAACAAGAGACGACTGCTGATTCTATTACAGAGGCAAAGTACATTGCTGTTTTAGAAGCGGCTAAGAACAGTATGGATCAAGAAGTTCATTAGTGAACTAAGAATAGTGCCTAGCATTGTTGATCTAATACCATTGTATTTTGATAACAATGTAAACATTGCGCAAACAAAGGAACCACAGTCTCATTAGCGATCCAAGCATGTTGTCAGATGCTACCATGTCATCTGAGAGATAATAGCAGGATAAGATATAAAGATAGAAAAGGTCCCTATAAATGACAATGTGGTGGATCCTCTCGCTAAAGCACTATCCCAAGGCAAATACAATCACCATATGCATAATATGGGCTTAAGATACATGAATGATTGGCTTTTGTGCAAGTGGGAGATAGTTAGGAATATTCCCTAAAGCCTATGTAGAATAGTAAATTTTATCATGTATACGAACTTGATTTTCATTTATGAAAAAAGCAATTTATATTTATTAATGCTTTGTTATGATTACTTATTGCTTAACAAAATATTTTAAATTAATAAATGTAGTCCTTGGTATTATAAATACAGTGCAAAAGCAATCATGAAAAGTTTATGATGTGAGATGTCTATTGCATGTAAATATATTAATACCTAAATATTCCTAGTTATAGTATTAACAAGAAAGGACATTGTAAATACGCATAAACTAGCACGTGTTATGCTTCTTGAATGGTTCAAGCAGCTATTCTCATAACTGTGATCATAGAGATGGTCAAAGCTAACATGTGGATGTTTGTTAGAAGAACAAGTACATTGGAGACCTGCTATGAGAATTCTCACATGGATATTAAATCTATGTCAGTGAGGAATCTCTTTATAGCAGTGATGCAAGTATCCTCAGACTTGAGATCACCAAAGCTATCTTAAGTAGTGAGTGATATATTTTAACTCCATAACTGCTTACCTTCATCGAGGGGTGAAAATAGTTAGGAGATTGGATATATCACGACTGCTTGAAAATAGTTGAATGATCAATAAAAGATTCACCATTCCGTATTTATTGGGAGTTATTTCGCAAGTTCAAATAATACATTTGCTCAGAGAATCTCTGGTCAGAGTAGAATGCCAAGGTTAATGAGATCCACAAAGGGGCATTTTGGGAACAATGAACAACTTTATTTAGATTTATATGAGTTGAAAAAATCCATACTCAAATCCTAAATGAGATAAAGTGTAGTGAATGAGTAATTGCACGGTAACTGTACTATGGAAGGATTCAGTCAAACTACTTGACTTTTCTATCATTTGGGTAATCATGATGCTTGGCTAAAAGCCTCTCATGATTTGTGCTTAAAAATAAGTATAAATATTAATTGGAAAATTAATATAATGGTTTAAAAAGTTTAAATCATGCAAATTATTAATTACAACTATGTCTATACTGTCAGGTGGATCGAAAAATCCAATAGGTCAGGCACATATAGAGAAATGGTAAAATAGTAAAAATACAGAAAATCATAATATTTGATATTATTATGAAATGAGTGATTAGCTAGTGCAAGTGAGAAATTATTGGACATATGTCCTACAGTCCTAATCACATTTGGATAGAGGATATAATTAATTAAAGGAGTTTAATTAATTAAGTAGACACAACGAAAAAGTCCGCAGAAAAGTCCATGGAATTTTCTGTGCATAGTTTGTAAAACTGAGCTAGTTTATTTTGATCCAAAATAAAATATTATTGGACTATAAGTGTTGTAGGACTAAAAAATATTTTTGGACCAAATGGAGAATTAATTTTAGTCCCAGAATAAATCAGTTCTATGAATAAGCACTCTAGGAGTGGTTTCTGCGCAGAGCCTCTGTAAAAAGTTTGAAATGCCTATTTCTTGAGCTGAAATAAATTAAATATGATTCATAAGTGTTATGGACCCTGAATATTTAATTTGGTTGGATTTGAAATTCATTTGGGTAATTAAATCCAAGTCTGCAGGCTTCTGCTCATGAGCCATATGGTAGAGACCCGGACTAAATTTAATTAACTAAATTTAATTAATTAATTTATAATTAAGTAATAAGAGAATTACCAGCTCATTTAAATATCTTATCCTATCAGATAACTGTTTGATTTGAAATACAGTAGAAGATTGTTAGGGATAAAAAGATAGAATTATAGAAGAAGAATAATTCCTCCTTTTTCTCCCCACCAGCCTTATTTTCCTCACTAGCCTCACTAGGAAATTCGGCTGCCCCCTTGTTCTTTTAATTGTTGGTTCATTCTTCTCTTTTCTCTGGTGTGAAAAATTTGGAGGTGTTCTAAAGTTGGACACTGTGGTTTGCGACAACTCGGTGCGAAGGAAAATCAACTGATCAATAAAACTCAAGGTGATTTTCTATTCTTTTAGAATTATAAATATAATTTCGTGGCAAATATTTAATTTTTATTTGGTTAAATTTTAGATTCCGTATTTACATGTGATGTATGTAACCGAATAAATTTTATACATTTTCTTCCATTTATGGTCTTTGCCCCCTGCTCAAAGAAAATCAAACATAATTCTTCTAATAATTTTTCATTTTTATTTTATAAGTATACGCAACTAAGGCCATATATATATACACACTACAAAAAATAGGGAATTAGCGACGGCAATTTTGAAGGTCATGCCAAACTGGGAGGAACCTTATGAAATCTCGAAGGTCCTAAGTGAAAGCACCTACAAGCTCAAGATTCCAGATGGATCAGATATTTCAAGATCATGGAATGTTGAAGTCTTGAAGAAATATATGATATAATATACCACTATGAATTGTAAAGCTTTATTTTCCCAACCCAAGTGTCCAATAAAATCTGTAATATTTCATCTTCCACATCGAAAAAGATCGATGAATACAACTCCCGATTAAAGCAATTTATTGTAGTATTAAGGAAAACAGAGACAATTGATTTTACTCTCGTTTCAAATTATAAATGATCAATTTTACTCTCATTTTAAATTATGAATGATCGATCTTATTCTCATATTGAGCTATGTTATTAAACGATCAAGCTTTAGGTCTGACTACTGAAATATGCAAGATCTCTGATTGATATAGCAAAGAATGAAAGAATGTAAAGTTGAGATCGGATAAATAGAAAAAGTTATTGTTTAAAGGAATTTCAAATTACAAGAACAAAATAATGAAAAATCAAACCTATTCTACACCCCCTTCCCCTCCAGCTCCACTGCTATCACCCCCGATTAGCGGGCTGTTGCCATCATCTCAAGCCAGCGAGTCGGCTCATCCAAAAAGGTAGAGTCCTCGCCAGGATAACATTGTTCAAAAGCAAGTGATATCCGAATGATAAGGTCATCCTGAACTCTAACCATTTTGTCCATCAGTAGACCTTTATGCACCTTCAACTCCTCCTGATGCAAACTATAAAGAAGATCCAGTCGGGCCTGGAAATTTTCATTTATAGCTTCCAAAGAAGCGACCTTGGTCCTTAGCCCTTTAACTTCAGCAGAAAAGTCTGCTTCCTTTTTGGAGTGTTGCAATCGGATCGATTAAAGTCTGGCTTGAAGCTCTGTTTTAAGCGTTTCATGCTCCTTTTTTAACATCTCAATCTACTACTTCAACTGATTCTCTAATTGTACCTTTTGAGAAAGTCTCTCATCATAACGCGAGTTCTCCCCATAAAGGCGTGTAACGCTTTGAGTAGCCTGATTCTCTAATTGTACCTTTTGAGAAAGTCTCTTGTCATAACGCAAGTTCTCCCCATTAAGGTGTGTAACGCTTTGAGTAGCCTACAAAAACAAATCAACTTAAAGATAAAAATAAAAAACGTATATATTTAGAAGCAATAAAATAAGGAAGAAGAAAAATAACTTATGGAAGCAATGCAGCGAAAATACTCATTGAATTCCTCGACCGATGGTTTGATCGGTCCCATATTTCCTATATCCTTTACGGACATAAAAAATGAGCGGGCAAAGTTGAGCACTTGGCCATCTTGAAAAGAATAATCCTTTCCAAGATTTCGAGATAGGAAGTCGCCTATGCTGAGGGCCTCGACCTCTGAAGGAGGATTGGAATAAGGCATGCATGTAGAAACAGTTTGACCTTCCGAGACAGTTCGGTCTGGAGGAGGCGAAGGTACTGGGGAAGGATCGAAAGAAGGCATTGGAAGACCAGGAAGAGGTTGATTTAACCCGCCTAAGGTAGAACCACTAAAGGATTGGCGACATAAGATAAGCAGACCTTAGAGATTCCTCTTTTCGCCTTAAAAGCCCTTTCACGTTGACCATAAAGCCGAGAAGATTGCCTCTATGCTCGTCTTTCTTCGGGATTTTTTTGGTCAGTTCATTCAATTCCCTTTAAACATATGGATCCATTGAACCTACACAAATAAAATATTAGTTAATATCACTCAATCGACAAGTAAATAATATGTATGCACAGGAAAATCGAAAGCTCATGTTCGGCACTAGAAGGTTGATGTGAACCTAAAAGACCCGAAGGCCCTGAGGGAATGGAAGGGCCTGAAGGCCTTGGAGGAGTAGAAAGACTCGAAGGTCTTGAAGATCGAGAAACACCTTAGAGATCGAGCATGACCTGAAGGCCCTGAAGGTTAAGAAGGACCCGAAGGCCATAAGGGAATGGAAGGACTCGAATGCCCTGAAGGAGGGGCCGAATGCCCTGGAGTAGAGGGATCAGGCTCATATTTGGCCAACAATTGGTCAATATCAATGAACTCATCGGCATGCTCTTTAATATAGTTCATGAGTGCCTTTACATCTGAGGCGTACATTTGGGCATCTTTTCACATATCTTTAATAATGCTTGGCCCAAAATGCAAGCTTCAAGCTCACTCCGAAACCTCCTCTTCTCCCTATAAGAAAATACTTATTTTTATAACCTTTCAAAGAAGAAGGAAGGGTGAACAATTTTCTCCCCTGCTTGCTGGTAAAATAATAATCCTTTCCACCTCTCAGATAAATTATATAAAAAAATGGGTGAAGACCGAAAAAGAAAGGGCGATCTCTAAATTCCTGCACGCTGCCTTAAAACCCACAATCGATCTCCACCCATTTGGATTGATTTGATTAGGTGCCACTCCATGCTCTATTAGGACAGTTCTTTCGAATGGTAGTAATGGAAATCGCAGACCGGCAGCCAAGCTAGGCTGAAACCAAATAAACCATTCATCCCTTCCTTTCGTTCCGAACGGACCCTCATCTGAAGATATAGATAGAGGGCAGGCCATGACCGCTACATCCGCTAAAAGGTTATACCTCTCTTTCAATAGGTTGACCGCATCGGGTAGTAATTTTGAAGGTTGGGATACAATAGATCTAGTGGGATACTGCCTTAAGAATGAAGTATCTATCTCGTTTGCAATAGGGAATAAAGGATTTCCACTACTAGTCGCCATTTTTAAAGGGAAAGGATCGATAAAGGACTATCTATACTATTCTATACTAATCGACATGATTTTGCTAGCAGAAGAAAAGCAAGAAGACTCCGAATCACTAGGAACTTTATAAAATTTTGAATGCATCCAAGTGAAAAAAAACTTACTTGGTCATTTCGACGAAGAATGAAGCAAAAAGGAGATGAATGCGAAGAATCTGGGTACTTCTATGAAGATTCAGTGAATTCAGTGATTTGAGATGAAAACTGAGACTTTGAGAAGAAACTAAAAAGGGGCGAGCGAAGAGTATATGAAAGAGATGTAAAATAGGGCAAAAGCACGGTTCGCCTTTTCATAGGGAAACGGTGGCTTCCCTTGCAAGACAAACACAGCTTTCAAAGAGTCACATTCATCTCCTCGCCACGTGTAAGCTTCTTTATGGTCGATCGAAAGGTCGTATCGTCAAGCAAGGGAACGTTATTAATGACACCATCAACGAGGAGTCAGTCATCATGACAAACAACTGTTCCATCAAGTGCGTGAAACATCGTTCCCTCTAAAGAGCCAGACCGTAAAATTTTGACCAACAAAATGATGCACGACATCTAAAACTCACTATCCTCATGATCTAAACGGATTACTTTGAGGGGGACGTATGATAACACATCATCTACTCTGGGCTCAAGTAAAAGGCCCAAAACTATTTTCTAATACATTATATATTCTGGGTCCAATTAAAGGTCCGGAGTTCTTTTATGCAAACGGCTGATGTCCAATCAAAATCGTCCAATCAATCCGATCGGGTTGACAAGGCCATTCTTTGCTAGCTACTGACACACTCATCAGGACGTGGGTACACCCATACTCTCTGCTCACCAACTACTCACTCGAGCATTTCTACATGATAGTCTTTTACCTTTCTTTTACCTTATAAATAGTCTACACCTTCAAGCGCTCCAGGTATTGAATCTTAAGAACTCTCTCTCCAAATATACTTTATCTCTCTAGAAATTTTTGCTGACTTAAATTTTGGAGAGACAACATCCAATTCGACCGGGCTAGTCTTTCTTACAGATTTCAAGTGATACCCAATCCGAGCTGTTTCGCGACTAATCCCATCGAACTACGTGGCATTTCTTATTTCGATATTTTTTGGATTATCACAAATGAAAAACATATGGGATCTGATCTGACAAAGGGATAAATACATCTTTCATTGATATGGGATCTGATATGACAAAGGGAAAAGACAACATGTTAAGTCACTCATTAATCAAACAAATGAACAGAAAAACGCAGGCATTGCTTATTTCAATCATGGAAGGGGCATAGATTAGAGTCAATTGTATATTAATTGCTTAAGATAACATTTTTGTTCCACGTACATTATTATCCACGTACATAATTTTTGTTCCACGTACATTATTATCCACTTGGCGGAATATCTCTTCTAATTGTATATTAGTCACTCTTATTTTCCTGCATTTATAACTTCAGTTACAGTCCCCATTTTTGCCATTCCTTGGTCGCCGCTGGTCACCGAAACACCACCAGAAAAATACATCTTTCTTATCTTTTTGAGAATGATTTATTCCTTCTTTAGGAAACATGAACAGTTACTTTTCTAATTATGCAAAAATGTTTGCATAATTGAATATTGGATTTTGTACAGCTATTTTATTTCATTTTGTTTTTTATGGGTCCTTTCTGTAGTCCACACAGCGATATCGTCCATGCAGCGTGGACCATAGCAATTCTCATTTTTTCATAAAAAAATAAAAAATAAAAAGTTGGCATGATTGAATATTGGATTTTGCACAGCTACTTTTCTTTTTATGACAGAAAAAATAAAAAATTTTGCATGATTGAATATTGAATCTCGCACAGCTACTTTTCTTTTATGCCAAAAAAAAATAATTGTATAATTGAATATTAGATCTTTCACGGTTACTTTTCTTTTTATGACAAAAAGGAAAAAAAATGGATAGTTGAACATTGGATCTTGCATAGCTACTTTTGTTTTTATGACAAAAATAAAATTTGCGTAATCGAATATTGGATTTGTTGGATGTGGGGTTCCTCCAAAATGGTGGGGCCCACATGTTTGAAAAAAAAAAAAAAAAGGAAAGAGGAGGTTAGCATGTTGAAAAGTCAAAGAAGCAAAATCAAAATTGATTTTGCTTTTGCATGCGCGTTAAGAAAATTTTCTTTCAAATTGGTAGGTGCAGTTAACGCATAATTAACGCGTAAATATTTCCTATAAATAGGCATTAGTTCTTCAGTTTAAATTCATTCCATTCCTTAGAAAAAGGATTGAGAGAGTTTTGTAAATAGAGAGAGAGAAGTTGTTTAGAAAAATATTTGGGATATTTTTCTAAAAGGGGAGTGACAAAAAAGTGAGTTTGGGAAATATTTGTGTGCCACTATTTTGGGTTTATCTCAAAATTATTGTGTTGCCTTTCTCTCTTGTACCCATTAATTTTATTAGTGGAAGAAATATTTTCAGAGTTTGTCCCGTGGACGTAACCCAAACGTTTTGGGTGAACCACGTTAAATTGCTGGTGTCAATATTCTGCTCTGCTAATTTATTTTTATTTATCCGCTGTGCCCAACAACTGGTATCAGAGCCAAGGTTATTTCTTAATATGCTCTGTGGTTGCAGCATAGACTGATCTTCTACATTAGAAAAGATTTTTCCTTGAGTACTGTTTACGTATACGGCACTGTTCATACATACGGTACTATTCACGTATACGGGTACTATTCACCATAAAAAAAATTTGGATCGAAGAAGTTCATCGAATTCCGATCTAAATGGAGGCAAAAAATAGCAGAATGATCTACTTAAATGGCTCAAACTACCACATCTGGAGTAAAAAGATGAAAGATCTTCTAGTTGTGACGAAGATGCATTTGCCGGTGTTTGCCACAACTAAACCCGAAGGTAAAACCGATGAGGAGTGGGAGTTTGACCACGAGCAGGTGTGCAGTTTTATCCGACAATTTATCGAAAATAATGTGTTCAATCATATCTGTAATGAGACAGATGCCAAAACACTGTGGAGTAAGCTGGAGATGTTGTATTCTTCAAAGACGGGAAATAATAAATTATTTTACTTGACCAAGTTGGTGCAAGTAAGATATAGAGAAGGGACTTCCTTGCCAGACCACTTAAATGAGATGGAAGGGATCCAAGATCAGCTAAACAGAATGGGAGTAAAGTTGGATGATGAAGTATTTGCTTTATTGGTGTTAGCCTCTTTGCCACAGTCTTGGGAGACTTTGAAGATCTCTATCACCAACACTGCACCCAATGGTGTGGTAAACATGGAGATTGTAAAGAGTAGTATCCTGAATGAAGAAATGAGGAGGAGATCACAAGCCTCATCTTCTTCATCACAATCAGATGTTCTAGTTGCAGAATCTAGAGGAAGGAGACAGTCTAGGGAACAAAACCCTAGAGGCAAGAGCAGAGGGAAGTCAAATAAATATGCCAATGTTGAATGCCATCACTGTAAAAAGAAGGGCCACATTAAAAAGTTCTGTAGAAAGTTCAAAAAGGAACAGGAGAACCGAAGCAGAGCTGTGAAGAGAGACGATAGCAGTGATGACGAGCAAACTAATATCGTAGATGAATTCAATATCATTTATGATGAAGATGTTGTCAATCTTGTATCTCAGGAATCCAGTTGGGTACTTGATAGTGGTGCTACCATTCATGCTACATTCCGTAAAGAATTCTTCTCATCATACACACCTGGAAATTTTGGTGTTGTTAAGATGGGAAATGAAGGCCTGTCAAAGATTGTTGGCAGAGGAGATGTTTGCTTGGAAACAGAGAATGGTACCAGATTAATTCTGAAGGATGTCAGGCATATTCCAGACATGCGCCTGAATTTGATCTCTGTACGCAAACTTGGAAATGAGGGATATTGCAGCTCCTTCATTTATGACAAATGGAAGCTTACAAAAGGCTCATTAGTAGTGGCTAGAGGTGAAAATCATACAACTCTGTATGTAATGGAAGCAAAACTCTCCACCGACACAGTAGCAGCTGCAGCCATGGAGAAAGACAGTACAATTGAACGGTGGCATCGGAGACTTGGCCACATGGGAGAAAAAGCAATGAAAAGCCTCGCCAAGCAGAAAGTATTGCCCGATATGGATGAAGTACACTTAGACAAATGTATTGATTGTCTATTTGGAAAGCAAAACAGAGTTGCTTTTATAAGTTCCCCTCCTTCCAGAATGAAGAATGTGTTAGATCTGATTCACTCAGATCTATGTGGACCAATGCCAAAGTCACTTGGTGGTGCTCAGTATTTTGTGACTTTCATTGATGATCATTCGAGGAAGTCGTGGGTATATCTTCTGAAGACAAAAGATCAGGTGCTAGATGTCTTTAAAGAATTTCATGCCTCAGTTGAGAGACAGACTGGGAAGAAATTAAAATGCATCCGGACAGACAATGGTGGAGAATACACTTGGCCATTTGATATTTATTGCAAAGGGAATGGTATTCGGCATCAGATGACACCTCCAAAGACACCGCAGTTGAATGGCTTAGCTGAGAGGATGAACAGAACTTTGATGGAGAGAGTCCGATGTCTACTCTCACATGCAAAGTTACCTAAGAGATTTTGGGGTGAAGCTATTCTCACAGTTGCACACGTGTTGAATCGTTCACCTTGTACTCCTCTCAAGATGGATGTTCCAGAAAGAGTATAGTCAGGAAAAGATGTTTCCTATGATCATCTGCGGGTGTTTGGCTGTAAAGCATTTGTTCATATCCCTAAGGATGAGAGGTCCAAACTTGATGCCAAGACAAGACAGTGTATTTTTATTGGCTATGGTCAAGATCAATTTGGCTATAGATTTTATGATCCTATTGAAAAGAAACTTGTCAGGAGTCGTGATGCTGTCTTTGTTGAAGATGAGATCATTGAAGATATTAACAAAATGAAGAAGGATGTTCCTGATTCCAATGGTGACTTATCAGATTTAAAATTAATTCCTCCAACACCGGTGCCAAGAGAAGTTGGAGATGAAGACCAAGTTTATCCACCTGACGATGATGATGCTCCTATACAAGTTGATTTTGAAGATGATAATGATGAAGATCAAGATGATGTTTCAGCACCAACACCTATGGCTTCTCCACCTCCACAAAGGAGAAGTGAAAGAACAAGATGGCCATCTTCCAGATATCCTCGTGACCAGTATGTGACTATTACTGAAGGGGGAGAACCTGAGAGTTATCAAGAAGCCATAGATGATGAATCCAAGCAGAAATGGATTGAAGCCATGCAAGATGAGAAGAAGTCACTGCATGAGAACAAAACTTTTGAACTGGTGAAGTTACCCAAAGGCAGAAGGGCCTTGAAAAACAGATGGGTGTTCAGGATTAAGCATGAAGAACACAGTTCCAGTCCACGTTACAAAGCCAGACTGGTTGTCAAGGGATTCAGTCAAATTAAAGGGGTTGACTTTGATGAAATTTTCTCACCAGTTGTGAAAATGACATCTATTCGAACTGTGCTGGGGTTAGCAGCAAGTCTTGACTTGGAGGTTGAACAAATGGATGTCAAAACTGCCTTCCTGCATGGTGATTTGGAAGAAGAAATATACATGGAGCAACCAGAGGGGTTCAAAGAAAGAGGAAAAGAGAATTATGTTTGCAAGTTAAAGAAAAGCCTCTACGGCTTAAAACAGGCACCGAGACAATGGTATAAGAAATTTGAGTCTGTTATGGGGGAGCAAGGCTACAAAAAGACTACTTCAGACCATTGTGTTTTTGTGCAAAAATTCTCTGATGATGATTTCATTATCCTATTGCTCTATGTGGATGATATGTTGATTGTTGGCCAGAATGTTTCCAGAATTAACAATTTGAAAAAGCAGTTGAATAATTATTTTGCTATGAAAGACTTGGGGCCAGCGAAGCAGATTCTTGGCATGAATATTATTAGAGACAGAAGTGTCAAGAAATTGTGGTTGTCACAAGAGAGGTACATTGAGAAAGTACTTCAGAGATTTAATATGGATAAGGCTAAAGCAGTTAGTTGTCCTCTTGCTACTCACTTTAAGCTGAGTTCTGAATAAAGCCCTTCTACAGACAAAGAGAAGGAAGAGATAAATAAAGTTCCATATGCTTCAGCAGTTGGAAGTTTAATGTATGCTATGGTGTGCACACGGCTAGATATCGCTCATACAGTTGGAGTTGTGAGTAGATTCCTTTCAAATCCTGGAAAGGAACACTGGGCTGCAGTAAAATGGATTTTCAGGTATCTTCGAGGAACTTCCAAAATATGTTTATGTTTTGGAAATGATAAACCTGTGTTAGCTGGATACACAGATGCAGATATGGCTGGCGATGTGGATTCCAGAAAATCCACTTCTGGTTACCTGATTACCTTTGCAGGGGGAGCTGTGTCATGGCAATCAAAGTTACAAAAGTGTGTTGCACTTTCTACCACTGAAGCAGAGTTTATAGCAGCAACGGAAGCTTGTAAAGAGTTGCTATGGATGAAGAAGTTCTTAAAAGAACTTGGTTTGCAGCAATACAAATATCAGCTATTCTGTGATAGTCAGAGTGCTATTCATCTTGGTAAGAATGCCTCATTCCATTCGAGATCAAAACATATTGATGTGAGATATCATTGGATAAGAGATGTGATGGAGAAGAAGCTACTACAGCTTGAGAAGATCCATACAGAAGAAAATGGGTCAGACATGTTAACAAAAACTCTACCAAGACAGAATTTTGAGTATTGTCGGCTAGCTGCAGGACTAGCAGAGCCCCCCACCATGTAGTCGGAAGGGGGAGAATTGTTGGATGTGGGGTTCCTCCAAAATGGTGGGGCCCACATGTTTGAAAAAAAAAAAAAAGGAAATAGGAGGTTGGCATGTTGAAAAGTCAAAGAAGCAAAATCAAAATTGATTTTGCTTTTGCATGCGCGTTAAGAAAATTTTCTTTCAAATTGGTAGGTGCAGTTAACGCGTAATTAACGCGTAAATATTTCCTATAAATAGGCATTAGTTCTTCAGTTTAAATTCATTTCATTCCTTAGAAAAAGGATTGAGAGAGTTTTGTAAATAGAGAGAGAGAAGTTGTTTAGAAAAATATTTGGGATATTTTTCTAAAAGGGGAGTGATAAAATAGTGAGTTTGGAAAATATTTGTGTGCCACTATTTTGGGTTTATCTCAAAATTATTGTGTTGCCTTTCTCTCTTGTACCCATTAATTTTATTAGTGGAAGAAATATTTTCGGAGTTTGTCCCGTGGACGTAACCCAAACGTTTTGGGTGAACCACGTTAAATTGCTGGTGTCAATATTCTGCTCTGCTAATTTATTTTTATTTATCCGCTGTGCCCAACAGGATTTTTACCAAAAAACGTTTGCATAATTGCGAACAGGGGATAAATAATCAATTCTATATAAAAATAATCCGTTTATGACTTAATTTATATTTTAACCTGTAAAGTAATTCCATGCAAGGCAATTCATATTAAGAATAAAAATTAAATTTGACTTTAAAATATTAAAAATGATACATATTTATTTTGACTAAATTTATCTTTAAAATATTAAAATTGTATATATTTACCATTTAAATATATTTTTGGACCAAAATTGCCTTCATTATTATGTAATTGATTCAAATTTATTACTGAAACTAATGACATTATATGTAAGCAAACAGAAACAAAGATGGTGAGCTGATTAAAAAAAAAAATAAAACAACTATTTTTCCATCTTTAAGAAAACTATCTCAAATATTATCTATAGTTTAAGTTTCTCTCCAATAACTTGAATCTGTTACATGTTTACTTAAATTTACCTTCAATAGATTATCACAAATATTCAAATCAATCTGACCTGTATCATATATTTAAAAAATTACATTGAAATCAAATTAAGAAATGCAATAATATAAATTAGACATATATCCATTTTGATCCGAATCTGACTCGAACTCGTAAAAAAGGTGTATGTCTCGATCCGAAAAATAAAAGTTAGACTCGACTTGAATAGATTAAGAGTAGACACGTGCAGTTATCCTTTTTTGACTATATAAGCTCGTGTACTCTGGATATATCAGTAATGAAGAATTCAATTTTATTCTTCAATTAGCTTTTGAATAGTCTCAATAAATCTATTCAAAATTTAACAATTTAAGATAATTTCAATTATTGATTCCGTTAGTACTAAATTCAATTTATAACTTTCACCAAATTTCAATTTATAATTTGTATTTTTCATTATTCCGTGATTAAAAAAACAAACAAAAAAAAATAATATTCCTCCTAAATTTGATGCACTTAAATTTTGTACCAAATTAAATCCTGAACATATCAGACCTATCAGTAGTGTCGGATTAATTAAAAATATATGAACTTCAGAAATTCAATGATATGGTAGAATTTAAAAAATGGAAGTATGGAAGTAATTTCTACGCACGCTAATGATTGGAAATACAATTATCCAGTATTTTTTATTTTACTGTTACAAAATAATAATTGAGTTATTTTATTATTATCAATCAAAATATAGTGATTATAACATTACTTGTGCGAAAATTGAGTGATCATGGATAAAATTATTATTTTTAACTTAATACCACGTTGGCTCCATTTAGCAGAGGATGTGGCAATTGGGATAATATGGATGTGTAGGTGAACGCAAAGTACATGTGCCGATTGTCGAAATATTCATTTTTCGACCTTTATGACTGTAGAATTATTTTTTTGTTACAAGTCATAAAATAGTAATCATATCGTTACAATTGCTAAATTTCAGTGATTGCATATGTACGTAATTTGCTGGGGTAACGATTCTCTATGCAGTGACTATTTACTCTAGAATGAGCACCGTTAATTTGTAGGTCACTGAAAGATCAATTTCACTCATATTCACTCAACTTATCATTTATCGCACAAAAGTAACCGACTTTTTTTTTATTACTTAAATTTCACTGAACTTTTAACATTTTTGCAAAAAAGTCATGTTGACCGGAATCCGGCGAGAACTCTTACCAGATTGATGACATGGCATATGACACGTGGCAACGAATAGTAAATATATGACTTTTTTGCAAAAATATTAGAAGTTCAGTAACATTTAAGTTGGGAAAAAAGAAAATTGGTTATTTTTGTGCGATAAATTATAAGTTTAGTAACCGTGAGTGAAATTGATTTAGATGTAGCATTTGTTGTAGATATTGTTAAACGACATGTAGTTTCTGATATGACATGTCATGTCATCAATCCGGCGAGGATTCTCGCCGGATTCCGGTTAAAATGACTTTTTTGAAAAAATGTTTAAAGTTCAGTGATATTTAAGTAAGAAAAAAAAAAGTCGGTTACTTTTGTGCAATAAGTGATAAGTTGAGTGACCGTGAGTGAAATCAACCCGTCACTGAATTGTACGTGATGTTTGTTAGAGTCGATATTGTTGGCTTGGAAAAAAACAATGGTAGTAGTCAAATATAGTAGGCAAAGGTGGGAAAAGAAAAAAGAAAGAAAAGAAAAAATGAAGTAAAAAATTATACAATCCCACATCGGGATTTTAGAACATTGAAGGAGTTTTGTTTAGTTATAAATATAACCTTTGTTTGGTTATTCATCTCATCCCAGTCTTGAGATCTCCTAGTATAAATAGAGAGTGTTTCTCATATTTTCTTGTGTAAAATATAGAGAGGTTGTAACTCCTATTTTATAGTAAAATTTTGCTAGTCTTGCCCGTGATTTTTACCCTGATTTGTTTGGGGGTTTTCCACGTAAATCTGTGTGTTACTTATTATCTCTATTTTAACTGCGATTTTGCTCTAATCCGGTACTTATTTTTACAACAAGTGGTATCAGAGCCGAGGTTCTGTCTTAGTATGCTCTGTGGTTGCAGCATAGACTGATCTTCCACATAAGAAAAGATTTTTCCTTGGATACTGTTCACGTATACGGTCACTGTTCATCTATACGGTTACTATTCACATATACGGTTACTATTCATGTGAAATAGTGGTAGCTGATTTTTTGAGCAGAGAAGTTCGTGATAGAAGCAATGGCGGCAAAATATGAGATTGAAAAATTCAACGGGAGTAATTTCTCACTGTGAAAATTGAAGATGAAGGCTATCTTGAGAAAAGATAATTGTCTAGCGGCTATAAGTCAAAGGCCGGCCGATTTCACAGATGATAATAAGTGGAACGAGATGGATGGAAATACTATGTCAAATCTTCATCTGACATTAGCAGATGGGGTGTTGTCAAGCATAGAAGAAAAAAAGACAGCAAAGGAGATCTGGGATCATCTCACAAAATTGTACGAGGCCAAATCACTACACAACAAAATTTTCCTGAAAAGAAAACTCTATACTCTTCGTATGGCGGAATCTACTTCAGTGACGGAGCACTTAAATACTTTGAATACTCTATTTTCTCAACTCACTTCGTTGGGTTATAAAATAGAGCTAGAAGAACATGCTGAAATTCTACTCCAAAGTTTACCAGATTCGTATGATCAACTCATCATCAATTTAACAAATAATACGGATGCTCTAGTTTTCGATGATGTTGCAGCTGCTGCTCTAGAAGAAGAAAATCGGCGCAAAAATAAGGAAGACAGGCATGCAAGTTCACAGTATATGGAAGCTTTGACGGTGATGAGAGGAAGATCAACGAAACAAGGCTCAAGTGGGAGTCACAATCATGGTAGTTCAAAATTCAAGAGTAAGAAGAATATTAAATGCTACAACTGTGGCAAGAAAGGTCACTTGAAGAATGATTGTTGGAATCTAAAAGATTCCAATTTTCAAGGAAATGTGTTCCGATGATGGAAATGCTATATGATGCATGTGGAGGGCCTAAGAAGAATCTGCTGTCTATAGGACAAGTGGATGGTTTGAGATGCAAGATATTGAAAATGGGATCATAAAAATAAAAGGAGAAGCGCTTGTACTTATGAAAGGAGAAATGATTGCTGCAAATGTATTATGAATAAGCAGCATTGTTTGAAGTTAAAACACATAAAATTCTAGAAGTAATGATATTCTAGAATTGGTTCACTCTGATGTATGTCAAACACTAGTTTCATCCCTAGGAGAAAATTATTCTAGGAGATGTTGAGTGTATTCGATCAAGAGGAAGTTTGATGTGTTTCTAGTTTTTCAAAGATTACAAAGTGCGAGGTAAAATGGCAAGGTAGAAAAAGTGGTGTGAAGATCTGATTAATACTCAATCAAATTTTCAAGTGGGAGATTGTTAGAGTCAATATTGTTGGCTTGGAAAAAACAATGGTAGTAGTCAAATATAGTAGGGAAAGGTGGGAAAAGAAAAAAGAAAGAAAAGAAAAAATGAAGTCAAAAATTATACAATCCCACATCAGGATTTTAGAACATTGAAGGAGTTTTGTTTAGTTATAAATATAACCTTTGTTTGGTTATTCATCTCATCCCAGTCTTGAGATCTCCTAGTATAAATAGAGAGTGTTTCTCATATTTTCTTGTGTAAAATATAGAGAGGTTGTAACTCCTATTTTATAGTAAAATTTTGCTAGTCTTACCCGTGGTTTTTACTCAACTGTTTGTTATGAAATCATTTTTTTCAATAATTTGTTTCACCTTTGGTTAGTTTAGATGGAGAATTAAAGATTTTATTTGGATTATTATTTTTTATTTTATTTGGGTTATTTTTTATTTCACTTTATGTAGAATACTCTGTTTGGTTGCTGAGAAAAATTGAGGAAAGTTATTTCCGTAAGTGTTTCAAAATGGTGGGTTTCAATCTATCAAAAATAGTGATGAGTTTCAAAACTACTAGTAGTTTTGGATTTATATATATATATATATATATAAGCAAAACTCACTGTTTGGATAGTTTGCTCGGTTCGGTTCTTTCGATTTTATAATTTTAAGAATCGAACCGAATTATCCAAAATTTTAATTCGGTTTAAAACGAATGAACCGAAAACTGACAAAATCGAACCAAATAGACCAAAGTCTATTCGGTTCGATTTTTGGACAACCCTACCTATTTTCTTTCTCATAGTGAAAATTCTTCTATCCTCGCTCATATTTCGTTGTTTATTTATTATTTTCTCAAGTACAATTTAGCAGCAATTTTGCTCTATCCGGGTATCTCTTTCTACAACAAATGGTATCATAGCCTGGTACAGTGCTCATGATAGAAGCAATGGCAGCAAAATTTGAGATCAAGAAATTTAATGGAAAAAATTTCTCTTTGTGGAAATTAAAGATGAAGGATATTTTGTAGAAAGATAATTGCCTAGCGGCTATCAGCAAAAAGTCGAGGGACTACAAAGATGAAAATATGTGAGACGAGATGGATGAGAATGCTATTACAAATCTTCATCTAGCATTGGCAAATGAGGTATTGTAAAGTATAGAGGAGAAGAAGACAACAAAATAAATTTGGGATCATCTCACCAATTTGTATGAAGCCAAGTCACTCCACAACAAAGTTTTTTGAAGAGAAAACTTTACACTCTTCGCATGTCAGAATCTTCTTCAGTGACGGAACACATAAACGCTTTAAATACTCTATTTTCTAAACTCACATCTTTGGATTATAAAATAGAGGCAAATGAACGTGCTAAACTTCTACTTCAAAGTCTATCTGATTTGTATGATCAACTCGTCATTAGCTTGATAAGTAATGTCCAAACGGATAATGTAGTTTTTGATGATATTGCAGTTGCAATTCTAAAGGAAGAAAATCAGTACAAAAATAAGGAAGACAGATTGATAAGTTCTCAACAAGCAGAGGCATTGACGGTGATGAGAGGTTGATCAACAGAATGTGACTCAAGTGGGAGCCAAAGTCAAGGTATATCGAAATCAAGAAGTAAGCCAATTGTGGCAAAAAGGTCACTTGAAGAAGGAGTATTGGAATTTGAACAAAAGGAATTCCAACTCGCAAGGGAATGTGGCTAGTACCTCAGATGATGAAAATGCTCTATCATGTGAAGCAGCAACACCTTATGAAGGTAGTAAGAGATTTGTTGATGTCTGGATCATGGATTCAGGAGCTACATTTCATATGACTGCTCGAAGAGAATGTTCGATCATTATGAACCTTTCTCAAGAAAACCTGTGTACAGTTGCAATGATCATGCCTTAAAGATCATTGGCGTTGGAACCATCAAGTTAAAGATGTATGATGTTACAGTTCACACTATTTAGGAAGTGCGACATGCGAAGGGGTTGAAAAGGAATTTGTTGTCTTTCGAAAGACTGGATGACCTTGGATGCAAGGTGGAAATGGAGAAAGGAATTATGAAAATAATTCGAGACGCACTTGTACTAATGAAGGGAGAAAAGATAGTTGCCAATTTATATATTTTGAAGGGAGAGACTTTACAGGAAAGAGAAGCATCAGCTGCTTCAAATAGTCCAAGTAAAAGTTCTGCAATGGTGTGGCATCAGAAACTTGGGCATATTTCTGAACAATGAATTAAAATACTTGTAAAACAAAATCTACTTTCAGGTCTCACTAAGGTGTCCTTACCTTTTTTGTGAGCATTGTGTTACAAATAAGAAGCACTGATTGAAGTTCAACACATCTAATTTTAGAAGCAAGTTTATTCTAGAATTGGTTCACTCTGACGTATAGTAAGTACCAGTTTCATTCTTAGGAGAAGAAAGGTACTTTGTGTCATTCATTGACGATTACTACAGGAGATGTTGGGTGTATCCTATTAAGAGGAAGGCTGATGTGTTTTAAGTTTTCAAAGTATTCAAAACGTAGGTAGAACTTGAATTTGTAAAGAAAATTAAGTGTTTTATGACAGATAATGGAGGAGAATGATTATTAAAAATTAATCTAACAATTCATTATGGTGATAAGGATATTTTTTGCATCTAGTTTTTGAAATGGACAAAATATACCATCATACTTTTCTTTTGGTTTTTTTTTTTTTTTTTTTTTTGCCACAAGACTACTTGAATTGGTGAGAAGAGAATGACATATGGTCAGACAAAATTGTTTTATTTTGACAAATTCAATCACAAATTTTCTAATATTATATAAAGTTACGTTGGCATATTTTTTCTATTTTGGAAAGTATATGGCAAAAAACAACAAAACAAAAAAATATTAATGATATATTCTGACTATTCAAAAAGTATTAATGACCTATCAATTTCTAAAGACGGAATCCGATATGAGGCATAGACAGGGTTTTGGGTTTGAAACCTGTCCCCTCGCTCCCCCTACGGTCCCCTTACTAGATGTATAAGTGTGATGTTAAAAATAAAAAATAAAATAAAATAAAATAAAAGTTACACCAATAATAGAAGTGCAAAACATTTTGCCTTGATACATTTAATGAATAGATGAGGATTATAGTCAATTTCTGAAAGGGGGACTCTATAAATAGTAAATAGAATTAATGGTTTTCACAATTTTTTTTTTAGGTCTCTAAAATCAAATAAAATCTCACTTGATCCTATTTTCCCGATGAATAAGGATGCTCCAAATTAATTATTATAAATGGCTTTTCTCTTATTAGTAGTAATTAGACCACGAAACCATTATCCAGTGATTCCCATTGTTAATGTCGTAAATAATGTATTATGCCATAATATAATTATCAGCAGCCCTTTACTCTTGTATATAAATAGCTCATTTATCAATAATATCAAATATTTTTTTGATAAAAATAAAAATAATATTGGTTGCGATAAACTGTAGTTTAAGCAGTTGAAATTTTGACTATTTTTTTAATTTATCAAAATTTTAATTTTATCATCCCTACTCCCAAAGGCATATTATAAAAATAAATAATTAAATATCAATGTTGGTTGGGTTGTAACTTACATAGTATCAAAGCAACCTTATTGAAAAATCTTGGTTTTAAATTCTTAAGTATTATTATTATTAATTACATTACTATTGTCTTTTCATTTTCCTTGTACGTAGATAATAGACATACACGTGTCAATTTTTCAGTTAGGATTATATATATTTCCCAAACGTAGGAGAATGTGGTGAATTAGATATACAATAAAAATCATTAATTCACTTAATGATTTACTAAATTAGTCTTTTATAAAATATTGTGTATCTTTAATACACCAATAACCATTTATTAAAGGTTGGTTAATCTAGGAAGATAATTTGTAATTATAACTTATTTTTCTAAATGAACACTTATTTAGAAATAAAAATAAAACCCAAGATATATAGATACTTATAAAATAATGGAGGAAGTAATATTTATCTTATCTTATCTTATATTATTTAGAAGTGCTTTTTGGCGAGAAGCTAAAAAATTTAGTAATCCTTGTCCAACTTCAAAATAAAAATGAGCTTGATACAATTAAGGGTGAGAAAAAAAAAATCTAATTTTTGAATAACCGAAAAATCGATTTGAAACTAAATCAATTTTAATTTAATCAAACCGAAATTTTAAAGTTATGATTTTTACTTTTAAAAATTAACATAAACCATTGATTAACGATTAATCGATTTATATATATTTTATATATTATATATTATATTTTAATTTTTATATTTATATTTTTAATATTTTTATAATTTATAAATATTATAATATATAACTTTCTAAAATATTATTATAATACATATTTTTAGTAAATAAACATTGAAATTATCTTTTTATTATAATTGTTCATTCATTACATATGCATAACTAGCACTCTATTATTAGTTTTATATATTGAATATATCTCATAATTAGTTGTGAAATTTTTGTTCTTTATATTTTTTAATGGATATTATATTTGAGTTATATTTTTAATTTTTGAAGCATTTTTAACTGTTAAAAATAACATTATAAATTGTATAATTTATTAAAGCAATATGTTAAACTTTTTTAATAATTAACCAATAAACCAATTTAAAAAAAAAACTCAATTAAAAATCAAAATCAAAATCAATTAGCAATTAATTAAAATTAATGTATCAATTAATAAAATTATTAATGTACCGATTAACTGGTCAATGTTTACGCTGAGATACAATACATCTGAATAGCACATAATATGAGAAGGACAATAATTAGAAATCACAAGCAGCATTGATATTCAACACTTGTTCTCCATAAGCAAAGTATTGAGTTCGATTTTTATCATGGTTTTGAAACCGAACCGGACCGGCAGGTTGAACAGGTTCAACCGCGAACCGGATCAAAAAATGGTCCGATCCAACATAAAAACCAGAAATGTCAAAAAACCGGACTGTACTGTTTAAAAACCGGGTTGAACCGGTCAAAATTAAATATATTATAAATTATATTTTTATATTTTTATAAAATTTATTTTTATAATTAGGGTTAATAGTTGTTCAATATTGTTCTATTAAAAATTTATTAAAAATTTATATTTGATGATAAAATTAATTTATAATAATAATAATAAACTTGACAAAATTGAACATTTTCACTATATTTTTATTTTATATTTTTTTAGATATTTAAAAACTAAATAATTTAAATATAATGGAATATTAAAAAACAATTTAATATAAACATGATAATTATAAAAATAGTTAATAATGTCACAAAAATAAATTTACAACTTAAAATAAAATTAAAAAAATTATAAATTTAAAATTATATTTTTCTTATAAATTTAAATAGTTAACAAAAAAATTCAATTGTTGTGGTTAATTTTTTACTATTATTAATAAAAAAAATAGTAAAATAAATAAAAATAGTTAATATATTGATATTTAATAATTAATATGTTGTTTATTATATTTTTTATATACTATATTTTAATTTTTCATTAATAATTATATTTAAAAAAAAAAAGATAAAAACTCCGAGTCAACCCGATCGAACCAGTTGACTCCTGACTTAATTGGCAGGCCGAGTCGATGTCCGGTCCGGTTTTAAAAACATTGATTTTTATAAATGAAAAAATTAATACATTAAAAGTTTTATTCCCATACTCACCCAACTCGAGTTCAACTATATATGCCAATAACCATTAAAAAGAGAGGGAGAGAGACAAACCACAGGAACATTGTTGATATAGAGAGAAATGAAAGCGAGCCTCAAAGAAATGAAAGCGAGCCTCAAATTGTGTTACTGCTACTACCTGATGTTGGTCCAAGTGGTAACGAGTTGAATCCCCTTAAATTAGATCTGAAAATTCAATCTTTAATGTTTACATTGTTGGCTTAAAGGGCTATTTTCTTGGGTTTTGATGCATTAACAAAATATTTACACCTAACAAAATTGGGTTCCTTTTAGCTTTTATATTGCAGGCCCAAGTTACAAGATCTGATGCAGAGTGATCTGTTAGAAATAGAGCAGACGTGATTCGTGTTCTACATTTGTCAGAACAGACCTGCAGCAATGAAGGTTTATTTGGAAATAAAATTTGTAAAATCATTCTTGAGGAATTCACACACTCACAGCACGTTTATTGCATTATTTTCTGCATGACAAATATTTTTAATTCACATGGTTACCTAAAATAAAATTATCTCTTTCCTAAAGATAAAAACCCACAATTAAAGCTTTTGAATTTGGAAAGAAAGTCTTTTGTTTTGAATCTAATTTTTCTTATTTAAAGAAGCATAAAATCAGAAAAAATCTCTCTCAATCAAATCTTCATTGACTAAAGAAACATAAGAACAAAAATCTCTTCAAACATAGAAACAATTTTTAAAAATTGTTCACACCTAACAGCTATGTTTTTCAACTATAAAAAGAAGTGTTGTTGGTGTGTTCAACCAAGAGAGTGAAAAACGTTTTTGTTCTAAATTGTGTTTATCTTGTAAGTTTTTCATTCCTTCATGTGCATTCATGATCACATCTCCTCAAATATGATTATAGTTACAATTGTAATCATGTTAGTGAGGCTATTCAAAATTGTGAGATAAAATAGTGAGGTTAGGTTGCTAGAACGTAGGAAAATAAACTAACAAGGGTTTAGGTTCTTTTACTGGGGAAAAAGGGCTAAGTGTTTTGATAATTTAACTTTGCAAAATGATTAAGTATTTTAAAGTTTTCACTTGGAAAGAAAAACTTGGGATAGCTATTTTGTAACAGGCTTTTGACTCTTGCCCGTAAATAGAGTCACAATAGAAAGAGAGAAACTTTTCAGACGAATTGTCTTAAAGAGAGGATGTAAGCAATGGCTGAACCTCTATAAATAGCGGTGTTAAACTTCTCTATCCCTTAATCTCTTTTTATTTTGTGCTTTATAACTTATGCTGAAATTAACTGTTTTTACCTGTTCTGTATTCTATAGAACAGAGTCAGAAAAATTGTCTGTGTTCTAGAAAAACGAGATAAACTTGATTTTTCTAAATTAATCTATTCCATAAAAGTCTGATTTCTTCTCATCAATAATTTCGTCCATATGTGTTGTTTTAATGATGAAGGATAATCAAAAATTATATTAAGTAAATTTGCATAAAATAAATTTATTATAATGATAAAAATTTGCATATAAATTGTTTGTGTTCTAACATATCCAGACCACGAAAAAATAATGGAATGATCTATTCACCCCCCTCTAGATCATATAATTGGGACTCACATACATGATACATGAAGCGTACACTATTGAAATGATCAATTTAAATTGGATTCGACAGTACCTAACTCTATATTAATCGATTTTATGGATTTAAAAAAGCGAGCCGGATAACATGAATCATAAATGAAAATAAAAAAATTATATTATATGCTCCTTTTATTATTATTTTTTTAAAAAAAATATATTGCACTTTATAACTTTTATGTAGATTTGATTTAGATAAATTTGATGGACTAATTAGTACCCCACTTTTTTTTTCTAAAGATATATAGAGTATATTAGACATAGGATTAATAAATATTTTTCCACCGTTTTTTTTCAACTCATTTCAATATATATATATATATATATATATATATTTTACCGAAACCAAATTCATGAAAATTGATTGAAAAAGATGCAAGAGGTGGATGTTAATCCTATGTCAAAAATTTTCCTATGTAGGAATCTATGTACACGTCAGCCATTAACAAATGGATTGGTCTGCAGGAACTGTTGTTGCAGGGACAGACACTGCTTCCACAATAATGGAGTAGGGAATGAGTGGGCTTCCGAAGAACAAAATATATTTCTATTATAATTCATTGTTGGTCTTAAAATATATTAATATAGATTATGGGTTATATAATAAGTAATAATCCAACTAATTAATATATCCATGTTGACACTAAATATATTTTATCTATCTTCGTTTGTATTTATTACAATTATCCTTTTTTTATAAGCCAAATATTATTATCAAGAGAAAAGTACACACTGAACTCCTATAACACAATTGCAATCAATAAAACCAACATTAACATAGCTAAACAATCCAGAAAGTACCAACCCAGAAAAATAAATAAGAAGACCAAAACTAGGAGCCTGCAAATAATCGGTTCGTTTCGATTTTAAACAGAATCGAATAGACCGAAAATCGAAATTTAAAAATTTACAGAACTGAACTAGGACTAAAATCAAATAGATCGAATAAATCTCAATTAGCTTGGTCCAATCGGTTCTTCTGAGTGGACTGCGCTTGGGTTTTGATTAAGGAAGTTACAGTTATTTGAATCGGATCGGATTAGATTAACCTGACATGCCCTAACAACCAGGATATATAACAAGAAGAATCCAGAGTTCTTCCAATCTTCCTCATTTCACTTTCTCTCTCTTTACCCATTTAATCCATTTCTCTCTCTCTCGTTCAAATCCCTAAACCTAAACCCCAAAATCGATCTCCATTCTTCCTCCGCTTGTCACCATCGACCTTTGCTTGTTTAACTTTGGCAACGCCGTGGAAGGAATCCATCGCTTGCTCAAACAGATCGGATTCTGCATGTAACCGCCGATCTTCGCATGTAACCGCCGATCTTCACCTCTGTTCTGTTTGTAAAATATTCTGTTTGTTTGCTTGGAAAATATTTTGTTTGTTTGCTAAGAAATTGTTAGAAAGAGAGAGAAAGAGATGGTATTAATGGGTTTGCAGAATCTGGATTTTTGATGAAGCAAAATATTCCTATTTATTTTCCATGAAAAACTCCTATTTTGTGTTTATTTGATAAAATAAATATTTGATTTATTTCCTATTCAATCTTTTAGTAGGAACTCATGCTCAATGGGAAAAAGAAATAAAAAAGTAGGAATTTAAAGTCAAAAATTGGAGCTGATTGGAAGTCAAGAAATGGAGCTGAGAATCAAAGAAATCAAAATTGGAAGTCAAGAATGGAAGCTGAAAGTCAAAATACAATCAGGTCTATATTTTCAACATGAAATCAAACTTAAGCGTGCCCACGGTCGCTTGCGCAGAAATTATGCAGTGCAGATTTTTCAAGAATTGCTGCTATTGGAAATCAATTTAGCCAGATCTTTTACCCGACTTTTGGCAGCAAAATTGGACCCCTGAAAAGTTCCTGAGGAAAATGATCAATTTTCTAGTCTAATTTTTCTATAAATAGGATCTTGTGATGAAGGAAATAATATCTTGAACCTTGAAATAAACTTTTGAATTTAGTTTTCTTTATTTTTAATTGACAGTTTTACAACCATGAGTGGCTGAATTTTCTTTTCTAGTCAAGGATATTAAGGTATGATTCATAAATAAATTGTGAGAATTCGTTTTCATTGTTTTCTCTTCTCAAATATCTGAATATTTTCTATACTTAATGATATTTTGTTCAATTAAGATTATTGACGTCTGATTTTGATTGAATGAATATTGCTAGTCAGATTAATAAATCCGTAATTGTTTATTTGATTTGGCAAAGTAGCAGATCTATGCACTCATTGAATTGAATCTTTGGGTTTAGTGTGGGTGAATTTATTTGGTCCAATCTAAATAATCGAGCTTGTGTATTATTGATTGGAATTGGTAGTTTTTCTAATTCTTAATGCTATTTCTCAATTAAATCCTAAGAGCTTGTTTAGTGGTTGTTGAGAAATAAGATTTATCAGCTGATCTTATCACTTTTAAATTAATATTAAGGAAGAGCAGAATACTAGAGCTTGTTAGTGTTCATAACCAATTTATTTGATGAAGTAGGAATTTATCCAATTCTATTCAATGATCAGTTTGAATGAATCATAACCAAGATATTCCTTTGACTAGAAGTTTTTAATATCTGATTTACTCTATTTAATTTTCTACTTTATGATTTTATTGTTTTCATTTTATTTTCATAAACAAAAATCCCCTTCTTCTTTCTCTTGTTTCATAAGCAAAATTCAGATCTAATAATTCGATCAATCTTTTGGGAGACAACTCTACTCATATTTTACTATAAATATTTATAGAGTAGAATTTTATTTTTGTTGGATTCGACACCCATCAAATTTTGGCGCCGTTGCCGGGGATTAGTGTCATTATTGATCTGAATTTTACTTTAATTTATTTTGCAATTTCTTTATGACTCGTACTTCTCGTGGAAGTGAATTAAATTTTGATTCAGAAATAGAGAAGACAGCCCGAAGATTGAGAAAGACAACTAAACAACAAAAAGCTTCTTTTTCTTGTTCAACACAAATAGAGACAACTGTTGATTTATCAAAATTTTTCAAAGAACCTGAAATCATGGCTGAACCAAAACCAACTTTGAGAAGAATGGCTAATCCGGATGTCAACCAACAGCCCTTGTGCATTGAACTCCCTAATGTAGAGGTAAATTTTGAATTAAAATCTGGCTTGATCCATTTATTACCTACTTTTCGTGGCCTTGCAGGAGAAAACCCTCATAAACATCTCAAGGAATTCCATGTGGTATGTTCCAGCATGAAACCACAAGGAGTAACAGTTGACCAAATTAAAATGCGAGCCTTTCCTTTTTCTTTGACAGAAAAAGCTAAAGATTGGTTGTATTATCTTCCACCTGGATCAATAACAACATGGAATGAATTGAAAAGGCAATTCTTAAAAAAAAATTTCCATGCCTCTCGAGCCACATCCATTAGAAAAGAGATTTGTGGGATTCATCAACAAACTGGAGAAACTCTCTATGAATATTGGGAGAGGTTCAATCAATTGTGTGCAAGCTGCCCTCACCACCAAATTTCAGACTAGCTTCTAATATAATATTTTTATAAAGGATTATTGTTGTCAGATCGCAACATGATTGATGCTGCAAGTGGTGGAGCTTTGGTAGACAAAACTCTCAATCAAGCTAAGGAATTAATTACCAAAGTAGCTGCTAATTCTCAACAATTTGGCTCTAGAAAAGATCATCCAATTAGGAGGGTTAATGAGGTAAGCGTAAATTCCATTGAACAAAGACTTAACAATTTAACTTCTCTTATGCAGAAATTTATGGTGGGAAATCAGCAACAAGTGAAGTCGTGTGGCATTTGTTCAAATTCTGATCATCCTACGGATATGTGTCCAACTCTTCAAGATGAAGAACATTTAAATGCCATACAAGGACACCAAGGACAGCAATACCAAAGGAAATATGATCCCTTTTCTGCCACCTACAATCCCGGATGGAGAGATCACCCAAATCTGAGCTATGGATCAAGACCCAACAACTACCATCAGTAAGGATATTAACCGAAATAACCAGCTCCTGCTCCACCTCCACAGGGATTCCAAGGATTTAAATCTGATGCCCCTCCACCATCAAAACCAGGTATGTCTTTGGACAATATAGTTGCTGCTTTAGCTACTAACATGCAACAATTTCAACAGGAGACCAAGGCTAGCATGTTGAATTTGGAAAATCAGATGAGCCAACTCGCTACCATAGTGGGCAAATTAGAGAGCCAAAATTCTGGTCGCTTGCCATCTCAACCCGAAGTCAATCCTAAACAGAATGTGAGTGCCATGACGTTAAGAAGTAGAAAAGAACTAAAAAAACCAGCAAAAAGGGTCACAAATTTTGTAGGTGAAGATGACATAGAGAAAGAAATGGAGCTGCCTCCACCAAATACCTCAGAAACATCTCAAACTAAATCACCTTTGATCATACCACCTCCCTTCCCAAGTAGACTGGCCAAATCAAAGAAGGAACAACAAGAAAAAGAGAATTTTGATATATTTCGAAAAATAGAGATCAACATTCCTCTTCTTGATGCCATTAAACAAGTGCCAAGGTATGCAAAGTTCCTTAAAGAATTATGCACCAACAAAAGGAGGCTGAAAGGGGATGAAAAAAATTCATATGGGAGAAAATGTGTTTGCTATCTTTCAAAAGAAACTACCTCCCAAGTGCAAAGACCCAGGTATGTTCACCATTTCTTGTACAATAGGTAACTCAAAATTTGAAAAATCATTAATAGACTTAGGAGCATCTATAAATGTCATGCCTAGCTCTATTTATCATTCTTTAAATATGGGACCACTTAAAGGAACTAATGTCATTATTCAGTTAGCAGACAGGTCCATTGTTTACCCGGAAGGAATTTTGGAAGATATTTTAGTACAGGTTGATAAGCTAGTATTTCAGGCTGATTTTTATGTATTGGATATGGAGGAAGAACGTTCCTCAAAATCAGTTCCTATTTTGTTAGGAAGACCTTTTTTGAAAACAGCCAGAACAAAGATAGATGTTACAGAGGGAACGTTATCCATGGAGTTTGATGGAGAGAAAATAAAATTTGATATTTATGCTGCCATGAGGTATCCTTCTGATGTTGATTGTGTTTATGAAATTAATACAATTGATTCATTGACACAACAGGTTTTTGATTTAACTGGAGAGGATGAGTTGGAGTTGGCAATAACTAAGAGCTTTGATCCTAAGAAATTAGACAGTTTGGAGGAAAAATTCGTTATTCAAGAAGAGTTGAAAGATTCGATCTTTGAATTGGAATCATTACGACCAATCAGGTATAATTCTTCCTATATTGATTTACCAGTATCTCACAACAAACTTCTTCCATCTATTTTGCAAGCCCCTACGTTGGAATTAAAGATTTTACCAAGTCATTTGAAGTATGTTTATCTAGGAGAAAATCAGACATTGCCAGTAATAATTTCCAACAAATTAACTCCCCTTGAAGAAGAGAAGTTGATTCACATTCTCAAAGATTACAAAGAGGCCCTAGGATGGACTATCGCAGACATAAAAGGTATCAGCCCATCCACTTATATGCATCGCATACTGTTAGAAGAAGACTATAAATCATTTAGAGAGGCTCAACGCAGACTTAATCCACCTGTGATGGAAGTAGTCAAGAAGGACATCCTTAAATTACTTGATGCAGGTATGATCTTTCCAATTTCTGACAGCAAATGGGTAAGTCCAGTTCAGGTAGTACCTAAAAAGACTGGTTTTACAGTTACAAAGAATGATAATGGTGAGTTAGTTCCAGTTCGAATGCAAGATGGCTGGCGAGTTTGCATAGACTATAGAAAATTAAATGCCTCCACCAGAAAAGACCATTTTCCATTACCTTTTATTGATCCAATGCTTGAAAGGCTGGCTGGACATTCTCACTATCATTGTCTTGATGGATTTTCAGGTTTTAATTAGATCCCTATAGCACCCGAAGATCAGGAAAAAACTACCTTCACCTGTCCCTTTGGAACATTCGCTTACCGACGCATGCCGTTTGGTTTATGCAATGCCCCAGCAATGTTTCAACGATGTATGGTCAGTATTTTCTCAGATTATGTGAAAAATATTATTGAAGTGTTCATGGACAATTTTACTGTATACGGTGATTCATTTGATGACTGTTTGGAAAATCTGACTAAAGTACTTAACCATTGCATTGAAACGAATCTTGTGCTCAATTATGAAAAATGTCATTTCATGGTCGATCAAGGTTTGATATTAGGACATATAGTATCTTCTCGAGGAATAGAAGTTGATAAATCTAAGGTTGACCTGATTAAATGCTTACCTTACCCCACTTCGGTGAGGGAAGTACGCTCTTTTCTTGGTCATATAGGATTTTACCGAAGGTTTATTAAAAAATTTTCGAAGATTACCCAGCCTCTTTGCAAGCTGTTACAAAAAGACACTTCATTTGACTTTAGCACTGAATGCAAGGATAGCTTTAATCAGTTAAAAGACAAGCTAACATCTGCACCAATTATCCAGCCCCCAGATTGGGAACTACCCTTTGAAATTATGTACGATGCCAGCAACTATGCCGTTGGAGCTGTACTTGGTCAATGAATTGGCAAGAGTGCACACGCTATTTACTATGCTTCAAGGACTCTTGATAATGCTCAGAGAAACTACTCTACTACAGAAAAGGAGTTACTTGCAGTAGTTTTTGCTTTAGAAAAATTTAGATCATATTTATTGGGTACTAAAGTCATAATTTATTCTGATCATGCAGCTTTAAAATACCTGCTTTCCAAAAGAGAATCCAAGCCAAGATTAATAAGTTGAATATTGCTCTTACAAGAATTTGATTTGGAGATTCGTAATAAGAAAGGAACAGAAAATTCAGTGGCAGATAACTTGAGCAGACTGATCATGAATGAGGAACCTCAACCACTCCAAGATGCATGCTCGCCCTCGAGTAAATGAATTATCCACATTCCTGAAATTTCAAACTCTAACTCGGAATACGAAAACTTAACAACAGTCTTAGCACCAAGCAGAGGGGCCTTAGTTACAAATTCTCAAATCAATTTATATCAAGTAATTTCACGTGTGTGTGCTAGGCTCAAAACAAATTTTCTCTTTTCATAACAAAACAACCACTGCATTCTAGCAATTGAGCAAAGAAAAAGAATATGCAAGTAAATTTGCATACAGGTTTCGCACTTAAAACTCAGGATAACCATAAGCCTCTCCTTTAGCACCGGAACCACAAGGGTCATCTCCACTAAACAACTCAAGCTAAGAGCAGAATCATTAGGACTTATCCCAAGGTTGTAATGTTGGGTTAGGGTATTGGCTAACAAGAAAAGTAAGGGAAATCAAATAAAGAGTCAGCCACTCTACCTATAATTCCACTATCCAAACTGAACAAAAATTTCCATGACTTACATTCAATTTACTCATAGTTGCCAAAGGTCGTCTAACTTTCCCAAACATGAAATGCATTAAACCTCAAGAAAACAAAGTGATGAGCTTTCTTAATGAATTTCTCTTTCAAACCCAAATATCCATGAATATGAATACGTCTTCTTCTAATTAAGGGTACCCCACACTCGAATTTTTCTATAATCAACTAACTCCAAGATTAACAATAATCAATCAACTTCTTTTCCTTTTCTTTTCTCTTTTTTTTCTTCTTTTTTCTTTTTTTTTTTTATTTTTTTTTGAAATATGATGATATACCCAAAACCTCTATTTTCCTACCACAAATTTGACTCCATTAAAGGGAACTTAAACGATATAATAGACAACAACCCAAAGTTTCACAATTCTTCTCACTCCCACACTATTTTCACAATAAATACCCTAATTCAACTTTTAATGTTATTCCAACCCAATCCTAGAGTGGCCAATTCTTAAAAAGGATAGTCAAAGGCATTTAGCTTAAATGGTAAAATAATAGTGTAACAAAGAAAAATGCATAGTTCGCTTTTAGCATACTAAATCAGCTCAACGGGGCTAGCAATGAAAATGAAGTAAACAGGTAGGTCAAAAGCTATTTAAAATGGTTACCAAAGAAAGAAATTGCCTAAATCACGTCCTAAACTTGCTTGAGTTGTTATGATGTTTCGAAGGGGGATGAGGAAGGTTCTAACTATCCTAAAATTCCTTCACTCAAAAACTCTTACGCACTGAATTTTTCAAATTTTTCCAAACAAGCCTATAGTACAGAAAAGATTGGAAATTACAAGATATATAACTGATTTAGATTAATTTGCTTCTAAAACTTCCAACTACTCATTTGCTATGATCAATTTTTTAAGATAAACCATTCTCAAATTAAAGTTCAAAACATTCACAACAGGAATAACTAAGAGCCAGCCAAGCTAAGATAGGAAAAATTCTAACAACCACAATTAAATACTCAAATAACTGAAACACAATAAAAATAGGCGAATACAATTAAAATAAAACATCAAACATGCAAAAACATAAAAATAATAAAGTATTTATTTACATATTAAGCTGTTGGATGGAGTTACTCCTTCTACCCCCCACTTAATACCTTGCTGTCCTTAGCAAGTTAAAAATAATTACAAACCACAGTTAACATATAAAAAAACAAAAGATAATAAGTCTCCCTGATTAATTCTCTGGAGGTGGTGGCGGTGGAAACTGGGCATCCAATCGAGCAGACCAGGAGGAAAAGGCCAAGAGCATCTGGTCTATCTAGGACTGAATGTCAGCCTGAGACGCAGAGATAGTGTCCACAGATGCGGCTATGGTGTCCATGCGCTCCATAATCGCGTCATACTGCGCGGAAGAAAACTGCTGGTGCTCAGGGGCTGGGGGAGCTGGTGCCTCAGGATCCTCCTCGTTCTCACGTGACAAGCCTCCCAGACCGCACTCGACGCCGTGCAAATACTCGTTACGAGTGGACAACTGAAAGCCATCAGCTGTTGTCACATCCTTCACTATGACCTTCATATTTGTGAGCATCTTCTGATCAATGGTAGCAACGCAAGGCAATGATTTATACTTCTTCAAGGGATAACGGACACGCTTAGCTATTGCAGTGACAAATCCACCAAGTGCGATTTTAGTCACCTTTTTCGGTTTCCATTGCATCTCCTCCAATTTGTGCCAGAAATGAGTGGCGCCATTTATTCGGACACCCTGGATCATGCACGCGAGAAACAGGGCTTCCGGTAAGTTTGCTTGGCTCGCTGAATCTGCATGGCTTAACATAGATAATGAAAAAAATCGATGGAGGATCCGCAGAATGTGGCTGTTCAAATTATGCGCCTTAGTTTTGCCCGATATATACTATGTGGCAGTCACAGTGTCTCGAATTATCGCCCACGCACCTTCTTTAGAGTAATCATCATAACAATCCGGCACTAGGTGTGGAAAACCAAGATATTCAGAAAATTCATGAAAAGTGATGTTATACTCTATAGTGTCCAAAAAGAACGAAACAGAACCTGGATCACTGATAAGATTGCGGCCTGGTCGACAAGTGATAGTCGACACAAAATCTCTTGTCAAAGTAGGATAGACTTTCTCATTAAGCATGAAAACCCACTCCCAGTCAATGTTGGCGATAAGCTGCTGGACTTCATTTTTTATACCAAGTTTCTCCAGCAATCCAAAATTCAAATAATTCATTGGGATGTACGAGCATTTGGTGAATCGAGCATAAGGAACCTTTTTAGCACCTGGAACCCAGGCTGGCACCTTAGAAATGTCCACTGAATCTGCGCTGGGGGGTTGGCTGGCAGAGCTAGAAGCTAGAGCAGAGCTTTTTCTTTTTGGAACCACTGCACGAAAGTAATCAGCCAATTTCAATAACAATGTAAGTTTAAACAAACAATGGCTACAACTTCACTCATCAATAACTAATCCATCCTACCCAAACCTATTCATCTTCCAACTGGGCTTGATTTTAACAAAGTGATATCAACCCATAATTAGGTTTAGAGTGTGCAATGACAACCTTAAAGCACAGTTAACATAAGGGTAAAGAAAACTCTGCATTTCAAAATGTTAAAAATGGCAAAATCTGGAAAATCAGTTCATAGAGACATTTCATCAAGCACTTGGTAAGCAAGCATATAAACGCACTAGAATTGAAAACCAACTGTACTAACAACCCCCCAAATTGGCAATTAACAAAAATACAATGCATAACAAATAGTTTAAGATCAATAAAATTCAAGTCCAAACTAAAATTTGAGTAAAACCATCAACCCAAGTTGTGCACCATTTACGCCCTAAATTCCTACTTCCCACTCAGTCACGGTCAGAAGGAAGGATCAAAATTAAGAAGGAAAGTAAGAATTAAGAGGATTCACATCAAGATGTCAAAGCAAACAAAGAGACCAAGAAACGCATAGCAAGGGATAACGAATAAGAACAGGGGACGAGAGGAGGAGAAAAACAAAATTAAAATTAAAGTAAAAGAAAGAGAAAATTACTTACTTGTTGTAGATTATCCGAAATGGTAGCCTAAAAGAGAGAAAAGAACACAGAGAAGGCAGAGAAGAACAAATAATGCACGGTGAGAGTGAATGAGTTGTGGGAAAGTGAGAAATAACGAATGGAAAACTGGGATTTTAAAAGATGTTTATGTCACGGTCACAATGAGTTTCATTGTCACCGTGACATAAACCATTTTGAAAACAGAAATGAATGTGCCTTATGTCACGGTCACAATGAATTTCATTGTCACCGTGACATAACCCAATTTTAAAACAGAATGTAACTCACCTGACCTCACGGTGACAATGAATTTCATTGTCACCGTGACATGTGCACACCTCACCGATGGTCACGGTCACAATGAAGTCATTGTCACCATGACATATGCACCAACCAGAATCCAGAATGCAATTTCCTTTGGTCACGGTCACAATGAATTTCATTATCACCGTGACCACCTGCACACTTGCAAATATGTCATCAATCTCTCTAAATTTCTAGCTACTACTACTTTGAAAACTCTCCAACAAAACATATTTTCACAAATAAACACAAATATGTCAAAAATAAACAAAACTAACTACCTACAAAGTTAAGAAGAAGTTCTGCATTTAACAAGTCCGCAGCTGGACTTTTAAATACCGTCAAGGATTTGCAAAAGTGACAATCGCGGAAGCACTATCAAATGTAGACTCAAAGTAAGGCTTCACACGATGTCCATTCACCTTGAATTCTCTCAAACCTCGAGTGCCTCAATGTCACCACTCCAAACTTGTCAACTGCCACAACCTCATAGGGCCCCTTCCATCGCGATTTCAACTTTCCGGGAAATAACCGCAACCTGCTATCACAAAGGAGTACTCTCATTCCAGGTACAAGTTCTTTCCTTACCAGCTTTTGATCATGCCACTTCTTGGTATTGTCTTTGTATTTCATGGCATGATCATATGCTCAATATCGGTGCTCCTCTAACTCAGTCAGCTGCAAGGCCCTGCACTTTCCTACATTCTCAAGGTCAAAATTTAAAAATTTGGTAGCCCAATAAGCCTTATGCTCTAATTCCACTGGGAGGTGACAGGACTTCCCATAAACCAACCTAAAAGGGGACATCCCTATTGGTGTCTTAAATGCTGTCCTATAAGCCCATAGAGCACCATCCAACTTAAGGTACCAATCTTTTCTAGATGCATTGACCGTCTTTTCTAAAATGGCCTTTAACTCCCGGTTTGACACTTCAACCTGACCATTAGCTTGAGCATGATAAGGGGTCGTGACCTTATGCTTAACTCCAAATTTTTTCAATGAAGTCTTAAATTGGTGGTTAACGAAATGCTTACCACCATCGCTAATAATGGCTCTAGGGGCTCCATACCGAGTGAATATATTTTTTCTCAAAAATTCTAAAACAACCTTTGCATCAGAAGTTCTAGTGGCGACAACTTCTACCCATTTACTCACATAATCAACTGCCACTAGAATATATTCAAACCCATATGATACCGAAAAAGGTCCCATAAAGTCTATTCCCCACACATCGAACAGTTCTACCTCTAGCATATTAGTAAAGGGCATCTCATCTCTCTTATAAATATTTCCTACCCTTTGGCATCTATCACACGTTTTCACAAAGAATTGCACATCTTTAAACATAGTAGGCCAATAAAAACCAGAGGATAGAATTTTCGATACCGTTCTATTTGGCGCATGGTGTCCACCAGCTTCTCCGCTGTGACAAGCTGTGATAATCTCTCCCTTCTCCTCATTTAAGATGCATCTCCTTAGAACTTGATCTTCACACAAGCGGAATAGGTACGGGTCATCCCAAATGTAATGTTTGGCATCGGCTCGCAGCTTCTTCCTTTGCTGCCATGTAAAATCCTTCGGCATAAAACCTCCTGCAAGAAAATTTACCACATTAGCAAACCAAGGGATAGAATTTTCACATGCAAATAAAGCACAAATCTGCTCATCAGGGAATAAATATAGAATTTTCCCTTTCTCAATATGACCATTCTCTAATCTTGACAAATGATCTGCCACAAAATTTTCTGCCCCCTTTTTGTCCTTGATCTCCAAATTAAATTCTTGCAATAGAAACACCCATCTAATCAGCCTCGGCTTGGATTCTTTCTTGGAAAACAAATGCCTCAAAGCTGCATGGTCTGACCACATAACGATTTTTGCACCCAGCAAATACGGCCTGAACTTCTCAAAAGCATAAACAATCGCGAGAAGCTCTTTCTCAGTGGTGGTATAATTAACCTGTGCTTCTGTCAAAGTATGACTGGCATAATAAACTGCACAAAATATTTTATCTCGCCGCTGTCCAAGCACTGCTCCAACTGCATAATCACTAGCATCACACATTAATTCAAACGGCAGATTCCAATCCGGAGATATAATCACCGGGGCTGAAATGAGTCGTTGCTTCAAAGTTTCAAAAGCTAGCATGCATTCACTATCAAAATTAAAAGGAGCATCTTTCATAAGCAAATTAGACAAGGGTTTAGCAATTTTTGAAAAATCTTTGATAAAACGGCGGTAAAAACCTGTATGTCCGAGGAAACTCCTAATGCCCTTCACACTAGTCGGGGGTGGCAACTTTTCTATTACCTCCACCTTGGCCTTATCGACCTCTATCCCTTGTTCAGAAATTTTGTGCCCAAGCACAATGCCCTCTCTCACCATAAAGTGGCATTTTTCCCAATTTAAAATTAGGTTGGTTTTTTCACACCTCCCTAACACTAAATCGAGATGCTCTAAACAGCTCTCAAAGTCAGCCCCATATATAGTGAAGTCATCCATGAATACCTCCATAAATTTATCTATGAAGTCATGGAAAATAGACATCATACACCGCTGAAACGTAGCCGGTGCATTACATAATCCGAAAGGCATTCTCCTATAGGCGAATGTGCCATAAGGGCAGGTAAAAGTTGTTTTCTCTTGATCTTCAGGGGCTATAGGGATTTGCAAATATCCCGAGTACCCATCTAAAAAACAGTAAAACCTATTACCTGCTAACCTTTCTAACATTTGGTCAATAAATGGCAAGGGGAAATGGTCCTTTCTAGTGGCATTGTTTAGCCTTCTAAAATCAATACAGACTCTCCAACCCGTAACAGTACGGGTTGGAATCAATTCATTCAGCTCATTTTTTACCACTGTCATCCCCCCCTTCTTACACACACACTGCACTGGACTTACCCATTTACTGTCAGAGATAGGGTAGATAATACCTAAGCCAAGGAGTTTAAGTACCTCCTTCTTTACCACCTCTTGCATTGCCAGATTGAGTCGCCTTTGAGGCTGAGCTACCGGCTTGCATTCCTCCTCCATCGGAATTCGGTATGTGCAATAACTAGGGTCATTTCCCTTCAAATTTGAGGTCTCCCATCCAATGGCACCCTTGTGCCTTTTCAGCACCTCAAGCAACATCTTCTCTTCAACATCTGTTAATAAAGAAGAGATAATTACTGGGTTTTTCTCAGTTTCTAAAAACACATATTTCAAATGAGAAGGAAGAGGTTTAAGTTTAGAATTTAAATCCCCTTTTTCGGATAAAGCTCTTCCTGCTGTAATTCCTCTTCTTCTTTTTCTATTTCCATGGCTGCTATCGATTTTCCCTTCATATCTTCTTCCATCTCTCCGTCCTCCAATGAATGTATCAAATTCACATTCACTGGATCTGCTCCCAACACTTTTTCCTGCACCTCCTCTACACACTCATCTATTTCATCCATAAAATAAACAGACTCCTCCATATCACCAGACGGATACTTTTGAGCCTTGTTCATGTCCACCACCAACTCCTCATCATTGAACCTTAGGGTTACTGTTTGCCCATGTACATCTATCAACGTCTTGGCTGTATTTAAAAATGGCCTACCCACAATGAGTGGTACCTTGCGGTCCTCTTCCATCTCCATCACTGTAAAATCCATTGGGAAAATAAATTTCCCTACCTTCACTAACAAATCCTCAATCACTCCTTTGGGTCTCCTTACTGACCTATCTGCAAGTTGGAGTCTCATTCCCGTCTCCTTGAGCTCCCAAAGATTAAGCTTCCTGCAAATAGAATAAGGCATCAAATTTATGCTAGCACCCAAATCACACAAAGCATTTCCATAAAAATCCTCACCGATTTCACAGGGTAAAGTGAAACTACCTGGATCCTCCAGTTTTTCAGGGATCTTGTTCATGATTATAGCACTATAATTTTCTGTGAGCTGCACAGTTCCATGCCCTTTTAATTTCCTTTTATTATAACATAATTCTTTCATGAATTTAGCATAGTTAGACATGTGAGCTAAAGCTTCAGCAAATGGTAAATTTATGTGCAGTTTCTTAAACATCTCTAGAAAACTAGCCTTGTGCTCATTTTTCTTTTCCTGTCTAGCTACAGCAGGAAATGGCAGTCTATTTATATCAAGATCCTCTATTTTAGGATTCACTAGACCCTTACTCTTATCATTTTTAGGAGCTTTCTCATTAACCTCTACCCTAGAATTAGAGTTACTTACCGTTCGGGTCGGCTCCTCCTTTTCTGATGATGAAGAATTTTTACCTTGGTCCTCTCTCGGTACCACTTCCTTGCCACTTCTCAGTGTGATTGCTTTCGCTTCTTCCTTTGGATTTCGGTCCATATTTGAGGGAAACGTTCCCGATCGCCTTTGAGACATAGAATTTGCAAGTTGTCCCACCTGAGTTTTTAAATTTCTCATGGAAGCATCTTGGTTTCGGTTCCACTGCTCTTGAGATTTCCACCTTGTTTCTTGATTGGCCATAAACTGTTGCTGGCTATTCACAAACTGCTGTTGACTGTTTATGAAAGTCGCCAACATATCTTCAAGGTTTGGTTTCTTTTCTTGCACAGGTGGCCTCGGTTGGTATCCCGGTGGGTGGTATGGTTGAGCTTGTGATTGGTTAAAACCTTGTCCTTGGTTGTGATGGGGAGGATATGGTGTTTGATACTAAGTGGATATTGGAGGTTGGTATAACTGCCCTTGGTTGTGATGAGTGTTTTGGTTGAAGGGAGCTCTTACCAGTGAATTAGAGGATGAAGCATTTTGATTTCCATCCTTTCAAAAGAAGTTTGGATGATTTCTCCAACCCGGATTATATGTATTACTATAGGGGTCATTTCTTCTGTAATCTCCTACAGTATTTACATCTCCCATTGCTTCATTCTCTTGACCATATTGCCCATTTTCATACCATCCACTCTCTTAAGCAATAGAAGCTACATTTTTCACCTTCAGACCACTCATCTCCTTCCGCATTGACTCAATTTCTGCCTTCAGCGTTGACACCTCATCGACAGTATGTATTCCTTGCCTCTTTGGAACCGATCTAGGATTAGCCCATTGAGCATCATTTGCTGCCATTTCATCCAGCAGATGGAAAGCTTCAACCCATTCATGAATGAACCTCCTGATGATGCATCCAAAAGAGATTTCGTCTGTGGTGTAACCCCAGAATAGAATATGGTCATTAGATGCTAGATTGCTATCTCATGATGTGGACAGCTTCTCAATAATCTCCTAAATCTTTCCCAAACCTCATGAAAAGGCTCCTCAACCATCTGACTAAAACCCAAAATACTGTTGCAGATGTTCGCAGTCTTTGTAGGAGGGAAGAATCTCATAAAAAACCTCTCTTGTAACTAGTCCCATTATCTAATTGACTGTCTCGGTAACATTTGCAGCTATTCTCTTGCTTTTCCAATCAAAGTGAAAGGAAACAACTTTAATCTTACCGAATCAGATGTCACTCCTGGAATCTGGACCGTATCACTAACCTCCAAAAATATATCCAAGTGCTGTGTAGGATCTTCCACTTCAGAACTCGAAAACTGGTTCCTCTATACCATATTAATGGTTGCTAGCTTAAGTTCAAACTGTACTCCCTATGGCAGCACAATTGTCCGATGATCCTCATTCCATCTAGGTATAGCATAGTCCCTTATCGTTCTCTGCCTAGGGGCCTGATAGGAGTTTAGTTAATGTATAATTAAGTATATGTTTTGTATGAGATTATGATATTAATTATGCCATTATGTGTGTATTTGATGTTATAATTGTTTAGTTTAAGTGGATATGTGTTAGTGGTGAGTTTGTTGTGTTACAGGTCTATTTAGCTGTAAAATTGAGCAAACAAGCTTTGATGGGAGAAGAAACAGAGTTACTGGGACAGTGGAGCACGAAAAGAACAGAGCAAAAGGAGAGGATCCGACTCGGATGGTCAAGCACGAGTAGGACAGGGGAAAGGAAAGAAGAAGGAAAGAAGAAGAAAGAAAGAAGAAGAAAAGGGAAAAGGAAGTAAACATCCGAGTGGAGCATCCGAGTAGGACAATTCATCCGACTAGGATTGTCAAGCACGGGTCGGATGGGTAAAGCAGAAAGAAGAAGAAGCAAGGGAGTGGAAAAGGAGGAGTATCCGACTAGGATATGGAATCCGACTAGGACAGGAGAGCGGAGTCACGCCATGAGCTAAGGTCACGCGACGTGACGAGAAGCCAGAGAAGAAAGGAAAGGAAAGAAAGGAAAAAAAAAGGAAAGAGAAGAGAAAGGGGAGAGGTAGCGACGTGAGCGCCAGTCACGCCACACACGCGAAGACACGCCGTGAGAGGGAGTAACGCGACGTGACTGGCCAGAGAAGGAAGAGAAAACCGAGAGAAAGAAAGAAGGAAGAAAAAGGGCAAGCGCATTCTGTCGCGATCGCGACACCGTTGCGATCGCGACAGAGGCGACCGTTGGACGGTTTTCAGCCAAAAATCACATGAAAAGTCACCCTCTTTCACCAAATTTTGCAACCATTCCCAAGAGACATCTTCAAGGGACACAATTCTTAGATTAATATCTATAAATATGTAGTTTAATTATAATTTTAATATGATGAATTTTTTTTAGTTAAGAATTTTTCTGTATTTTGTAAACAGTTCTTCTTTAGTTAAATTTCATTATTTAGTTCTATGATTTGAAGAAGAAGATCAAGGAGGAGAAAATCTATTTCAAGAGATTGGGAAAAAGGGTTGAAAGGCTTCTATCTTATTCTCTTATTTTTAATTCTTCTCCACTATTTTTATGAATATTATTTTAATGAACTTGCATATTATAATTCTTTCTATTTCTATCTACTTCCATAATCTTTCATTGTAGATTCTCTATTAATATCTTTTGCATGATCTTTACAAGTTAAAGTAATTCGAGAGTTTGCTTTATCCGACATTTAATAGAGATTCATTATCAAGGTATATTTGAGAGATTGGTATATTGAGATAATTGCTATAGGTTAGTGATTATTCTTAAAATATGTAATTAGAAACCTCTAATTCATTAATGAAAATTGTGAGTTAGAATTTTAATTATATGTTTTAGGCATTTTAATTCATGTCGAGAGAGTGAGTTAAAAGTTTATTCTAACTTGGCTTGCAAGAAAAGATGAAAGATGTTAATCTAAATGATGGAATCAAGTTCATTGTTTTTAATTCTTCATGATTTATTTTATCTTCTTTTGACTATCATTAACTAGGTTTAATTAGTTTACATGTTAGATTAGATTAAAACCAACTCTACCATTAATTAATCATTGTAAACAAGATTAAAATCAATTAGTAATAGTGTGTAACACGTTCCCTGTGGGATCGATATCTAAAGTACTATTTCGGTACACCGTATACTTGCGGTATGTTGCATCATTAGAAAACCAACAACAAGTTTTTGGCGCCGTTGCCGGGGAACGGTTGTTTGCCATTGTGAAAATTGATTTATGATTTTGGATTACAATATTTTCTTTTGTTTTAATTTATTTGTTTGTTTTAGTTTAATTTTGTGTTTTGTTTTTGGCTTACAGGATTTGTGGTTTACTTAGTTTTATTTTCTTTTTAAATATATTTTATGTTGTGTTAGATTTGTATAGATAGATTTATGTATTAATTTTTGTATTCTAGTTTCTTATGTTACTAACACATTTGATTTTTATGTTACAGCTAAGTTAGGAACATTAGAGTAGTTTAATTTAATTTATTTAAAAAAAAATTAAAAAAAAATATATTATTTCGAAGCGTTCTGTCGCGAGCTTGGCATCATCGCGCTCGCGACAGAGAGGATTTGCAAGCAAACTCAGAAGGAGAATCCGAGACGAACAGGAGCATCCGAGTAAGACGCCAGAACACGAGTCGTGCTAGTCTGTCCGACTCGTGCTGGTGCCCAGATTTCATAGAGCGTCGGTTTTTTTTTTCTCTTTTTAATGGCTGTACGTTTTCTTTTCCCTCAATTATTTTATTTACTTGCAGATTCTTTCTAACCTGATTTTATTTCTTGTTAAGTGCTTGTTTTACGTTTCATTAACCTTAGATTAATTACCCTTAACCCTAAAAGTACCAATCTAGAAATTAAAACAGGGGAGTTTTATTTTTAAAACCCTAACTTTTAAACTTACGCTATTTGGATTTTCAGCTCCCTCTCGTTTTCTTTTCGTTTTCTTCCTATTCTCTCCTTGTCGTGTTCTTCAATTCGAGTCGCACACAGATAAGTTTCTTTTCATTTTCTTTCTTTCTTTTTCGTCTGTACGCGTCACACATCCGTTTCCTCTTTAGTTTCTTCCTCTTCTTCACTCATTTCTTTTCTCATTTATGCATCACGTTTTCTAACAGTTCAACATTTCCATTTTTTTTTGTTTCCTCAAACTTATTAAGGTATTAATACGTTTGTTCCTCTTCACTTTCTGTCTTCAGTTCCGTTTTCATTTTCTTTCTTTTTGGGTTGCTCCCACACTCTGTCGTTTCATTTCGTGAACTTCTTTGACAGTATATCTCTTCTTTCTATTTCTTGCATTTTCTATTTACACAAACACACAACAATGGTGAGAACTAAGAATCCCACACCTTCAAGCGACAACCAGGAGCCAGTGGAGGAATCTCAGGTACCTATTTCTACTGCCCTTGGTGCCAATTTTCCCATCCATTCAGCTGAAGAAGGTAATCGTTTCCTAACTTTTCAGGACAGAGGTGCATTGCAATGTAGGTTTTTCCCCACAGACTTGCTTGAACAATCTGGTTTGCTTAATGTTTTGAATGAAATGCTTGCTGGTTGTGGTTTATCTAGATTTGCTGCTATGCATGAGCCCTTTTATCCTGATGTTGTGTTTGAGTTTTACACTACATTGCAACAAAATGAACATAATGATAGGTTGTTAGATTTTTGCCTAGAAGGTAGTACATACACACTTACATATTTCATGATGCATAGGATTTATGGCTTTTCACAACATGGATTAACAGAGTTTCCTAGATCTTTTAACCCGAATGAGTTTTGGACGTATTTGACTGATATACAAACTCCTTTCAAAACTAGGGATGCTAAATCCATGTTTATCAAAGATTTAAGATTTTGGATTTTGCACAAAATTTTAGCTTCCTATGTTTTTAATCGGATGGAGTTTAATCGGGTTTCTTTGAATGAATTATTTCTCATGTGGTGTGTGCATAAAGGTAAGCCTATTTGTTGGTCATATTGGATATTCAATGAATTGTTGCAAGGTGTTAACAAGAAAAATTCACCTCTTACCCATGGGCATATCATTGCTGCTATTGCTAAACATTTACATGTTTCTGTTCGTGCATTTGCTAACATACTTCCTTGTAAATATTTTACTAAGCATTTATTTGTGCGTGGAGGTGTGGTTAATAATGATTTTCAGGAAATTCCACATCGCTTGAGATCTTGTTGGAGGGATTTTGCAGGTCCCTCTGCACAACAAGAAGAAGAGGATGAGGAGGAACCTAGTGGTGATGCTTCAATGCATGAGATTCCTATTGCACCTGAAGTTGGCTCATCAAGCTCCAATATTCCAGCCATGTTTGATCAAATTCTTAGCAACCTGCACCACATACAAGATCAACAAACCATTTTAGCTAGAAGACAAAGAAGGTTGGAGTACAAATTTGACAACTTCATAACACAAGTGGGGTTTCGGGTTCCATCACCTCCACCATCACCATGATAGGGGAGTTCTCTTCTCTTACTTTTTATTTATTTATTTATTTATTGTGTGTCATTCCTTCACATTGAGGACAATGTGTGTTTTAAGTGTGGGGGAGTGTGTTTATTTCTTTTTATCAGTTTTTTTATGTCATAATTATGTATATATATATTGTGCATGTTAATTGTATGATTGTTTTGTGAGTATGCTTATAGGTTGTGTGTATGTTTTAATTAGGCTTTTGAGTAAGCTTTATTATAAAGCATTGTTTATTTGGTATATTGTACAGGTTGTTAAGTTCATTATCTTTTATGCTCATTTTTATCAGTTTTTCAAAATTTTTTGGGATGTGTTTTAAGTTTTTCAAGTTATTTGGTTTTACTTATTTCAACATTATAGATTAGTTAGTCTCTTTATCTACCATGTTTTTAAAGTTAGAATTTGCTCATTTTGTTTAAAATTTTAAGTTTCTAGTTGCCTATGGAAACTATAGCCATAATACTTGCCCTTATTTATTTTCAATAATGGATGAGGACTTGAAAAAATAAAAAGAAAAGTCAAAAGTGGGATGGAGCATAAAATGCACCCACTAAATTTCAAAAATAAATAGCAAGATGTACATTTAAAATTGCAAAAATATGGGATGGAGCGTAAAACACACCCATATTACCTTCTCTTGCTATACATGGGATTCAATAAAAAGTTATACCCATGTGAAAGAAAAAAAATTGAAAAGAAAAATAAAAAGAAAAAGTAAAGTCTAAAAATGCCATGAGATTAGAATAAGGGTGAGTGAGCTTACATTGGTCTTAAAAAGCAATTAGAAAATTTAGAATTTTTAACTTTATGATCAAATTTCTCTCTTTAGTTCATGATTAGTTTTACGAGATTTAGTATTCTTTATGTTGGAGTTAGTAAAGTTGAGTAACTTGTTGAATTTTCAATGCATATTTTGAATTTTGATTTACTGATATGTGTGAGTTTTTGGGATAGTTGATCTTTGCAACTCTAGAGTATATGCTGAATGGACATTGCTTTATAATTATGTTTACTAGCTGTTAAATTTGCTCATGACTTTTGTCTTGCTTGGGGACAAGCAAGGTTCAAGTGTGGGGGAATTTGATAAGAGTTTAGTTAATGTATAATTAAGTATATGTTTTGTATGAGATTATGATATTAATTATGCCATTATGTGTGTATTTGATGTTATAATTGTTTAGTTTAAGTGGATATGTGTTAGTGGTGAGTTTGTTGTGTTACAGGTCTATTTAGCTGTAAAATTGAGCAAACAAGCTTTGATGGGAGAAGAAACAGAGTTACTGGGACAGTGGAGCACGAAAAGAACAGAGCAAAAGGAGAGGATCCGACTCGGATGGTCAAGCACGAGTAGGACAGGGGAAAGGAAAGAAGAAGGAAAGAAGAAGAAAGAAAGAAGAAGAAAAGGGAAAAGGAAGTAAACATCTGAGTGGAGCATCCGAGTAGGACAATTCATCCGACTAGGATTGTCAAGCACGGGTCGGATGGGTAAAGCAGAAAGAAGAAGAAGCAAGGGAGTGGAAAAGGAGGAGTATCCGACTAGGATATGGAATCCGACTAGGACAGGAGAGCGGAGTCACGCCGTGAGCTAAGGTCACGCGACGTGACGAGAAGCCAGAGAAGAAAGGAAAGGAAAGAAAGGAAAAAAAAGGAAAGAGAAGAGAAAGGGGAGAGGTAGCGACGTGAACGCCAGTCACGCCACACACGCGAAGACACGCCGTGAGAGGGAGTAACGCGACGTGACTGGCCAGAGAAGGAAGAGAAAACCGAGAGAAAGAAAGAAGGAAGAAAAAGGGCAAGCGCGTTCTGTCGCGATCGCGATAGAGGCGACCGTTGGACGGTTTTCAGCCAAAAATCACATGAAAAGTCACCCTCTTTCACCAAATTTTGCAACCATTCCCAAGAGACATCTTCAAGGGACACAATTCTTAGATTAATATCTATAAATATGTAGTTTAATTATAATTTTAATATGATGAATTTTTTTTAGTTAAGAATTTTTCTGTATTTTGTAAACAGTTCTTCTTTAGTTAAATTTCATTATTTAGTTCTATGATTTGAAGAAGAAGATCAAGGAGGAGAAAATCTATTTCAAGAGATTGGGAAAAAGGGTTGAAAGGCTTCTATCTTATTCTCTTATTTTTAATTCTTCTCCACTATTTTTATGAATATTATTTTAATGAACTTGCATATTATAATTCTTTCTATTTCTATCTACTTCCATAATCTTTCATTGTAGATTCTCTATTAATATCTTTTGCATGATCTTTACAAGTTAAAGTAATTCGAGAGTTTGCTTTATCCGACATTTAATAGAGATTCATTATCAAGGTATATTTGAGAGATTGGTATATTGAGATAATTGCTATAGGTTAGTGATTATTCTTAAAATATGTAATTAGAAACCTCTAATTCATTAATGAAAATTGTGAGTTAGAATTTTAATTATATGTTTTAGGCATTTTAATTCATGTCGAGAGAGTGAGTTAAAAGTTTATTCTAACTTGGCTTGCAAGAAAAGATGAAAGATGTTAATCTAAATGATGGAATCAAGTTCATTGTTTTTAATTCTTCATGATTTATTTTATCTTCTTTTGACTATCATTAACTAGGTTTAATTAGTTTACATGTTAGATTAGATTAAAACCAACTCTACCATTAATTAATCATTGTAAACAAGATTAAAATCAATTAGTAATAGTGTGTAACACGTTCCCTATGGGATCGATATCTAAAGTACTATTTCGGTACACCGTATACTTGCGGTATGTTGCATCATTAGAAAACCAACAACAGGGCCTCTTCTCTGTATACTCCCGGATTCTCTTGCTGTGCCCTCGGCACTTGTTCGTTCTCGAGAGGAAATTCATCAATAGGAGGATTATTTTCCATATTGTTATCTCTGTTGGCTCTCCTTCGCTGATGTAAATTCCTCTCGATTTCAGGGTCGTAGGGTACTATTTGTTCTTGTCTCAATCTGCTCATACACCACGACTACCTGTAAAGAATAAAAATAAAATAAAATAAATAAGCAAAAGAAAAACACATACAAATAAAAATTAAAACTCACAAATAACGCCAATCCCCGGCAACAGCGCCAAAAACTTGATGCGACCTCAGCAAGTGTACTGAATTGGCAAGTAATACAGTGGGGTATATTTAAGACCCCAAAATATCGTACCCAAGGGATTGTGTGTGCAAGCAATGAAAATCAAGTGTATGCTAAAGAATTCCTAATTGTTTGAATTGATTGAGTTAACTATTGATTAAAAACAAAAAATTTAAGTAACCAAAATAAACAAACAGAATTAATCAAATTAAATTGACAGCAATAATTGCAAGAAATAAAATTATGCAAAAAATAACAATATAAGAATTCAAAATAGACAAGCGTTACTCAGGTTCACTCATCCACCCCATACCCAAATATAAATCAAAACACATAAAGGAAACATATATGAACGAAATCGGGATAACCCTCTTAACCCAAACGTCCCATTCCGGAGCAAGCTACTCTAATTACATGATGTCCCATTCCGGAGCAAGCCATACAACTAGCCTAAGCAAGGGTCTAAAATCCTAAGTTTGGTTTGCTTTCCCATTCCGGAGCCAAACAATGCAAAACCTAACTATTTCACTCCTCACTCCAATCTTAAACCATGAAAACCTGCATATCTAGATTCCCATTCCAGAGCAGTCCAAATGATACAACAAACATGACAGAAAATCTGAAGATAATTGATCATGACATTCAATCATACAATTCAATAACCAATTAAGTTACATGAATTAAATCATTCATGGGAAATTAACTTGAAAATATACATCTCATGATTTGACAATAAGAACCAGTGAAATAAACCCTTCATTCATATATCGAATATCAAAATATGTTCAGAATTCACATTAAGGATAGGGGATTTAGAGATCCCCCAAACAACTAAAAGACTACTCACGATCCATTACAAAATCAAAAGAATAAAGGAAAGAATAAACCCAGAAATTCATTGAGGTAGAAATCCCGGTTGAATCCCACGTTCTTCGATCTTCTTCTTTGAATCTTCAATGGAGAATTAATTTAAAAATTCTGGAAACCCGAATTAAAAACTCTATTCAAATTAAACTCTATGGATCTAATGAAATATTCTTGATTTCTAATTCAAAACTAAAGACAAAGATTCGAAAACTAAAATTAGAATAGCAGAAAAACTTAGAAAATTCTCAATCGCAAAACTGATACGAAAGCTACTCTCCAAAATTCGAAACCCTAGCCAAACAGAAAATTGTGTTTAAATAGTCTCAGATTGGTCACGGTGACAATGGAATTCATTGTCACTGTGAGGTGTCGAGATCGTTAATTTGCCTTTGCGCACAGGAGAGGGGTCACGGTGGCAATGAATTTCATTGTCACCGTGAGGTCTTCAATTTTTGCTTCTGTCCAGGAACAAATTATGTCACGGTGACAATGAACTTTGTTGCCACCGTGAGGTACGTGCTACTTTGATTCTGCCTTAATGATTTTCATGTCACGGTGACAATGAAATAGATTGCCACCGTGACATGCTTCATACTTGCATTCTGTCCAAAGGTTTGCTATGTCACGGTCACAATGAAATTCATTGTGACCGTGACCCCTCTAAGTCTGCTCCTGTCTTCAATTTCTCTTTATGTCACGGTCATAATGAGTTTCATTGTGACCGTGAGGTACCTAGAACCACACCTGCAAAGACAAATCAAATTCCATCAAAAACTATCTATAATGCATCAAAATTCCAATTTGACTAAGATTAGTAAAATTAACCTAAAGGAAACAAAACATGACACAAAAACACAACTAAACACCCAAAAATCATATGAAAACACCACCAAAACTAAGTACTATATTGAAGTTATCAATGCATTTCCAGATGAACATCTCTTTGAGATTGAATCTTCAATACCATGGTATGCTGATATAGTAAATTATTTGGTAACTAGAACATTGCCTAGTGAGTTGACTAGAGCACAAAAAGATAAAATTAAGAGTGAGTCTAAATATTATATCTGGGATGATCCTTATTTATGGAAATAATATTCTGGTCAATTAATTCGCAGGTGTATTTTCGAGTGTGAAATTCCATCCATTCTAGCATTTTGCCATTCTTATGCCTGTGGTGGACATTTTGGTCCAAAAAGGACAGCACATAAAGTGCTAGAATGTGGGTTGTTCTGGCCTACTTTATTTCGTGATGCCTATTTATTTTGTAAATCCTATAGCAATTGCCAACGGATTGATAATTTAGGACATAGAGATCAGATGCCTCTTACTCCTATTTTAGCTTGTGAAATTTTTGATATATGGGGAATTGACTTCATGGGTCCATTCCCATTTTCTTTTGGTAATTGTTTCATTCTTTTAGCTGTGGACTACATTTCTAAGTGGGTGGAAGCAAAAGCCACCAGGACTAATGATTCTAAGATTATCATAAGTTTTGTCAAGAGTCATATTTTCAGCAGATATGGAGTACCGAGGGCCATCATCAGTGATCGAGGCACTCATTTTTGCAATCGTACGTTTGAAAGTCTATTAAGAAAATATGGTGTGACTCACAGAATTTCGACGGCCTACTATCCACAGACAAGTGGTCAAGCAGAGGTGTCCAATAGAGAAATCAAGTCTATTCTGGAAAAGACTGTCAATCCCACTCGGAAAGATTAGAGCATACGTCTACAAGATGCTTTATGGGCGTACAGGACTCATATAAAAACCCAATTGGTATGTCTCCATATCGCTTCTTGTTTGGTAAGTCTTGCCACCTTCCTGTTGAACTAGAGCATAAAGCGTACTGGGCAATAAAACAGTGTAACATGAGCATGGAAGAAGTAGGTGAACAAAGGAAGTTACAACTCCAAGAACTTGAGGAACTCAGACTTGATGCTTATGAGAATTCTAGAATTTACAAAGAGAAAATTAAACTTTTTCATGATAAAAATATTTCTAGAAAAAATTTTCAAGTTGGTCAGAAAGTTCTCTTATTTCATTCTAGACTTAAGCTTTTCCCAGGAAAATTAAGGTCACGTTGGACTGGACCTTTTATTATTACTAATATATTTCCTCATGGTGCAGTAGAAATTCAAAGCTCCAGCACTGCCAAAATGTTTAAAGTCAATGGGCATCGTTTAAAACGTTTTTATGAGGGATTTCAAGTGACAAATATTGAAACCATTAAATTGGAGGTTCCAAATTATGAAGAGTGATGCTGCATTATGTCTGGCCTTCAGACATAAAATAGGGGCGTTGGTTGGGAGGCAACCCAACATCTTTATTTTTAATTTTAGTTTCTATTTTTTTATTTTATTTTCACCATCAGCACTAAAAAAAATTAATTTAAAAAAAATTTAAAATTAAAAAAAAAGGGAAAAAGCTGGTGTGTTCTTTTTCAATTCTGGATAAGAGTTTAATTTTAATGGTTAATGTGATTTAAAATAAGATATATCTTCACATTTTCTTTTATTCTCTTTGTTATGTTAACTTTTTACTTTTTCATTATCTATATTTTTTTTCTCTTTCCTTGTCACTTTTTAACAATTGTATTTTGTCTTTTTATTGTTTGTTTTGTTCACGATTTTTCATTCTTTTTCCACTTTTCATCTTTCCTTGTTACTTGTTCTTTTAAACAATTATTTTACTTGTTTATTTTATTCTTTGTTTTTATTACTTCCCTTTCCTTACAATTATTTTTTTCTTTCTTCTTTTCAAACCCAGCCGACATCTTCTTCTAATTAATTCACCTATCCCCTGTTCTCACCATTCTCATTGCCTTTCTTCTTGCCGCAACAGACGGAGCTTCGCCGGACCGGTCGCGCAACTAAGCGACGATCAGCACCTCTCTCACCGACTCTCCACCGTCTTGCAACCGATGTTCACCGTTTCCTCACCATCTCTTCTACCGACAACAGCAAGTGCGCTTCCCTCTCTGCTTTGTTTGGTTGCCACAGAAATCGAAAAGCCCACTATTCACAGCCAACCACTCCACCAATCACCATCTCCACCGGCGCTTCCACATGGATTTGGTTAGTTTTGTTTTTGATTTGGTGGATTTGGATTAATTTGTGGTTAATCTATGGAGTTGATTTTTGAGTTAAATTGTGATTGATTTTGGTTTGAATTAGGATTGAATCTTTAATTGAGTTATTTTCTTGGTTTTTAATTGTGATTAATTCGGATTTGTTTGAAGTGTTGGGTAGTTTGGGTATTTCATGACTTTGAGCTGATGAAAATTCTGCTACTATGACCACAGACACTCTAGGGGTTATTAAATTTTTGTTATTGGGTACCACTTACTCTTTTTCCTTGACTGAGTTTAATGTTCGTTGTGGCTTTATGGATGAATCTTTTGTTGCGATGCAGCCTGCCCATGTGATGTACCAGTTGAGTGGGACCCAGCTGCCTATTGGAGTGAGGTTTCGATAGACCCAGCACCTTACAATTCCAGCATATCTAGAGCCACTTATCTGAAGAACATGGAGCTTCGGTATATTCACAAGTTGATTGCCTACAATTTCTCTGGAACTAATGAAGACTCCAGCAAGCTGAGTAAGACAGAGCTATTTTTTTTGTTTTGCTTGGAATCAAAGGTAAAAATCAATTTTTCTGTATTTTATGGTAGACAGCTATTAGCAATAGCTAAAAAGAAGAGAGGTCATCTTTGCTTGGGTTCTTTGGTCACTTTGATTGCTATGCGTTTGGAAATTTTAGATCTCAACACTACTGATATGCATATTGCTTGTGAAGTTGATCCATTGGACATTGATTATTTGCACAGGATGGGAGAGGTGGAGAAATTGCCTAATGGACAATACAGAGCAGCCCCTTCTGGCCCTGGTTTTTATACTCGGATTGCGCGCAACAAGCGAGCTCGCCCAACTGAATCCGATGATGAAGCTGGCCCATCTCAGCCGTGGCGTGAGCTGACCTCTAGACTTGACAGATTAGATGGTCGATTGGGCAGATTGGAGCAATATATGGATACACTTTTTGATCATTTCGGGTTACCTAAACCCCCTCTCTAGTTCTTTTCAGGGCAATATTTTTATCTCCCAATTTTGTTTAATTTTTTCTTTTTGATGTATTTTGATCCTAGCTTTACATTTGGGACAATGTAAAGCTTAGGTGTGGGGGAGGGGAATACTAATTTTTGATATTATGTCTGTATTAAATCTAGCATTACAGCATTTACACATTACTACACTTTTATTTATTCTGATATTTGTTTTTAGCTGCTATTTATTTTGATTTTTTATTTGCTTTGATGTTTTTAATTGCACCCCTTTGAGTGTTTTTAGCATAAAAATATGGAAATGTCCTTTGGCTAAGTCTATTCTCCTTTGAAAAATGGAAATACAGGTTCTTATGTCTCCAATTTTGATTTTTAAAGTTTTGATTAAGGCATCATTTAAGTGTTCTGATTTGTATGATAGAGTTGCAAGATTTAAGCACCAATTTTAACCCCTTAATATTTGCTGTGAGTTTTTGAGCTTAAATGAACATACATCATATGTGGTCTTATTTTTCTTGCGAGTGTGTCCAATATAAATTGTGAATTCTAGAACTTGCCATGAGATTCATTTTGAGATCACATTCCTAATTTATTTCATTAAAGTGATAAGGGCATTTAGGATGATAACCATTTGTTTTAAACCTTTTTCTTGTTAGCCTACCTTTTAATCATTAGTTAACCATTTTGAGCCTATAACCATATTCTTGGAAATAACCCTTAACATTGTTAGCCTGAGCCTATTTATTGAAGCCATAATTTTGAGCCATTATTTGTTGAACTAATAGATAAATTATCTTAAGAATATCTGCATATTTTTATTTTTGAAAAGGAGGATTCAAAAAGAAAAAATAATAATAATAAAAGCATTTGTGAAAATCAATAAAGGTCAAGTCAAAAGCCTTAGGGGAATTAATTTCTCTCTAAAATAAAAAAAAAAAAGAAAATCAAAAAGCTTGGGCCGCTGTAATAAAAGGATCTATGTTTCTATCTTCCTCACATTACAGAAATTCTTTCTAAATTCTTTAAAGGCATTTGTTTATTAAGTTCAACTTATTTAAGCCTAAATTCTCCCTTTTTCCATCCCTTTGACCTTAGCCCTATTGCAATCCAATTGAAGACCCTTTGATTTTTGGATAAATTAATGGTTAGTGATGGAGATTTGATTGAATGGCAAGCTTATGGTAATTCCTTTTTATTTTTGTGACTTGGAGTGCTCTATTGTTAAACACTTAGCCTAAATACTTGAGTGATTTGAGTGACATCTTTTTGTGAGGGTGTTAAGTCTTGCATCTTTGGATAACATTGAAAGATCATTTGAACTGATGAAATTTTTTAATGAAATTATTTCTTTGAGGCATGTTGAGTTTTGAAAAAAAAAATTGAAGGGGAGAATATGGCAAGGTTATGGGGTGTGGAAATTGATTTGCTTGAGGACAAGCAAAGGTTTGGAGTGGGGGAATTTGATGAAGCAAAATATTCCTATTTATTTTCCATGAAAAACTCCTATTTTGTGTTTATTTGATAAAATAAATATTTGATTTATTTCCTATTCAATCTTTTAGTAGGAACTCATGCTCAATGGGAAAAAGAAATCAAAAAGTAGAAATTTAAACTTAAAAATTAGAGCTGATTGGAAGTCAAGAAATGGAGCTGAGAATCAAAGAAATCAAAATTGGAAGTCAAGAATGGTAGCTGAAAGTCAGAATACAATCAGGTCTATATTTTCAACATGAAATCAAACTTAAGCGTGCCCACGGTCGCTTCTGCAGAAATTATACAGTGCAGATTTTTCAAGAATTGCTGCTATTGGAAATCAATTTAGCCAGATCTTCTACCCGACTTTTGGCAGCAAAATTGGACCCCGAAAAAGTTCATGAGGAAAATGATCAATTTCTTAGTCTAATTTTTCTATAAATAGGATCTTGTGATAAAGGAAATAATATCTTGAACCTTGAAATAAACTTTTGAATTTAGTTTTCTTTATTTTTAATTGATAGTTTTACAACCATGAGTGGCTGAATTTTCTTTTCTAGTTAAGGATATTAAGGTATGTGTAGACACCGGGTCCTGAGTCAGCCTAGATCAGAGTTACCCAATGATGAAAAATTGCCTTCTCAGGCAAAAAGATTAAAAATGATGATTTCCTTGTCAAATTTGCATTTTAAAATAAAAATAAAAAATAATAAAAATATAAAAAAATAAAAAATATAATAAAAAATAAAAAATAATAATAAAAAATAAAATAATTTAGAAATTAGTTTTTTGAGAATAAATTTAGTATTTTTTTTAGTCATATTTAAAAATTTAAAAAAAAAAAAGAAAGAAAGAAAAAAGAAGAAGAAAAAAAAGGGAAGAGAAAAGAAGGGAGGGTGTGCTTTTGAAAGGAAGGTGTGCTTTTAAAAGCACGCCTGTGCTTTTGGGCAGAGTGCGTTGCGCGCACTGCGCGCAAGAGCACAGCTGTGCTTTCGCCTCAGTCGCCCAAAATCACCGAAATTGACATTTTTTCACCCAAAAATCTTTTGTTTTCAATTTCTTTGTCTTTTTTGAAGATTTTTCCGGGATTTTGTTGATGTTTTTTTCCTTTTTCACACTTAAATTAAGGAAAATTTAATAAAAATAATTTTATTTCTTAATTAATTAATTGTTTTTTTAGTTTTTTTTTTGTAATAAAAAGAAAGAGATGAGGGAAATTAGAGGGTTGGCCATTTTCTCTCTAAAAAGAATTTTTAATTTTTCTGGTTTTCCTCATCTTCTCACTTCCTCTCTCTAAAAAATCCTCTCTACATCATTTGAGTTTTCTTCATCAAAAAATAAAATCTTCAAAGCCAAAAAAATCAATTTTCAAGCTAAACTTGGTCTTGAAGCAAAGAAATCAATTCTTTGTTCTTGAGTTTAGTTTTTCTATCAATTACAATTTCTTGAGACAAAGAAAATAATTCTTTGTTCTTGAAAATTAATTTTGTTTTCATCAATTTCTTCTCTTTAATTTTAATTAACAATTGTTCTTGAGACAAAGAAAATCAATTCTTTGTTCTTGGGAATCAATTTAATTTTTCTTCAATTATTTTTCAAGAAATTTTTTTTTAAATCAAAATCTCAAACTTTATCATTTCAAAATCATATTTTGCAAATCAAAACGAGAAAAATCCATCATATTTTTTCCATCGAATCCGAAATCTGAGGGTAAACATTCTAGACTCGATCTCTTGATTTAGTTTTTATTTTCATCATTTTTACTAACATTTAAATTAGTAAACATGTAGATCTATATATTTGTTATTGATTTATTTATTTTATGTCATTTTAGATGTAGATCTAACTCTTAATATTGTTCTTAGATGTAGATCTAACTTTTAATGTTGTTATTTGTTCCCATTTTCTTTTAATTGTTCATCCTTCTTCTTCTTATTATTATTATTATTATTATTATTATTATTTACTTATTTACTTATCTTTTGCTATTATCATCATTATATATGCCATTAGTATATTGTTATTAGTGTTATTTATTGTTACTATCATCGTTTATCGTTATTATTAACCTTCTTATTGTTATTATTATTATTATTATTATTATTATTATTATTATTATTATTATTATTGTTATTATTATTTTATGTTTTATATGTTGATCTATTAAGGTGTTAATTAATGTTAATGTGTTATTTAATTTATTTGTCACCTATTACGCATATTTTGTTTAGTTTATTATTATTTGTTTAATTGATTTTCTTGTTTCGATTACTAACATTAAATTTATTTGTTTTTTTGTTTTTGGTGTCAAATACTTGTGTTCCCCTATTTGAGCACCTGTGCGAATGAAGGAGGAGATCCGAGGAGTTGTTATTTCTCATTGTAGTTGTTATTTTTCCTTTATTTTATTTTATTGGGTTATTTGGCATGTAATAATTAATTAAACCATTTATTTTATGCATGTTTAATCAAAAATCACACAAAAATATTTCTACGAATAAAATTGGGTTTTCTAATAAAATGGGACCAATGTCCTAGTTTTTCATCCGAAATAAATTGTCATTTTAAAATGATTTTCTTTAATTGTACATGAGAGGACCAACGTTCTCAACATTAAATAAATATCTCGTTTTATGTATGATTTATATTTTATTTAAAATGGGGGTTGTATTCCGCCCCTAGTTTTGTTGTAATTTAATTTTATCTTTATTTTTATTTTTATTTATCGTTTCATATGTGATTGATATGCGCTTTAATAAATTACATTAATTGTGTGAGATGAAAAATGAAATTTTATAATTTAAAAACTCATTTATAATTAACCAAGGCACCAATAAGCGTGAAGTTCCGGACACCATCTCTGGTTTAGACCGATAAGAGGTTAAACTTTCCCAATTTCTTGTAAATTGGGTGGTGTGACGCGCGCCGGAACCAGCAAGGCCCTCTTTCGGGAATCCGCTTTTAGGATTCGAGGGATAGGTCCGCGTCTTTTCCGATTTTAGGTGTTATGAGATATTTTCGGCACCTCCTTTTACAATAGAACATTGAAAAGGACCATCCATCGCCATAACACCTTTAGGCACTTTTGAGGTATTTTGGAGTCGCCACCCAATTTACAAGAAATTGGGAAAGTTTAACCTCTTATCGGTCTAAACCAGAGATGGTGTCCAGAACTTCACACTTATTGGTGCCTTGGTTAATTATAAATGGGTTTTTGAATTACAAAATTTCATTTTTCATCTCATGCGATTAATGCATTGAATTTAAAGCACACATCATTCACATATGTAAAGCGGTAAATAAAATTAAAAATAAAGACAAAATTAAATTACAACAAACCTAGAGGCAGAATACAACCCCATCGTAAATAAAATATAAATCATACATAAAACGGGGTATTTATTGATGTTGAGGACATTGGTCCTCTCATGCATAATTAAAAATTCATTTTGAAGTGATAATTTATTTTGGATGGACAACTAGGACATTGGTCCCATTTTATTAGAAAACTCAATTTTATTTGTAGAAATATTTTTGTGTGATTTTTGATTAAGCGTGTATAAAATAAATGGTTTAATTAATTATTACATGCCAAATAACTCAATAAAACAAATAAAGGAAAAATAACAAGTACAATGAAAAATAACAACTCCTTGAATCTCCTCCTTCATTCGCACGGGTGCTCAAACAGGGGAGCACAAAGATTTAACACCGACAACAAACACAAATAAAATTGATGTTAGTAATCGAAGTAAGAAAATCAACTAAACATTTATAACAATACATAAATTAAATAAAACATGTATATTATATGATAAATACATTAAATGACATATTAAAATAAATTAACAAATTAATAGATCACTATTTAAAACATAAAGCAATAACAATAACAATAACAACAACAACAAAAAAAATAATAATAACAATAATAAGGATAATAATAACGATAAACGATGATAGTAACAATAAATAACACTAATAACAATATACTAATGGCATATATGATGATGATAATAGCAAAAGATAAGTAAATAAGCAAATAATAATAATAATAATAATAATAATAATAATAATAATAATAATAATAATAATAATAATAATAATAATAATAATAATAATAATAATAATAAGGATGAACAATTAAAAGAAAATGGGAACAAATAACAACATTAAAAGTTAGATCTACATCTAAGAACAATATTAAAGGTTAGATCTACATCTAAAATGACATAAAATAAATAAATCAACAACAAATATATAGATCTACATGTTTACTAATTTAAATGTTAGCAAAAATGATGAAAATACAAATTAAATCAAGAGATCGAGTCTAGAATGTTTACCCTCAGATTTCGGATTCGATGGAAAAAATATGATGGATTTTCCTTGTTTTGATTTGCAAAATATGGTTTTGAAATGATAAAGTTTGAGATTTTGATTTAAAAGAAAAATTTCTTGAAAAATAATTGAAAAAAAATTAAATTGATTCCCAAGAACAAAGAATTGATTTTCTTTGTCTCAAGAACAATTGTTAATTAAAATTAAAGAGAAGAAATTGATGAAAACAAAATTAATTTCCAAGAACAAAGAGTTATTTTCTTTTTCTCAAGAAATTATAATTGATAGAAAAACCAATCTCAAGAACAAAGAATTGATTTCTTTGCTTCAAGACCAATTTTAGCTTGAAAATTAATTTTTTTGACTTTTAGATCTTATTTTTGGTGAAGAGCCCTTAAAAAATTTGTAGAAATTGATTTCTTAGAGAAGAAGAGGAAGAGAGGATGAAGCAAATGAATTCCCCCGAGAGAAAAAATGCCAACCCCCTAATTTCCCTCATCTCTTTCTTTTTATTACCAAAAAAAAAAACTAAAAAACAATTAATTAATTAAGAAATAAAATTATTTTTATTAATTTTTCCTTAATTTAAGTGTGAAAAAGGAGAAAAAACCAACCAAATCTCGAAAAATCTTCAAAAAAGTCAAAGAAATTGAAAACAAAAGATTTTTGGGTAAAAAAATGTCAATTTCGGTGATTTTGGGAGACTGAGGCAAAAGCACTGTGCTTTTGCGCGTAGTGCGCATAATGCACACTGTGCAAAAGCACAGCCGTGCTTTCAAAGCACACCCGTGCTTTCAAAAGCACAGCCGTGCTTTCAAAAGCACACCCTCTCTTCTTTCTTTTCTTTTATTTTTTTTTTTCTTCTTCTTTTTTTTTTTTTTAATTTTCAAATATGACTAAAAAATACTAAATTTATTCTCAAAAACTAATTTCTAAAATATTTTATTTTTTATTATTTTTTATTATTTTATTATTTTAATTATTTTTCTAATTGCAAATTTGACAAGAAAATCATCATTTTTAACCTTATTGCCTGATAAGGCAATTTTTCATCATTGGGTAACTCCGATCTAGGCTGACTCAGGACCCGGTGTCTACAGTTGCCCCCAGTTTAGGGGAAGCTAGTACACTAGTGTCTAGGTGAGCCTAAACTCAAGGAGAAGAAGGAAAGAGACACATACCTGAGGCGGCCTTCTTTCCGAAGTGAGTGATGCTGTTGTGGTCGTTATTGTCATGTTGTCGGTGTGTTGTCTTTAGTTGAAGCGGTAGTGCCGTGATCGTGCTAACCCTCCTGTGATTTGAAGTGGTAGTGCCGTGGTCGTGCTAACCCTCCTTAGAGTGGTAGTGCCGCCATCGTGCTAACCCTTCTGTGATTCGAAGTGGTAGTGCCGTGGTCGTGCTAACCTTCCGTAGAATGGTAGTGCCGCCATCGTGCTAACCCTTCTGAGATGATGAAGTGGTAGTGCCGTGGTCGTGCTAACCCTCCGTAGAGTAGTAGTGCCGCCATCATGCTAACCCTTCTGAGATGATAAAGTGGTGCTCCTTGAGAGGACTTAGAAATTTAGCCCCCTCAGAGGACTTTGAGATATTGCCTCCTCAGAGGACTTTGAGATTTTGCCCCCTCAGAGGTTTTCGGGATTTGCCTCCTCAGAGGTCTTCGAGATTCGCCTCCTCAGAGGGCTTTGATATTTGCCTCCTCAAAGGTCCTTAAGATTTGCCTCCTCAGAGGGCTTTAGGATTTGCCTCCTCAGAGGTCTTCGAGATTTGCCTCCTCAAAGGTCTTCTGAATTGCCTCTTAAGAGGATTTAGAGATTTGCCTCTTGAGAGGGCTTTGATTAATGCTTGGATTGATGATTGAACTGATGTCTGGATTGATGTTGTTTTGGTTGCTTGTTTGGATTGATGTTTGTACTGATGTTGTCACTTGGCTTATGTCAGTGTTCACATCGAATCTCTGTCTGCAAAATAGGAAAAACAAAATATGCAGGAAAAGTGGTGAGCATGCACGTGAGATGCATATGTATGCAGTAATGTATGATAAGAATTCATCCAAATGGATTTGGAGGTGACGGCCAATTTGGTCGTAATTTGAGGTGGGATCAATGCCCCCTGGAATTGCTTTTGAATTTCATGCTTTTGAGGATTATGTGGTTCTCTTCTGATACCTGTAGTCATTATTTTAAGGTAGTGCGTCCCTTGTGGATTTTCACACTAGCTTTTCTTAGCAGGAGATGCGTTCTTGTTGGATTTTCACATAACCCTATGCCTTATTTTTTGCCTGGAATGGACCCAATCCAAACCAGCGACTTTTATTTATTTCATTTTTTGTAGGGCAGACTGCCTGTTGCTAGGTTTTCACCCTGCTCTTTGGCCTAACTTTTGCTTAGAGCGCCAGTCACGGTTTTCATCTCTAACGGCCTTTTTTTTTTTTTGTGAGAGAAGTTGGAGTTGTTGCGAAAGGTCTTTCGGGTATGATTGGCATATGCTTGCGTCTTAGTTGTAGCTATATGAACTTGACTCTTCCTATGATGACACTGTAGGATTGCATCCGTTGTTGACAGCAGGGTAAGTTGACGGAAGGACCCGAATGGTGAGAGCAGCAGAGGGTACACAGTAGATGATTCTAATCACACAGGTTGGACTGCTCTGATCATATTGCACAAATGCATGTTCTTCCATTTGATTTCATCAAACATGATCATTGTTTGGCATTAATCTCAAATAATATAAGATCTCATCTGATCGCAGAATAGATCCTGAAAGCATCTAACTCCTGTTATCAATCAGCCCTCTCGGGTTTTCATGATTGAAGATTTTCTCTCAGTCTTTTTTTTTTTAGCCTTTGCCATGAACTTTCCTTCGGTCTGTCGATGTTGATTGAACTTGTTTTCATCTTCATTAGCTTGGGAGGCTGCTCCTTTCAACGGTAGTTCTTTTAGCATCAAAGTTCCGTTCTTGGCCCTTGCGCCAGATGGTTGAGGTAGTTAGCTTCTCCACTTGGATGTGTGTCTTCCTTTTGCTGGTTTTGGGTGGTTTAATTTCTGAGGTACCCATTAGTGGTTGGGATGGAGTTGTAGGATAAAACTATGACAAGGCTATGGTTCTTCCTTTTTTTTTTGTTTTGTTCTTTGCCTTTTTTTTTTTGAAAGGTAATGAGTCGTTCTCCTGAGTCTGGTTACATGGGCGCTTTTGGTCTCATACGATCAAAGGTTGGTCTAGATTGGTTTTGAGGTACACGTCTTGCATGGTTGGAAGGGAAGGGATTCTGGGGTTTGGTTACATTTCTCGTGAAGATCCAAGATTTTATTCGTCTATCTCCTGACGTGGCACTCAGGGCTTGACTTCGCTTGGCTGCATTATATGCATCTTGAATGTTGAAGGAGCAAAGGAATAGCCTTTGAAACTTGCTTGTCGTTATGTCAGCATATTGAAGCAGCATCGATCCAATAATGTCCTTACCAATATGTCGTTCCATGTTCAGGCAAAGGCTCTTTCATTTTGTTTTTTTTATTTTTCTTTTTCTTTTTTTTTTCATATCTCTCAAAAATATCCTCTCTTCAGGAGTTATATTAGTTGCTATCAAGATTTTCTGAGATTAGATGTTATCGTATTAATTGAATTAGTGTCAAAATGAATGCATCATGACCATGTGAAATGAAATCACTAGGAGTACCATACAAATAAGTAAGCTTGTTCAATTTATTGAAAATAACCAAACTACCATAAGGAGTTCTTGAAACAAAATGTCTAAAAACCTAATCTTCTTTTCCACTCTCCCGACGAGTGTCAGCGACCTATTCATATCCATGTAGTTCTCGCAAAGTATGCCACTCTACTGGATCAGACCCGATCACATATCTGGTGGAGGGACTGCATTGTAGGCTGGCTCCTTCTTTTTCTCCCTCTTTTCGGGGTCCATGATCTATTTGGTGTCAATAAGATCTTGGATCTTATTCCTCAAAGTTTGGCAGTAATCAGTCGAGTGCCCAGTGTGTTGATGGTAGGCGCAGTACAGGTCCTTTATGTGCCCTGGCTGTCCTTGACTTATGGCTGGTCTGGGTGGCAAAGGTTGCAACTTGCCTTCTTTTATTAGTCTCTCCAATACCCAGGATAGAGGTCGACCAAAATTAGAAAAGTGTCTTTGGCCTCCTTTCATGTTTAGCACTTCCATCCTCTTTGCCTTACCTTTGCTATCATTGCGGATATCCAAGTTTTCCTTCTACAGATCACACGCCCTTACTAGATCCTCGCCCTCTTCAGGCACAGTACCAAATCCTGTAGTAGGCCTCTGGCTGCTCCCTTGCCCAACTGGTGAATCAAATGGCTCATTGCCTCTAATCTCAAGAGTAAAAGGGGATGCTACAGTCGTCGCTGTATAGGCTCCCTCAACAGTGGCTGGCCCAACTTGGCTAAGGGTAGTCGCCATAACTTGAGCTTGAAGAACTAGCATCATGGCATCCATTCTCTCTTGAATCATGGCCAATAGCCTCTTTTCGAGTTCTTCGAACCTTTTATCCATCTCTTAGGCAATTAAAGCACAGGTTTCTTCAATCTGCCGTGAGGGATTAACCGTTTCTAAAGCCTGGCCCGTCTTCTTTTCTTCTTTACTTTCTTCCCCATTCTCACCGGTGGACCAAGAGTCTATCATTGTCACGAAGATCTCTCCTTCATCTCCCTTAGGGCGAGTGGTAGCATCATATTCACTATCGAACAAATCTTGCAGTACATACTCTTCAAGCAAGCTAGAACTAATCATGGAATTACAGGCAGGCTTCTTCTTACTTTCCCTCTGTTCAGGATCAGTGATCTGCTTGCTATTGATCAAGTCCTGTATTTCATGCCTTAGCCTTGCACAACGGTCTGTCATATGCCCCGTGTGCTGATGGAAGGCACAATACTCATCATCTTTATGACCTGGATGTCCTTGGATTTTGGCTGGCTTAGGAGGTAAGGCTGCAGCTTTCCTTCTTTTATTAGTCTTTTTAATACCCAGGATAAAGAACAGCCTAAATTTGAAAAGTGCCTTTGACCTTGTCCCACTCCAGTAGCTGAAACTTCTGATGTCTTGCCATTTCTGCTGTTATTGCCCCCGGCACTGCTTGATTTAAACCCTGATTGATTCCCATAGTGCTTCCCAGCAAAGTTGTTTTGGCTTGCCTTCTTTGCTAGGTAGGCCACCTCAGCCTCTACAGCAATGTCCTTAAGCGACTCCCAGTCTTTGAGCCCCTTAAAGCTGAGTAAATCCTTTAGGTAAGGGCAGGAGTTCCTGATAAACAACCTAATCTGGTCAACAGTGTCAGGCTTCCGCTTCATCTCCATGACCCTGTTCCTCCATCTGGTGAGGTATTCATGAAATGACTCGTCGTTCCTTTGTTGTAAAAGCTCAAGGTCCTTCAGGGTGACCTCCATTTTGGTACTGCAGTCATACTGCTTCATAAATTCATCAGTCAGAAGGTCCCAGTCCTCTTTGGATCTCCTATCCAGCCCGTGGTACCAGTCTACTGCCGGACCTACCAGACTAAGGCAAAAATATTCCACCTTTTGCTTTTTACTCAACCCGGTGCCTTTCATTACCAGGGTATACTGCTTGATGTGTGCAGATGGGTCAGAAGTACCATCGAATTTTGGCAGCTCAGGCATCTTGAACCTTTGGGGTAGCAGCTCTTCATCCCCTAGATCTCTGTCCTCAGGGTTAATCCCTTTTCCAGCTGATAACATGCGGGTGATAGTTTCAATCTGCTGTCTCATCCCCCTCAGAGTCTCATCCTCTAACCTGGGTGCTCTGCCCCTCACAGCTTGTTGGACCATTAGCTCTTCATCTTCATCCTTTATAACAAAGTCATCATTAGGATTGGGGATCCTTTCCCCTCTTGGTTCGATGGGTGCGACAGCTCTATGCTCATTGACAGGTTGATGGGCAGCAACTCCAACGAGAGGAGCCTCCCCACCAACAAGTGGTTCGGCTTGCTCTCGAGGAGGGGCTACCGGCGCTTGTGGAGCAACAAGCGGCTGCGGAGCAATGGGTGCTTGTGGAACAGGAGGGTGACCAATTCTTTCGGCCATAGTGCCCATCATTTCTAACAATCTTCGCTCAAAATCTTCTAACCTCCTAGCAAGGTCTTGAGTGGTCAAAGTTCCAGTCTCTTCTGCCATCGAGGATGATTCACTTGTTGTGGAGAGTGACTCAGAATCCTAATTAAGCACTAATTCTAGTGATCCAAAGGGCGAGTCCGTACTTACTAGCCGACCGTCAAGACCTCTAATCCACTTAGATGAATCTATGATGGCTGAAAATTTTAAATTGTTAGAATGATGCATGGATGATATGTACAATGCATGATCGTGAATTATGCAGGTGGTCCTGGATGAGTGAAAGATCAATAAATTACAGTGATATAATGCGATGCATGAAAAGAATATACGTAAAATGATATGCAGACAAAAGGATATACACACACAAAATGAAATGCATTTTTTATTTTTTTATTTTTTATTTTTTTTAATAATTTTTTTTTTCATTTTTAATTTTATCATAAAAACATGCATGAATGACGTATACAATGAATGGTCGTGTGTTATGCAACATAGACAAACACATGCAAGCAAGTAGATCCTTCCAACCTTATTACTCCCGCACACGAGGTCAAATAGTCTCTTCCTAGGTGGGCTTGGCCCATGGGTCAATGGGGAACCCAATGGGCGTGTTAGAGCATGACGTCTCTCAAGATGCACACACGTATGATTTTCGGCCATTGTGTATTTGGACACTTCAACCAAATTAAGGTGAGGTTATCGAAGCTTTAAAGCTTTCCATAGAAGACCACTTAATTTGTTTGATCTTGTTTAATACACGATGACCCACGTAGCAATCACTGTATTAAGGTACATACCACCTAGGGGAAGTATCTATTGCCATTATATGAGCTTTGGTCAAGGTGGTGTTGCTTTAGGGCTACCCAAGCATGGTCCCTGCACGACGGGTCTATCTCATCACGAGCATAACGACCGATCGGGTCACCATTTGATATACCATTTGATGGCACGAGGCTTGGGCTGGTGATTATCCTTAACACTTCCTTAAATTGAGTGAAAATAGGATCGTGCTTCGGGAACGCACCGAGGTTAAAAGAGGGACCAAACTAGCATATTCTAAGGCTCTAGCATGGATGCAATGCAATTTAGACGAGAGATGAAATTTTAGTTTTAAAAACCCAATTATACATTTTAACCAAGACATTTTCAGAGCAAAGTCACAAACAGTCCCCAGTGGAGTCGCCACTGTGACGCGCGCCGGAACCAGCAAGGCCCTCTTTCGGGAATCCGCTTTTAGGATTCGAGGGATAGGTCCGCGTCTTTTTCGATTTTAGGTGTTATGAGATATTTTCGGCACCTCCTTTTACAATAGAACATTGAAAAGGACCATCCATCGCCATAACACCTTTAGGCACTTTTGAGGTATTTTGGAGTCGCCACCCAATTTACAAGAAATTGGGAAAGTTTAACCTCTTATCGGTCTAAACCAGAGATGGTGTCCGGAACTTCACACTTATTGGTGCCTTGGTTAATTATAAATGGGTTTTTGAATTACAAAATTTCATTTTTCATCTCATGCGATTAATGCATTGAATTTAAAGCACACATCATTCACATATGTAAAGCGGTAAATAAAATTAAAAATAAAGACAAAATTAAATTACAATAAAACTAGAGGCGGAATACAACCCCATCGTAAATAAAATATAAATCATACATAAAACGGGATATTTATTGATGTTGAGGACATTGGTCCTCTCATGCATAATTAAAAATTCATTTTGAAGTGATAATTTATTTTGGATGGACAACTAGGACATTGGTCCCATTTTATTAGAAAACTCAATTTTATTTGTAGAAATATTTTTGTGTGATTTTTGATTAAGCGTGTATAAAATAAATGGTTTAATTAATTATTACATGCCAAATAACTCAATAAAACAAATAAAGGAAAAATAACAAGTACAATGAAAAATAACAACTCCTTGAATCTCCTCCTTCATTCGCACGGGTGCTCAAACAGGGGAGCACAAAGATTTAACACCGACAACAAACACAAATAAAATTGATGTTAGTAATCGAAGTAAGAAAATCAACTAAACATTTATAACAATACATAAATTAAATAAAACATGTATATTATATGATAAATACATTAAATGACATATTAAAATAAATTAACAAATTAATAGATCACTATTTAAAACATAAAGCAATAACAATAACAATAACAACAACAACAAAAAAAATAATAATAACAATAATAAGGATAATAATAACGATAAACGATGATAGTAACAATAAATAACACTAATAACAATATACTAATGGCATATATGATGATGATAATAGCGAAAGATAAGTAAATAAGCAAATAATAATAATAATAATAATAATAATAATAATAAGGATGAACAATTAAAAGAAAATGGGAACAAATAACAACATTAAAAGTTAGATCTACATCTAAGAACAATATTAAAGGTTAGATCTACATCTAAAATGACATAAAATAAATAAATCAACAACAAATATATAGATCTACATGTTTACTAATTTAAATGTTAGCAAAAATGATGAAAATACAAATTAAATCAAGAGATCGAGTCTAGAATGTTTACCTTCAGATTTCGGATTCGATGGAAAAAATATGATGGATTTTCCTTGTTTTGATTTGCAAAATATGGTTTTGAAATGATAAAGTTTGAGATTTTGATTTAAAAGAAAAATTTCTTGAAAAATAATTGAAAAAAAATTAAATTGATGCCCAAGAACAAAGAATTGATTTTCTTTGTCTCAAGAACAATTGTTAATTAAAATTAAAGAGAAGAAATTGATGAAAACAAAATTAATTTCCAAGAACAAAGAGTTATTTTCTTTGTCTCAAGAAATTATAATTGATAGAAAAACCAATCTCAAGAACAAAGAATTGATTTCTTTGCTTCAAGACCAATTTTAGCTTGAAAATTGATTTTTTTGACTTTTAGATCTTATTTTTGGTGAAGAGCCCTTAAAAAATTTGTAGAAATTGATTTCTTAGAGAAGAAGAGGAAGAGAGGATGAAGCAAATGAATTCCCCCGAGAGAAAAAATGCCAACCCCCTAATTTCCCTCATCTCTTTCTTTTTTTTACCAAAAAAAAAACTAAAAAACAATTAATTAATTAAGAAATAAAATTATTTTTATTAATTTTTCCTTAATTTAAGTGTGAAAAAGGAGAAAAAACCAACCAAATCTCGAAAAAATCTTCAAAAAAGTCAAAAAAATTGAAAACAAAAGATTTTTGGGTGAAAAAATGTCAATTTCGGTGATTTTGGGAGACTGAGGCAAAAGCAGCTGTGCTTTTGCGCGCAGTGCGCGTAATGCACACTGTGCAAAAGCACAGCCGTGCTTTCAAAGCACAGCCGTGCTTTCAAAAGCACACCCTCCATCCAAAAGCACACCCTCTCTTCTTTCTTTTCTTTTTTTTTTCTTCTTCTTTTTTTTTTTTTATTTTCAAATATGACTAAAAAATACTAAATTTATTCTCAAAAACTAATTTCTAAAATATTTTATTTTTTATTATTTTTTATTATTTTATTTTTTTAATTATTTTTAATTTTTTTTAATTATTTTTCTAATTGCAAATTTGACAAGAAAATCATCATTTTTAACCTTATTGCCTGAGAAGGCAATTTTTCATCATTGGGTAACTCCGATCTAGGCTGACTCAGGACCCGGTGTCTACAGGTGGCGACTCCAAAATACCTCAAAAGTGCCTAAAGGTGTTATGGCGATGGATGGTCCTTTTCAATGTTCTATTGTGAAAGGAGGTGCCGAAAATATCTCATAACACCTAAGATCGAAAAAGACGCGAACCAATCCCTCGAATCCTAAAAGCGGGTTCAAAGAGGGCCTTGCTGGTTCTAGCGCGCGTCACAGTGGTGACTCCACTGTGACTGTTTGTGACTTTGCTCTGAAAATGTCTTGGTTAAAATGAATAATTAGGTTTTTAAAACTAAAATTTCATCTCTCATCTAAATTGTATTGCATCCATGCTAGAGCCTTAGAATTATGCTAGTTTGGTCCCTCTTTTAGCCTCGGTGCATTCCTGAAGCACGACCTTACGTTCACACAATGTGGGGGAGTGTTAAGGATGATCACCAGCTCAAGCCTCGTGCCATCTTGGTATATCAAATGGAGACCCAATTGGTCGTTATACTCGATCCGTTGGCAGGGACCATGCTTGGGTAGCTTTAAAGTATCATCACCCTTGACCAAAACTCATGTAATGGCAATAGATACTTCCCATAGGTTACATGTACCTTAATACAATGCTTGTTATGTGGGCCCTTGTATATCAAATCAATTCAAACATATTAATCGGGCACTCATCAAAGGCTTTCATGCCCCAGTGGGCTCATTTTAGTCTGATTGAAAGGTCCAAATATATAATGGCCAAAATCCATGCGCATGTGGTTTAAATTAAGAGTGTTATGCTGCCGGTTTTCCACCGTGCACCATACGCGCCGATTGGGTTCCCCGTTAACCCATGGGTCAAGCCCACCTAGGAAGAGATTATTTGACCTCGTGTGCAGGAGTTAAAAGGTTGGAAGGATCCACTTGCTTACGTGTGGTTATAAATGCTGCATAGCTCACGATCATGCATTATACATATCATCCATGCATCATTCTAACAATTTAAAATTTTCAGCCATCATAGATTCATCTAAGTGGATTAGAGGTCTTAACGGTTGGCTAGTAAGTACGGACTCGCCCTTTGGATCGCTAGAATTAGTGCTTAATTGGGATTCTGAGTCACTCTCCACAATAAGTGAATCATCCTCGATGGCAGAAGAGACTGGAACTATGACCACTCAAGACCTTGCTAGGAGGTTAGAAGATTTTGAGCGAAGAATGTAAGAAATGATGGGCGCTATGGCCGAAAGAATTGCTCACCCTCCTGTTCCACAAGCACCCATTGCTCCGCAGCCGCCTGTTACTCCACAAGCGCCGGTAGCCCCTCCTCGAGAGCAAGCCGAACCACTTGTTGGTGGGGAGGCTCCTCTCGTTGGAGTTGCTGCCCATCAACCTGTCAACGAGCATAGAGCTGCTGCACCCATCGAACCAAGAGGGGAAAGGATCCCCAATCCTAATGATGACTTTGTGATAAAGGAGGAAGATGAAGAGCTAATGGTCCAACAAGCTGTGAGGGGCAGAGCACCCAGGTTAGAGGATGAGACTCTGAGGGGGATAAGACAGCAGATTGAAACTATCACCCGCATGTTATCAGCTGGAAAAGGGATCAACCCTGAGGACAGAGATATAGGGGATGAAGAGCTGCTACCCCAAAGGTTCAAGATGCCTGAGCTGCCGAAATTCGATGGTACTTTTGACCCATCTGCACACATCAAGCAGTATACCCTGGTAATGAAAGGCACCGGGTTGAGCAAAAAGCAAAAGATGGAATATTTTTGCCTTAGTCTGGTAGGTCCGGCAGTAGACTGGTATCACAGGTTGGATAGGAGATCCAAAGAGGATTGGGACCTTCTGACTGATGAATTCATGAAGCAGTATGACTGCAGTACCAAAATGGAGGTCACCCTGAAGGACCTTGAGCTTTTACAATAGAGGAGCGACGAGTCATTCCATGAATACCTCACCAGATGGAGGAACAGGGTCATAGAGATGAAGCGAAAGCCTAACACCGCTGACCAGATCAGGCTGTTTATCAGGAACTCCTGCCCTTACCTAAAAGATTTGCTCAGTTTTAAAGGGCTCAAAGACTAGGAATCGCTTAAGGATATTGCTATAGAGGCTGAGGCTGCTTACCTAGTAAAGAAAATAAGCCAAAATAACTTTGCGGGGAGGAACTCTGGGAACCAATCAGGGTACAATCAAATGGAGCCGGGAGCAGTAACGGCAGAAATGGCAAGTCAGTAGAAGTTGCAGCAACTTTAGTTGGGCAAGGCCAGAGGCACTACTCCAATTTAGGCCGCTCTTTGTCATGTGTATTGGAGAGATTGATGAAATTGGGCAAGCTACAGCCACTAGCACCCAGACCAGCCATGAATCAAGGACAGCCAGGGCATAGAGATGATCAGTACTGCGCCTACCATCAACACACTGGGCACTCGACTGATTACTGCCGAACTTTGAGGAATAAGATCCAAGATCTTATTGACACCAAATAGATTTCGAACCCTGAGAAGAGCGAGAAGAAGAACAAGCCAGCCTACAATGCAGTCCCTCCACCAAATATGTGATCGGATCCGGTCCACTAGAATGGCATATCTTGCGGGAGCTACATGGATATGAATAAGTCACTGACACTCGTCGGGAGAGTGGGAAAGAAGATCATGTTTTTTTTTAGATGCCTTAATTCTCTTCATTTCAAGAACTACTTATGACAGTTTGGTTACTTCCAATAAATTGAACAAGTTTGCTTATTTGTATGGTATTCCTAATGATTTCATTTCACATGGTCATGATGCATTCATTTTGACACTAATTCAATTAATACGACTCCATCTAGTCTCGGAACTTTGGGGAATCCAAACAAAATCTTGATAGCATCTGATATAACTCTTGAGGAGAGGATAATTTTGAGAGATAAAAAAAGCCTATGCCTAGACCTGGTGTGACATGCTGAAAATTCACAAGGACATTCTTGAGATCAGTACTACTTCCACGTGCCAACATGAAGACGAACCGAATTTTGAAAGCCATTTTTTTGCATCCACAACATCTAAGTTGCATATGGCGCTACCAAATAAGATCAAACCTGATGGGTGTCGAATCCAACAAAAATAAAATTCTACTCTATAAATATTTATAGCAAAGCATGAGTAGAGTTGTCTCCCAAGAGATTGGTCAAATTATTAAATCTGATTTTTACTTATGAAATAAGAGAAAGATGAAGGGGGGTTTTTATTTATGAAAAATAAGATTAAAACAAATAAATCATAAAGCAGAAAATTAAAAGGATAAAATCAAATATTGAAAACTTCTAGTCAAAGGAATATCTTGGTTATGATTCATTCAAACTGATCATTGAATATAATTGGATAATTTCATACTTCTTCAAATAAATTGGTTATGAACACTAACAAGCTCTAGTATTCTGCTCTTCCTTAATATTAATTTTAAAAGTGATAAGATCAACTGATAAATCTTATTTCTCAACAACCACTAAACAAGCTCTTAGGATTTAATTGAGAAATAACATTAAGAATTAGAAAAGCTACCAATTCCAATCAATAATACACAAGCTCGATTATTTAAATTGGACCAAATAAATTCACCCACACTAAACTCAAAGATTCAATTCAATGAGTGTACAGATTTGCCACTTTGCCAAATTAAATAAACAATTACGGATTTATTAATCTGACTAGCAGTATTTATTCCTTCAAAATCAGACGTCAATAATTTTAATGGAACAAAATATCATTAAGTATAGAAAATATTCAGATATTTGAGAAGAGAAAACAATGAAAACAAATTCTCACAATTTATTCATGAATCATACCTTAATATCCTTGACTAGAAAAGAAAATTTAGCCACTCATGGCTGTAAAACAATCAACTAGAAAATAAAGAAAGCAGCAATTCAAAAGTTTATTTCAAGGCTCAATATATGATTTCCTTCATCACAAAGATCCTATTTATAGAAAACTTAGACTAGGAATTTGATCATTTTTCTCAAGGACTTTTCAAAGGTCCAATTTTTGCTGCCAAAAGTCGGGTAAAAGATCTGGCTAAATTGATTTCCAATAGCAGCAATCCTTGAAAAATCTGCACTGCATAATTTCTGCGCAAGCGACCGTGGGCACGCTTAAGTGTGATTTCATGTTGAAAATGTAGACCTGATACTTTCAGCTTCCATTCTTGACTTCCAATTTTGATTTTTTTGATTCTCAGCTCCATTTCTTGACTTCCAATTAGCTCCAGATTTTATTTGACTTTAAATTCCTACTTTTTGATTTCTTTTTCTCATTGAGCATGAATTCCTACTAAAAGATTAAATAGAAATTAAATCAAATATTTATCTTATTAAATAAGCACAAAATAGGAGTTTTTCATGGAAAATAAATAGGAATATTTTTGCTTCATCAAATTCCCCCACACCAAACCTTTGCTTGTCCTCAAGCAAATCAATTTCCACACCCCATAACCTTGCCATATTCTCCCCTTCAAAATTTCTTTTCAAAACTCAACATGTCTCAAAGAAATAAATTCATAAAAATTTTTATCAGTTCAAATGATCTTTCAATGTTATCCAAAGATGCAAGACTTAACACCCTCACAAAAGATATCACTCAAGCGTTTAGGCTAAGTATTTAACAATAGAGCACTCCAAGTCACAAAAATAAAAAGGAATTACCATAGGCTTGCCATTCAATCAAATCTCCACCACTAACCATTAATTCATCCAAAAATCAAAGGGTCTTCAATTGGGTTGTAATGGGGCTAAGGTCAAAGGGATGGAAAAAGGGAAAATTTAGGCTTAAATAAGTTGAACATAATAAACAAATGCCTTTAAAGAATTTAGAATGAATTTCTGCAATGTGAGGAAAATAGAAACATAAATTTCTTTATTAAAGTGGCCCAAGCTTTTTTATTTTCTTCTTCTTTTTTTTATTTTATTTTAGAGAGAAATTAATTCCCCTAAGGCTTTTGACTTGACCTTTATTCATTTTCAAAATCGCCGGCCACAAATGCTTTTCTTTCTATTTTTCCTTTTTGTATCTTCCTTTTCAAAAATATAACTATGCAGATATTCTTAAAATCATTTATCTATTAGTTCAACAAATAAAGGCTCAAAATTATGGCTTCAATAAACTGGTTCAGGCTAACAATGTTAAGGGTTATTTCCAAGAATATGGTTATAGGTTCAAAATGGTTAACTAATGGATTAAAAGGTAGGATATCAAGAAAAAGGTTTAAAACAAATGGTTATTATCCTAATTGCCCTTATCACTTTAATGAAATAAATTAGGAATGTGATCTCAAAATGAATCTCATGGCAAGTTCTAGAATTCACAATTTATATTGGACACACTCGCAAGAAAAATAAGAACACATATAATGTATGTTCATTTAGGCTCAAAAACTCACAATAAATATTAAGGGTTAAAATTGGTGTTTAAATCTTGCAACTTTATCATACAAATCAGAACACTTAAATGATGCGTCAAAACAAAACTTTAAAAATCAAAATTGGAGACATGAGAACCTGTATTTCAATTTTTCCAAGGAGAATAGACTTAGCCAAAGGACATTTCCATATTTTTCTGCTCAAAAACACTCAAAGGGGTGCAATTAAAAACATCAAAGCAAATAAAAATATCAAAATAAATAGCAGCTAAAAACAAATTATCAAAATAAATAAAAGTGCAGTAATGTGTAAATGCTGTAATGTAATACATACATAATATCAAAAATTAGTATTCCCCTCCCCCACACCTAAACTTTACATTGTCCCAAATGTAAAGCTAGGATCAAAATACAGCAAAAATAAAAATGAAACAAAATTGGGAAGTAAAAATACTGCCCTGAAAAGAACTAGAGAGGGGGTTTGGGTAACCCGAAATGATCAAAAATGGTGTCCATATATTGCTCCAATCTGCCCAATTGACCTTCTAATCTGTCAAGTCTAGAGGTCAGCGCACGCCACGGTTGAGATGGGCCAGCGTCATCATCAGATTCAGTTGGGTGAGCTCGCTTGTTGCGCACAATCCGAGTATAAAAACCAGGGCCAGAAGGGGCTGCTCTGTATTGGTCATTGGGTAATTTCTCCACCTCTCCTATCCTGTGCAAACAATCAATGTCCAATGGACCAACCTCACAAGCAATATGCATATCAGTATTGTTGAGATCCAAAACTCCCAAATGCATAACAATAAAAGTTACTTAAAAAAAAAAAACCCAAGCAAAGATGCCTTCTCTTCTTTTTAGCCATTGCTAAGAATTATCTACCATAAAATACTGCAAAATTAATTGGTCTGGGCACTTATCAATCACAAATTAAATTTACACCAATAAATTCAACCCAACAATTTTAATTAAAATTTTTTTTTTTTTCGAAATTCCCAAATTACCCAACAATTCAACAGAATTTTCAGCAGCTCAAAGTCACGAAACACCCAAAATACCCAACACTTCCAACAAATCCGAATTAATCCACAATTAAAAACCAAGAAAACAACTCAATTAAAGATTCAATCCCAATTCAAACAAAAATCAAGCACAAATAAACATGAAAATCAACTTCTAGATAACCACAAAATAACCACAAATTAATCCAAATCTACCAAATCAAACACAAAACTAACCAAACCCATTTATAAGCTCCGATGAAGATATTATCGGTGAAGAGGGAGCTGCTGATCTCCGTTGCAGTCGCGGAGGTGGCTACTGATCGTGCTCCGGTCCGGCGAGGCTTCTCCTACGGCGGCAAGAAGAAAGAAAAGAAAGGTGGTGAGAACAGGGAAGTGGATGTCGGTGAAGAGTAGAAAAAGGAAAAAAAACGTGAGCTAAGAGGAGTAAAAGCAAACAATAAAAAAAAAAAAAAGAAAAATAGAAATGTGAGAACAGAGAAGAAGATGTCGGCTGGGTTTGAAAAGAAGAAAGAAAAAACAAGTATTGTAAGGAAAGGGAAGTAATAAAAACAAAGAATAAAATAAACAAGTAAAATAATTGTTTAAAAGAAAAAGTAACAAGGAAAGATGAAAAGTGGAAAAAGAATGAAAATTGTGAACTAAAAGAAGCAAAAACAAACAACAAAAAGACAAAGTAGAAATACAATTATTAAAAAGTAACAAAGAAAGATGAAGAGTGGAGAATGAAAAATCGTGAACCAAATAAACAAATAATAAAGAGACAAAAAACAATTGTTAAAAAGTAACAAGGAAAGAGAAAAAATATAGATAATGAAAAAGTAAAAAGTAAACACAACAAAGAGAATAAAAAGAAAACGTAAACATATATCTTAATTTAAATCACATTAACCATTAAAACCAAACTCTTACCCAGAATTGAAAAAGAACACACCAGCTTTTTCCCTTTTTTTTTTTTTTTTTTTTTAATTTTTTAATTTTTTAATTTTTAATTTTTTTATTAATTTTTTTTTTTAGTTCTGAAGGTGAAAATAAAATAAAAAAAATAGAAACTAAAATTAAAAATAAAGATGTTGGGTTGCCTCCCAACCAGCGCCTTTATTTTATGTCTGAAGGCTAGACATAATGCAGCATCACTCTTCATAATTTGGAACTTCCAATTGAATGGTTTCAATATTTGTCACTTGAAATCCCTCATAAAAAGGTTTTAAACGATGCCCATTGACCTTAAACGTTTTGGCAGTGCTGGGACTTTGAATTTCTACTGCACCATGAGAAAATATATTAGTAACAATAAAAGGTCCAGTCCAACGTGACCTTAATTTTCCTGGGAAAAGCTTAAGTCTAGAATGAAACAAGAGAACTTTCTGACCAATTTGAAAATTTTTTCTAGAAATATTTTTATCATGAAAAAGTTTAATTTTCTCTTTGTAAATTCTAGAATTCTCATAAGCATCAAGTCTGAGTTCCTCAAGTTCTTGGAGTTGTAACTTTCTCTGTTCACCTGCTTCTTCCATGTTCATGTTACACTGTTTTATTGCCCAGTACGCTTTATGCTCTAGTTCAACAGGAAGGTGGCAAGACTTACCAAACAAGAAGCGATATGGAGACATACCAATTGGATTTTTATATGCAGTTCTGTATGCCCATAAAGCATCTTCTAGACGTATACTCCAATCTTTGCGAGTGGGATTGATAGTCTTTTCCAGAATAGACTTGATTTCTCTATTGGATACCTCTGCTTGACCACTAGTCTGTGGGTGGTAGGCCGTCGAAATTCTGTGAGTCACACCATATTTTCTTAACAGACTTTCAAACGTACGATTGCAAAAATGAGTGCCTCTGTCACTGATGATTGCCCTTGGTACTCCATATCTACTGAAAATATGACTCTTGACAAAACCTACGACAATCTTAGAATCATTAGTCCTGGTGGCTTTTGCTTCCACCCACTTAGAAATGTAGTCCACAGCTAAAAGAATGTAACAATTACCAAAAGAAGATGGGAATGGACCCATGAAGTCAATTCCCCATATATCAAAAATTTCACAAGCTAAAATAGGAGTAAGAGGCATCTGATCTCTATATCCTAAATTACCAGTCCGTTGGCAATTGCTACAGGATTTACAAAATAAATAGGTATCACGGAATAAAGTAGGCCAGAACAACCCACATTCCAGCACCTTTCGTGCTGTCCTTTTTGGACCAAAATGTCCACCACAGGCATAAGAATGACAAAATGCCAGAATGGATGGAACTTCACACTCGGAAACACACCTGCGAATTAATTGATCAGAACAATGCTTCCACAAATAAGGGTCATCCCAGATATAATATTTAGACTCACTCTTAATTTTATCTTTTTGTGCTCTAGTCAACTCACTGGGCAATGTTCTAGCTACCAAATAATTTACTATATCAGCATACCATGGTATTGAAGATTTAATCTCAAAGAGATGTTCATCCGGAAATGTATCTTGAAGTGGTTGAGGTTCCTCATTCATGATCAATCTGCTCAAGTTATCTGCCACAGAATTTTCTGTTCCTTTCTTATCACGAATCTCCAAATCAAATTCTTGTAAGAGCAGTATCCATCTTATTAATCTTGGCTTGGACTCTTTTTTGGCAAGCAGGTATTTTAAAGCTGCATGATCAGAAAAAATTATGACTTTAGTACCCAATAAATATGATCTAAATTTTTCTAAAGCAAAAACTACTGCAAGTAACTCCTTTTCTGTAGTAGAGTAGTTTCTCTGAGCATTATCAAGAGTCCTTGAAGCATAGTAAATAGCATGTGCACTCCTATTAATTCGTTGACCAAGTACAGCTCCAACGGCATAGTTGCTGGCATCACACATAATTTCAAAGGGTAGTTCCCAATTTGGGGGCTGGATAATTGGTGCAGATGTCAGCTTGTCTTTTAACTGATCAAATCTATCCTTGCATTCAGTGCTGAAGTCAAATGGAGTGTCTTTTTGTAACAGCTTGCAAAGAGGCTGGGTAATCTTCGAAAAATTTTTAATAAACCTTCGGTAAAATCCTGCATGACCAAGAAAAGAGCGTACTTCCCTCACCGAAGTGGGGTAAGGTAAGCATTTAATCAGGTCAACCTTAGATTTATCAACTTCTATTCCTCGGGAAGATACTATATGTCCTAATATCAGACCCTGATCGACCATGAAATGACATTTTTCATAATTGAGCACAAGATTAGTTTCAATGCAACGGTTAAGCACTTTAGTCAAATTTTCCAAACAGCCATCAAATGAATCACCATGTACAGTAAAATCGTCCATAAACACTTCAATAATTCTTTTCACATAATCTGAGAAAATACTGACCATACATCGTTGAAACGTTGCTGGGGCATTGCATAAACCAAATGGCATGCGTCGGTAAGCGAATGTTCCAAAGGGACAGGTGAAGGTAGTTTTTTCCTGATCTTCAGGTGCCACAGGGATCTGATTAAAACCTGAAAATCCATCAAGACAACAATAGTGAGAATGCCCAGCCAGCCTTTCAAGCATTTGATCAATAAAAGGTAATGGAAAATGGTCTTTTCTGGTGGAGGCGTTTAATTTTCTATAATCTATGCAAACTCGCCAGCCATTTTGCATTCGAACTGGAACTAACTCACCATTATCGTTCTCTGTAACTGTAAAACCAGTCTTTTTAGGTACTACCTGAACTGGACTTACCCATTTGCTGTCAGAAATTGGAAAGATCATACCTGCATCAAGTAATTTAAGGATGTCCTTCTTGACTACTTCCATCATGGGGGGATTAAGTCTGCGTTGAGCCTCTCTAAATGGTTTGTAGTCTTCTTCCAATAGTATGCGATGCATACAAGTGGAGGGGCTGATTCCTCTTATGTCTGCGATAGTCCATCCTATGGCCTCTTTGTAATCTTTGAGAATGCGAATTAACTTCTCTTCTTCAAGGGGAGTTAATTTGTTGGAAATTATTACTGGTAAAGTCTGATTTTCTCCTAGATAAATATACTTCAAATGACTTGGTAAAATCTTTAATTCCAACGTAGGGGCCTGCAAAATAGATGGAAAAAGTTTGTTGTGAGATACTGGTAAATCAATATAGGAAGAATTATACCTAATTGGTCGTAATGATTCCAGCTCAAAGATGGAGTCTTTCAACTCTTCTTGTATAACGAATTTTTCCTCCAAATTGTCTAATTCCTTAGGATCAAAACTCTTAGTTATTGCTAACTCCAACTCATCCTCTCCAGTTAAATCAAAAACCTGCTGTGTCAATGAATCAATTGTATCAATTCCATAAACACAATCAACATCAGAAGGATACCTCATGGCAGCATAAATATCAAATTTTATTTTCTCTCCATCAAACTCCATGGATAGCGTTCCTTCTGCAACATCTATCTTTGTTCTGGCTGTTTTCAAAAAAGGTCTTCCTAACAAAATAGGAACTGATTTTGAGGAACGTTCTTCCTCCATATCTAACACATAAAAATCAGCCGGAAATACTAGCTTATCAACCTGCACTAAAATATCTTCCAAAATTCCTTCCGGATAAACAATGGACCTGTCTGCTAACTGAATAATAACATTAGTTCCTTTAAGTGGTCCCATATTTAAAGAATGATAAATAGAGCTAGGCATGACATTTATGGATGCTCCTAAGTCTATCAATGATTTTTCAAATTTTGAGCTACCTGTTGTACAAGGAATGGTGAACATACCTGGGTCTTTACACTTGGGAGGTAGTTTCTTTTGAAAGACAGCAGACACATTTTCTCCCATATGAATTTTTTCATCCCCTTTCAGCCTTCTTTTGTTGGTGCATAATTCTTTAAGGAACTTTGCATACCTTGGCACTTGTTTAATGGCATCAAGAAGAGGAATGTTGATCTCTATTTTTCGAAACATATCAAAAATCTCTTTTTCTTGTTGTTCCTTCTTGGATTTGACCAGTCTACTCGGGAAGGGAGGTGGTATGATCAAAGGTGATTTAATTTGAGATGTTTCTGAGGTATTTGGTGGAGGCAGCTCCATCTCTTTCTCCATGTCATCCTCACCTACGAATTTTGTGGCCCTTTTTGCTGGTTCTCTTAATTCTTTTCCACTTCTTAATGTCATGGCACTCACATTCTGTTTAGGATTGACTTCGGGTTGAGATGGCAAGCGACCAGAATTTTGGTTCTCTAATTTGCCCACTATGGTAGCGAGTTGGCTCATTTGATTTTCCAAATTCAGCATGCTAGCCTTGGTCTCCTGTTGAAATTATTGCATGTTAGTAGCTAAAGCAGCAACTATATTGTCTAAAGACATACCTGGTTTTGATGGTGGAGGGGCATCAGATTTAAATCCTTGGAATCCTTGTGGAGGTGGAGCAGGAGCTGGTTGTTTCGGTTGATATCCATACTGATGGTAGTTATTGGGTCTCGATCCATAGCTCAGATTTGGGTGGTCTCTCCATCCAGGATTATAGGTAGCAGAAAAGGGATCGTATTTCCTTTGGTATTGCTGTCCTTGTTGTCCTTGTATTGCATTTAAATGTTCTTCATCTTGAAGAGTTGGACACATATCTGTAGGATGATCAGAATTTGAACAAATGCCACACGACTTCACTTGTTGCTGATTTCCCACCATAAATTTCTGCATAAGAGAAGTTAAATTATCAAGTCTTTGTTCAATGGAATTTACACTTACCTCATTAACCCTCTTAATTGGATGATCTTGTCTAGAGCCAAATTGCTGAGAATTGGCAGCTACTTTGGTAATTAATTCCTTAGCTTGATTGAGAGTTTTGTCTACCAAAGCTCCACCACTTGCAGCATCAATCATGTTGCGATCTGACAACAATAATCCTTCATAAAAATATTGTATTAAAAGCTGGTCTGAAATTTGGTGGTGAGGGCAGCTTGCACACAATTGATTGAACCTCTCCCAATATTCATAGAGAGTTTCTCCAATTTGTTCACGAATCCCACAAATCTCTTTTCTAATGGATGTGGCTCGAGAGGCAGGGAAAAATTTTTCTAAGAATTGCCTTTTCAATTCATTCCATGTCGTTATTGATCCAGGTGGAAGATAATACAGCCAATCTTTAGCTTTTTCTGTCAAAGAAAAAGGAAAGGCTCGCATTTTGATTTGGTCAACTGTTACTCCTTGTGGTTTCATGCTGGAACATACCACATGGAATTCCTTGAGATGTTTATGAGGGTCTTCTCCTGTAAGGCCACGAAAAGTGGGTAATAAGTGAATCAAACCAGATTTTAATTCAAAATTTACCTCTACATTAGGGAGCTCAATGCACAAGGGCTGTTGGTTGACATCTGGATTAGCCATTCTTCTCAAAGTTTGTTCTGGTTCAGCCATGATTTCAGGTTCTTTGAAAAATTCTGACAAATCAACAATTGTCTCTGTTTGTGATGAACCAGAAGAGGAAGCTTTTTGTTGTTTAGTTGTCTTTCTCAATCTTCGGGCTGTCTTCTCTATTTCTGAATCAAAATTTAATTCACTTCCACGAGAAGTACGAGTCATAAAGAAATTGCAAAATAAAGTAAAATAAAATTCAGATTAATAATAACACCAATCCCCGGCAACGGCGCCAAAATTTGATGGGTGTCGAATCCAACAAAAATAAAATTCTACTCTATAAATATTTATAGCAAAGCATGAGTAGAGTTGTCTCCCAAGAGATTGGTCAAATTATTAAATCTGATTTTTACTTATGAAATAAGAGAAAGATGAAGGGGGGTTTTTATTTATGAAAAATAAGATTAAAACAAATAAATCATAAAGCAGAAAATTAAAAGGATAAAATCAAATATTGAAAACTTCTAGTCAAAGGAATATCTTGGTTATGATTCATTCAAACTGATCATTGAATATAATTGGATAATTTCATACTTCTTCAAATAAATTGGTTATGAACACTAACAAGCTCTAGTATTCTGCTCTTCCTTAATATTAATTTTAAAAGTGATAAGATCAACTGATAAATCTTATTTCTCAACAACCACTAAACAAGCTCTTAGGATTTAATTGAGAAATAGCATTAAGAATTAGAAAAGCTACCAATTCCAATCAATAATACACAAGCTCGATTATTTAAATTGGACCAAATAAATTCACCCACACTAAACTCAAAGATTCAATTCAATGAGTGTACAGATTTGCCACTTTGCCAAATTAAATAAACAATTACGGATTTATTAATCTGACTAGCAGTATTTATTCCTTCAAAATCAGACGTCAATAATTTTAATGGAACAAAATATCATTAAGTATAGAAAATATTCAGATATTTGAGAAGAGAAAACAATGAAAACAAATTCTCACAATTTATTCATGAATCATACCTTAATATCCTTGACTAGAAAAGAAAATTTAGCCACTCATGGCTGTAAAACAATCAACTAGAAAATAAAGAAAGCAGCAATTCAAAAGTTTATTTCAAGGCTCAATATATGATTTCCTTCATCACAAAGATCCTATTTATAGAAAACTTAGACTAGGAATTTGATCATTTTTCTCAAGGACTTTTCAAAGGTCCAATTTTTGCTGCCAAAAGTCGGGTAAAAGATCTGGCTAAATTGATTTCCAATAGCAGCAATCCTTGAAAAATCTGCACTGCATAATTTCTGCGCAAGCGACCGTGGGCACGCTTAAGTGTGATTTCATGTTGAAAATGTAGACCTGATACTTTCAGCTTCCATTCTTGACTTCCAATTTTGATTTTTTTGATTCTCAGCTCCATTTCTTGACTTCCAATTAGCTCCAGATTTTATTTGACTTTAAATTCCTACTTTTTGATTTCTTTTTCCCATTGAGCATGAATTCCTACTAAAAGATTAAATAGAAATTAAATCAAATATTTATCTTATTAAATAAGCACAAAATAGGAGTTTTTCATGGAAAATAAATAGGAATATTTTTGCTTCATCAAAACCCCGAAATCTACATCAAAAGTTGGACAAATAAAACTCAAGACCTCCACGAGAAATATATGACCCATCAGGACAAAACCATATGACCTCTTTCCTCCTGACCCCTTTTGAAATGTGCACCCTCAAAATCAATTATGATTGACCCTTGACCATCCAGAACCCTTATCGCCAAGTTTCTTGTTAAAACCTAATGCTTGACTAGGTTGAACCACAACGGTCCCATTGGTTAAGATGAAAAGTGCACGTATGTGTAACTTCAAGACTTGAATGAAGCTTGCAAGGGAATGCTATTTGGGGGCGAGTTTTGTTCAAATCCCGTTTGGATTTGTCAACTTTGAGAATGCGGATGATGCTGCTAGAGCTGTTGATGCGCTTAATAGAAAGAAAATTAATGATAAGGAGTGGTTTATTAGGAAAGCCCAAAAGAAATCTGAAAGGGACCTAGAAGGCTAATTCACAAATCATCCATCCAACCCCGACCGTTGAAAGGCCATTCCAGGGTTTAAACCACAAAAATCGATAAAAGTATCCCAGATCATCCAAGCCCAACCTGTCACCCTATCCCAACCATTGAAAGGCCATCCCAGGGTTCGAACCGCCAAAGCCAATAAAGGCCAAACGTGAAACTTCATATTCAAGCCCCAAATAAGGAACCCATCACCTCAACCAGCCTGCACAAGGGCTAAGACCAAGACTTTAATACCAATAGGAGCCACTCTCAGAAGCAACAGTCCCCCCGGCTGATGAAGAAGAAAGAGAATTCAACCAATATGACAAACTGAAGGAGGGTTCATGGCAGAGGCTAAATAAATAAAAAAAAAGAAGAAGAGAGAAAATATTCAATCAAGAAAACCCGCGAGGGCTGATTGATAACAGGAGTTCGATGCTCTCAAGATCTATCCCGAGATTAGATGAGGTCTCATATTTTTCGAGTTAATGCCAAATAGTGATCATGTGTTATAAAATCAGATTGAAATATATGCATTTATGCAAAGATGTATTGACATAACCAGGGCAGTTCATCTTGCACACTCAAAGTTGTCTGAGTCCGATATAAAACCAGCACATTATTATCATCTACCCTCTACCGTTCTCGCTACTCAGGCACTTCAGCCAACTCATCTTGCTACCTACTGTGAAGCCAATCCTACAGCACCTTCCCAATAAAGAACCAAGCTCATACAACCAATATCGGAGGCATAAGCACATGTCAATCATACCCGAAAGACCTTTCACAATAACTCCAACTTCTCTCGCACAAAAAAAAGGGGGCCGTTAGAGATGAAAACCGTGACTGGCGCTCTAAGCAAAAGTTAGGCCAAAGGGCAGGGTGAAAACCTAGCAACAAGCAGTCTGCCCTACAAAAAATGAAATAAATAAAAGCCGCTGGATTGGGTTGGGTCCATTCCAGAAAAAAAAAAAAATAAGGCATAGGGTTATGTGAAAATCTGACGAGGACGCATCTCCTGCTAAGAAAAGCTAGTGCGAAAATCCACAAGGGACGCACTACCTTCAAACAATGAATACATGTATTAGAAGAGAACCTCAAAATCCCCAAAAGCATGAAATTCAAAAGCAATTCCAGGGGGCATCGATCCTACCTCAAATTACGACCAAACCGGCCGTCATCTCCAAATCCACATAGATGAATCCTCATCCTGCATTCCTACATGACTCATACATTTCACGTGCATGCTCACCATTTTTCCTGCATAGTTGGCTTTCCAAGTTTTGCAGTGAGAGAGACTCGATGCCAACATCGACAAAAGGCAAGTGACAACATCAATCCAAATAAGCAATCAAAACAATATCGATCCAGACATCAGTTCAATCATCAAATCCAAGCGTCAATTAAAGCCCTCTCAAGAGGCAAATCACTAAAATTCTCTGAAGAGGTAATTCTCAAACTATCCAAAGACCTCTCAGGGGGCGATCAACCAATCAACCAAAGACCCCTCAGGGGGCAATCAACCCAAAACCTCTCAGGGGGCACCACCATTTCATCATCTCAGAAGGGTTAGCACAATGGCGGCACTACCACTCTAAGGAGGGTTAGCACGACCACGTCACTACCACTTCAAAACTCAGAAAGGTTAGCACGATGGCGGCACTACCACTCTAAGGAGGGTTAGCACGACCACGACACTACCACTTCAAAACTCAGAAGGGTTAGCACGATGGCGGCACTACCATTCTACGGAAGGTTAGCACGACCACGGCACTACCACTTCAAAACTCAGAAGGGTTAGCACGATGGCGGCACTACCATTCTACGGAAGGTTAGCACGACCACGACACTACCACTTCGAATCACAGAAGGGTTAGCACGATGGCGGCACTACCATTCTACGGAAGGTTAGCACGACCACGGCACTACCACTTCGAATCACGGAAGGGTTAGCACGATGGCGGCACTACCACTCTAAGGAGAGTTAGCACGACCACGGCACTACCACTTCAAATCACAGAGGGGTTAGCACGATGGCGGCACTACCATCCTACGGAAGGTTAGCACGACCACGGCACTACCATTTCGAATCACAGAGGGGTTAGCATGATAGCGGCACTACCATCCTACGAGAGGTTAGCACGACCACTTCAAATCACAGAGGGGTTAGCACGATGACGACACTACCATCCTACAGGAGGTTAGCATGACCACGGCACTACCACTTCAGAACAGTTAGCACGATGACGGCAATACTGCTCAACAGATTCAACTAAAAATAACACGCCGACAACATGACAATAACCACCACAACAGCATCACTCACTTCGAAAAGGAGGCTGCCTTAGGTACGCGTCTCTTTCCTTCTTCTCCTTGGGTTTAGGCTCACCTAGACACTAGTGTACTAGCTTCCCCTAAACTGGGGGCAACTGTAGACACCGGGTCCTGAGTCAGCCTAGATCAGAGTTACCCAATGATGAAAAATTGCCTTCTCAGGCAAAAAGATTAAAAATGATGATTTCCTTGTCAAATTTGTATTTTAAAATAAAAAAAATAAAAAATAAAAATAAAAAATTAAAAAATTAAAAAAAATAAAAAATAATAAAAAATAATTTAGAAATTAGTTTTTGAGAATAAATTTAGTATTTTTTTTGGTCATATTTAAAAATTTAAAAAAAAAAAAGAAAGAAAAAAGAAGAAGAAAAAAAAGGGAAGAGAAAAGAAGAGAGGGTGTGCTTTTGAAAGGAAGGTGTGCTTTTAAAAGCACGGCTGTGCTCTTGGCAGTGTGCGTTGCGCGCAAGAGCACACTGTGCTTTTCTGAAAGCACAACTGTGCTTTCACCTCAGTCGCCCAAAATCACCGAAATTGACATTTTTTCACCCAAAAATCTTTTGTTTTCAATTTCTTTGACTTTTTTGAAGATTTTTCCGGGATTTGGTTGATGTTTTTTTCCTTTTTCACACTTAAATTAAGGAAAATTTAATAAAAATAATTTTATTTCTTAATTAATTAATTATTTTTTTTTTAGTTTTTTTTGGTAATAAAAAGAAAGAGATGAGGGAAATTAGAGGGTTGGCCATTTTCTCTCTAAAAAGAATTTTTAATTTTTCTGGTTTTCCTCATCTTCTCACTTCCTCTCTCTAAAAAATCCTCTCTACATCATTTGAGTTTTCTTCATCAAAAAATAAAATCTTCAAAGCCAAAAAAATCAATTTTCAAGCTAAAATTGGTCTTGAAGCAAAGAAATCAATTCTTTGTTCTTGAGTTTGGTTTTTCTATCAATTACAATTTCTTGAGACAAAGAATATAATTCTTTGTTCTTGAAAATTAATTTTGTTTTTATCAATTTCTTCTCTTTAATTTTAATTAACAATTGTTCTAGAGATAAAGAAAATCAATTCTTTGTTCTTGGGAATCAATTTAATTTTTCTTCAATTATTTTTCAAGAAATTTTTCTTTTAAATCAAAATCTCAAACTTTATCATTTCAAAATCATAGTTTGCAAATCAAAACAAGGAAAATCCATCATATTTTTTCCATCAAATCCGAAATCTGAGGGTAAACATTCTAGACTCGATCTCTTGATTTAGTTTTTATTTTCATCATTTTTACTAACATTTAAATTAGTAAACATGTAGATCTATATATTTGTTGTTGATTTATTTATTTTATGTCATTTTAGATGTAGATCTAACTCTTAATATTGTTCTTAGATGTAGATCTAACTTTTAATGTTGTTATTTGTTCCCATTTTCTTTTAATTGTTCATCCTTATTATTATTATTATTATTATTATTATTATTATTATTATTATTATTATTATTATTATTATTATTATTATTATTTACTTATCTTTTGCTATTATCATCATTATATATGCCATTAGTATATTGTTATTAGTGTTATTTATTGTTACTATCATCGTTTATCGTTATTATTATCCTTCTTATTGTTGTTATTATTATTATTATTATTATTATTATTTTATGTTTTATATGTTGATCTATTAAGGTGTTAATTAATGTTAATGTGTTATTTAATTTATTTGTCACCTATTACGCATATTTTGTTTAGTTTATTATTATTTGTTTAATTGATTTTCTTGTTTCGATTACTAACATTAAATTTATTTGTTTTTTTTTTCTTTTTGGTGTCAAATACTTGTGTTCCCCTGTTTGAGCACCTGTGTGAATGAAGGAGGAGATCCGAGGAGTTGCTATTTCTCATTGTAGTTGTTATTTTTCCTTTATTTTATTTTATTGGGTTATTTGGCATGTAATAATTAATTAAACCATTTATTTTATGCACGTTTAATCAAAAATCACACAAAAATATTTTTACAAATAAAATTGGGTTTTCTAATAAAATGGGACCAATGTCCTAGTTTTTCATCCGAAATAAATTGTCATTTTAAAATGATTTTCTTTAATTGTGCATGAGAGGACCAACGTTCTCAACATTAAATAAATACCCCGTTTTATATATGATTTATATTTTATTTACAATGGGGGTTGTATTCCGCCCCTAGTTTTGTTGTAATTTAATTTATCTTTATTTTCATTTTTATTTATCGTTTCATATGTGATTGATATGCGCTTTAATAAATTACATTAATTGTGTGAGATGAAAAATGAAATTTTATAATTTAAAAACTCATTTATAATTAACCAAGACACCAATAAGCGTGAAGTTCCGGACACCATCTCTGGTTTAGACCGATAAGAGGTTAAACTTTTCCAATTTCTTGTAAATTGGGTGGCGACTCCAAAACACCTCAAAAGTGCCTAAAGGTGTTATGGCGATGGATGGTCATTTTCAATGTTCTATTGTGAAAGGAGGTGCCGAAAATATCTCATAACACCTAAGATCGAAAAAGACGCAAACCAATCCCTCGAATCCTAAAAGCGGGTTCAAAGAGGGCCTTGCTGGTTCTGGCGCGCGTCACAGTATGATTCATAAATAAATTGTGAGAATTCGTTTTCATTGTTTTCTCTTCTTAAATATCTGAATATTTTCTATACTTAATGATATTTTGTTCAATTAAGATTATTGATGTCTAATTTTGATTGAATGAATATTTCTAGTCAGATTAATAAATCCGTAATTGTTTATTTGATTTGGCAAAGTTGCAGATCTATGCACTCATTGAATTGAATCTTTGGGTTTAGTGTGGGTGAATTTATTTGGTCCAATCTAAATAATCGAGCTTGTGTATTATTGATTGGAATTGGTAGCTTTTCTAATTCTTAATGCTATTTCTCAATTAAATCCTAAGAGCTTGTTTAGTGGTTGTTGAGAAATAAGATTTATCAACTGATCTTATCACTTTAAAATTAATATTAAGGAAGAGCAGAATACTAGAGGTTGTTAGTATTCATAACCAATTTATTTGAAGAAGTAGGAATTTATCCAATTGTATTCAATGATCAGTTTGAATGAATCATAACCAAGATATTCCTTTGACTAGAAGTTTTTAATATCTGATTTACTCTATTTAATTTTCTACTTTATGATTTTATTGTTTTCATTTTATTTTCATAAACAAAAATCCCCTTCTTCTTTCTCTTGTTTTATAAGCAAAATTCAGATCTAATAATTCGATCAATCTCTTGGGAGACAACTCTACTCATACTTTACTATAAATATTTATAGAGTAGAATTTTATTTTTGTTGGATTCGACACCCATCAATTTTGGGCAAAGATTTTAGTTTAGCTTTTCTACTATATATTTGTAACATAAGCCAAGCTTCAAAGAAGAAAACAGCTTTTGATTTATTGTTTTTGTTTTGAGTTTTGAGGAATTTTTTTTTTGAGCTTGTTGTTGTTGTTGGGTTAACTCCAAGCATTCTCGATCTCCATTTTTCTTTCAATAACCTTAATAATCCAAGATTAGAAGAATACTTTCTTGATTTACTTGGTGAAAATCTGCTTAATTTCTATTTTCTAGTTTGTCGTTTGGGGTTAAAAAAATGGAATTATGATTATGTTTTTAATTAGTTAATCCCTTTAACTGGAACTTCTTGTTCCATTAAAATTTATGTTTTTGAAATATAAAATATAAAATAGTTTTAAAAAAGCAAATAACTACTCGTTAAAAATATATTGTAATTTTTAAAAAATAAAAAATTGAAAACATATAAACATTCGGAAGACACTCTTAAATTATAAATTTAAAAGGGCCTTTTTTTTTTATAAATAATGTATTTTAAAAAATTAATTTGGTTTTTGGGATATGCTAAAACTAATTAGGGGGATGGAGTGTTTTGTTCAATTCTGCAGCCGAACTTTATATTTTATTTTAAAAAAAAAATTGGGAAAGCTGTAGCTTTTCCTTCCCCTGGTACCGGCAACCAAGGACAAGTTGCCGGTCCCCACCCCCTCCCCCCTTTTTTTTAATAAAATATAGATAAAAAAACTATAATTCAATAAATATTTATTAAAATATAAAATTAAATATTTTGTGCAATTAAAATAATTTAAAATAAAAATAATGCATTCATTATATATATAATATCAAAATTAAATAATCTTTTTATTTTAATAAAATAATATATATATTGCGTATGTTATATTAAATTGAATTATAAAATTATTTTTTAATTTTAAATTATTTATTTATTTAATGTGGATCATTTATGAAGAACGCTTAATAATTGAAACTGGTGGCTTTTCAATGCCAATAATTAGCAAATAAACATTTATCACTTATAAATTTGTGATTTTTTGAGAGTGGTGTAAGCATAATTTAGTAATTTGGCAGGGGGAAAGACGTACGGATGCCTAGTTGGGTTAGCTAGCAGTAGTCATATTTTGTTTACAGAATTATATTTAAAAGGTATAAAATCCAATCTACCTAAAACTTTTAATACACAAAGATATGAAAAGGCAGAGTTAAAAATTAAGGCTTTAATTTCATATATATATTAATCAAAAAATTGAAAACTCTCTCTTGTATGAAATTAATAAAATAATATGGCAATATTATAAATCCTTAAAAATGGCAGATCGATTGACGTAGGCCGGCGAATATCCAAGCTCATGAACAGGTCTAACTGATATGCTTATTATGAGCATGCTAACTGTAGACACCGGGTCCCGAGTCCGGCATAAAAATGAAAATGGTGATTTTGATCCTCGATTATTCTCTCCAAAAAAAAAATTAATAAAAAAATAATAAAAATAATAAAAATTAAAAAAAAAATTAAAAAAATATATAAATATGTGTGTGAAATTAGGTAACTAATTAGTTGATGTTGTTAGTTAATTAAGTAATTAATATTATTGTGTGATGAAAGTGCATGTAAAATATAAATCTAAAGTGTATAATTAATTAGATAAAATATAAATATAAATATACATGATAATTGATTAATTATTGTAATGTTTAATTATTATATTAATGATTAATTGTGCATGGTTAACTATATTAATATGTAATGTTTAAATTAATTAATGTGTGTGTTATTTGAATTAAGTTAAATTAATTAAAATTAAGAAAAGAAAAAAAAGGAGGGAATTAATGAGGAAATTACTTGGATACCCTTAACCCTAATTTGAGGGAATAAAAAGAAGAAGATGAAGAAAAATTGAAGGGGGCTCTCGGTAGATCAAGAGAGAAGAAATAGAAAGAAAAAGCCAAGGAAAAGAAAAAGAAAAGAAAAGAAAAGAGAAAGGGAGAGCTGAGAGCAGTGGTGGCCGGCCATAGGAGGAGAAGAAAAGAAAATAGAAAGGAAATAGAGAGAGCCAAAGAAAGAAGAGCCGGCCAAAAGAAAAACAAAGAAAAAGAAAAGAAAGTGAGAGCAAAGAAAGACACAAAGGGAAATCAAAGACACAGAGCAAGAATAAAAGAGGACCAAAATCAAAGAATAAAAAGAGGAAGAAATAAGAAAATAGAAAGAGAGAAGAGAGACCCAGCCAACGGGAAGCAGACCAAGCGACGCCGGAAAAGAAGAAAAAAGGGGAAAAGAGAGAGGGAGGAGACGAGGCCTCCGCAGGCCACCTCCGACGCCGGATTCAGGCACGCGCCCCGCCGCTCAACTGCCGAGGTCCAGACGCACCTCTCCATGTCGTCCGATCATCCACCGCTTGCCGGAGGAGGGCGCGTCGAGGCACAACGCCGGTGAAGAACAGTGACGTTTTATTGCGTTTTTCGGCCAAATTCCACCACATTCCGGCGCGTGGACACCGGATCTGGACTCCCGACGAGGCGATCTACAAGGCGGTGAGGGAGGTGTCGTCAACCGCCGCTCCGGCGAATCTCCGGCGAGGGAAATCCGGTAAGCCTATTTTATATTTATTTATTTTAATATATTATTAATTAATATTAATTAATATTATTATTTATTTATTTATTATTATTATTATTAATATTTATTTATAATTCTATTTTTATTATTTTATTTAATATTAATTATTCTGTATATTATTTATTATTATTATATTATTATATTTATTTATTTAATTTCTGATTTATTAATATTAATATTATTATTATATTTATTTAATTTCTGATTTATTATTATTATTTATTAAATTTTCTGTTTACTATTATCATTATTATTATATATATATATTTATTTAAATTTTGTTTATTAATAATAATAATAATATTATTATTATTATTATTTAATATTATTACTATTATTATTATTGAGTTCTATGGTTATTTAATTTAAATGATTTGTGATTATTTAATTTTATGTTTTAATATTATCATTATTATTATTATTATTTATTATTATTGATTATTGTTATTTATTTATGCAATTATTTATGTATTCATTTATTTATTTATTTAGAAATATGTAATTATTATCTTATATTATTTTACTTATTTGTGGTCTGTAATAATAAAATAATTTTTCGACCGTGCTTAAAAGAACCACCACACAAATGTTGTTTACTAAATAGAATGTTTGCTAAATAAAACTTGGACCAATGTCCTATTTTTACCCAATAAAATCATCACATAAAAATTGTTTTCCATAATGAATGCATGCGAGGACCAATGTCCTCATTGTTAATGAATAACCCGTTTTATGCATGTATCGCACATTTACAAACGAGGGTTGTATTCTGCCCTTGGTATTATTGTAAATTTATTTTATGATTTAATGCTATTTTCATTTTATGCTCTTAAATGGATGAATGCGCTTTAATTTAAATTGCATCGTGTGGAGAGAGAGCGAATCAATGATAATTAAAATTTAATCATAAAGTATTCGAGGTAGAAATAGATGAGAAATCCCAAACCCAGCTCTGGTCTTTGGGCTCAAAGAGGCGAGAGGTTTATCCTCCAAGACACCTCTTGTGTCACGAGGCTTTAGCGTTAATCCTGGGCTCCTTAGGGCGAGAGGTTACCCTCCAAGACCCCTTTGGCTGGCCCAAAATGGATACTACGCGCAGTCTTAGGCTCTCCGAGGCGAGAGAAACTTTCCCAATGTTCTATTGGGTGGTGACTCCATGAAACCTCCTTGTTGCCCAACATAGACGCACTTTCGATTTATTGCAAGCTGTCAACGGACCTATAATTGCCCGATCGCCCTCGAGCGGGCGGTCAGAGGGGCGGCCGTGGGGATCTGGCGCACGCGTCACAGTGGCGACTCCACTGGGGACGATATGGTTTGAGATTTCAATTTGAAAATACCTCGTTTAACATTTATGGTTAAAATTTAATTCATAAATTCGCTTTCTCTCAAAATTGCATTACATCTCATTAGAGCTTTAGAATATGCTAGTTTGGTCCCTCTATTAGCCCCGGTGCATTCCTGAAACACGACCTCATTTTCACTCAATTTGGGGAAGTGTTAAGGATAATCACCAGCCCAAGTCTCGTACCATCAAGGTATATCAAATGGTGACCCGATCGGTCGTTATGCTCGTGATGAGCTAGACCCGTCGGCAGGGATCATGCTTGGGTAGCCCCAAAGTAACACCACCTTTTGACCAAAGATCATGTAATGGCAATAGAAACATCCACTAGGTGATGTACCATAATATCGTGCTTGCTATTTGGGCTGTCATATATTGAACAAAATCAATTGAATCAAATAGTTTTCAACAAAGGCTTTCATGCCCCGATGGACTTATCTTGATTTAATCGAATTGTTTAAATATATAATGGCCAAACATCCATGCGCATGTGCTTTAAATTAAGAGTTGTTACGCTGCCGGTTTTTCACCGTGCACTATACGCGTCCATTGGGTTCCCTGTTAACCCTTGGATAAAGTCCACCTAGGAAAGAGATCGCACGACCTCGTGTGTGGGAGAAATAAGGTTGGAAGGATCTACTTGCTTGCATGTGGTTGTGAATGCTGCACAACATGTACATCCATCACATGTCATTCATGTAAAAAAAAAAACAAAAAAATAAAAAATATATAAATATATAAAAAATAAAAAATAAAAAATACATTTCATATTGTGTATATATCCTTTTGCCTGCATATTATTTTTCACATACATATACAATCACGTGTATATTTATTTTCATGCATTGCATCGCATAATTGCAATTTATTGATTTTTTTACTCCATCCGCACAATTCACGATCATGCATTGTATATTGTCATGCACGCATCATACTAACAATTTAATTTTTTAGCCATCATAGATTCTTTCAAGTGGGTTAGAGGTCCCGACGGTCGATTAGTACGAACAGACTCGCCCTTTGGATTGTTGAAATTAGTGCTCGATTGGGATCCTGATACACTCTCGACATCTAGTACCCCATCCTCCATGGCGGACGAAACTGGAAACCCATCCACTCAAGACCTTGCCCGGAGGTTGGATGAATTTGAACGAAGAATGCTAGATATGATGGGCGCTATGGTCGAAAGAATTGTCCATCCTCCTGCTGCGCAAGCACCTCCTATTATGCAGCCACCCATTGCTCAACAAGTACCAGCAGTCCCTCCTCGGGGGCAAGTTGAACCACCTGCTGGTGGGGAGGCTCCCTTCGCTGGAGTGGCTGCTCGTCAACCCATTAATGAGAATGAAGCTGCACCTGTTGAGCCAAGAAGGGCAAGGGTTGATAATCCCGAGGAAGACTTTGTGGAAGAAGATGAGATGGAGGAAGTAGTTGTCCACCAAGCTATGAGGGGTAGAGCACCCAAGGTGGAGGACAAGACTCTGAGAGCAATGAGACAGCAGATTGAGACCATCACCCGAATGTTGTCAGCTAGAAAAGGGGTCAACCCTGAAGATAGAAACTTGGGGGATGAAGAATTGCTAACCCAGAGGTTTAAAATGCCTGAGCTACCAAAGTTTAACGGTACTTCAGATCCTTCTGCGCATGTCAAGCAGTACACTTTAGTGATGAAGGGCACAGGACTGAGCAAAAAGCAAAAGGTGGAGTATTTTTGCCTCAGCCTGTCGGGTCTTGCAGTGGATTGGTACCATGGCCTGGATAGGAGGTGTAAAGAAGACTGGGACCTGCTGACGGATGAATTTATGAAGCAGTATAACTGCAGCACCAGAATGGAGGTCACCCTGAAAGACCTCGAACTTCTACAGCAAAAGCCCGATGAATCATTCCACGAGTACCTCACAAGGTGGAGGAACAGGGTCATGGAGATGAAACGAAAGCCTGACACAGCTGATCAGATTAGGCTATTTATCAGAAACTCCTGTCCTTACCTGAGGGATTTGCTTAGCTTCAAGGGGCTTAGAGACTGGGAGTCATTGAAAGACATTGTTGTAGAAGCTGAGGGGGCCTACCTGGCGAAGAAGGCAAGTCAGAATAGCTTTTCTTGGAGGAATTCTGGAAATCAGTCTGGGAGTAGACCGAGTGGTGCTGGCGGCAGTAACAGTAGAAATGGCAAGGCTGCCGAAGTTTTAGCTACCGGAATGGGGCAAAGTCAAAGGCACTTTTCAAATTTGGGCCGTCCTTTATCCTGGGTATTAGAAAGACTGATAAAAGAAGGAAAGTTGCAGCCCCTGCCTCCTAAGCCAGCCAGAACCCAAGGGCAACCGGGTCATAGAGATGATGAGTATAGTACTTTCCACCAGCACACGGGCCATATGACGGACCATTGTGTGAGGCTAAGACATGAAATCCAGGATCTCATCGACACGAAGCAGATAACGGACCCTGAGAAGAGGGGGAAAGAGAAGAAGCCGGGCTACAACGCAGTCCCTCCACTGAACATGTGATCGAGTCCAGTCTACCGGAACGGCCTTTTTTGCAAAAACCACAAGGAAATATCATGTATTTTGTCTTTGTATTTTGAGAACTCCTTCTAATACTTCGGTTATGTAATATGATGAACAATATTTTGCGTACTTGTATATTATTTCTAATGATTTCATTTCTTATGATCATGATACATTCATTCATTTTGACATTAATTCAATTAATACTACCACATTTAATCTTGGAACTTTGGGAAATCCAAGGAAAATCTTGATGGCATCTGATATAACTCCTGAAGAGAGAGAGTCAGAGAGAAAATAAAAATAAGAGAGAAAAAACTAGTTGCAATTAGGAGATTGGATGAAAACTCATTAAGAGTACTAGAACCTTTCTGATTACCCGTCGAAGCGATCTCTGGATAAGACAGAATCTGGAAAATGATTTAGGCAATCTTTTCTTTGTATAGCTCTCTAAATGACTATTTCTTACCCTTGTTCTGCAATCGCTTGCTAGCCCATTGAGCCTTTATGCAGGTATGCTGAATGCGTACCAATTTTGTTGTTACACACATTAAAACTACCCCCTCGCCTAAAATGATTTTGGCTTCCCCTTAGAAGAGTGGCCGCTCTAAAACTGATGGATGTACATTTGAACAATTCTTTGGACTATTAAAAAATTGCCTCGATAAGAGCAAGTTCAGTCTTTGAAAAGAGGGTTTAGTCATGCATGAAAGGCATGAGCTCAAAAAAAAAGAGAAGCGAAAGCAAAAAGAAGAAAAAGAAAAAGGAAAATGAAAAATCCAAAAGGAAAAATGAATGAAAAATGAAAGAAAAAGAAGCAAAGAAAAAAGAAAAAAAAAAGAAGAATCAAAAAGAGAGCTCAAAATGGTGACCAATTGACTAGTTTCAATGATTGCCCTTCTGATCTCAAGGAGCTAGAATGTTATCGAGCCCAAATTCAAGAATACTTTTAAGCCGAGAACGGTTCATCCATCAGTCAAGAAAATATCGCGGCCATTTTTCTCTAGCGACCTGATCTTTTTTTTGACAGCCTTCTACCTAAGCCTAACATTACAACCAAAGTAAGACCTATTGATTCTGGGTTCAGTCTTATCCAAGTAGCGGAGATGACCTTCTAGTAAGGTTTGGTACGTAAGAAGAGGCCTATGGTGTTTTTTGAGCCTCAAGCGAGAAGCCACGAGTGCATTCATGCATTCGAGTTAAATCTCGTCTCCGACGTTGCTTCTAGAATTCGCATTCAAAAAAATAAAATGAGAGCAGAGAGAAAATATTCAATCATGAGAATAAAAAAGAGAGCAGATTGATAACAGGAGTTTGATGCTTTCAAGATCCATCCCGAGATTGGATGAGGTTTTGTATTTTGAGATTAATGCCAAATAATGATCATATATTATGAAATCAAATTGAAATATGTGCATTTATGCTATGGTATTGATGTAACCAGAATAGTTCATCTGATGTACAAAAGAAAAAAAAGAAAAGAAAAACAAATAAGAAAAAAAAAGAAGAAAAAAGGCCGTTAGAGATGAAAACCGTAATTGGCACTCTAAGCAAAAGTTAGGCCAAAGGACAGGGTGAAAACCTGAAAACAGGCAGTCTGTCCTAAAAAAAAGAGAAAAAAAAAAGAAAAAGAAAAAGAAAAAAAAAAGCCGCTGGATTGGGTTGGGTCCATTCCAGGCAAAAATAAGGCACAGGGTCATGTGAAAATCCGAAATGACGCATTTCCCGCCAAGAAAAGCTTGTGTGAAAATCCACAAGGGACGCACTACCTTAAAATAATGACTACAGGTTTAGGACGAGAACCTCATGATCCCCAAAGAGTATGAAATTCAAAGGCAATTCCAAAAGGCACTGATCTTACTGCAAATTGCAATCAAATCGGTTGTCGCCTCCAAATCCACTTAGATAAATTTTTATACTGCATTGCTGCATACGCATGCATCTCACATGCATACTCACAATTTTTTTTGTATATCTGCCTTTCTAAGTCTTGCAGAAAAAGAGACTCGATGCGGACACCGGCAGAAATCGAGTGACGATATCATTCCATCCATCAATCAAGACAATCAACCCAAGACCTCTCAGGGGGCAGTTATCAAATCATGAAGTCCTCTGAGGAGGCAAAATGTCAAAGTCCTCTGAGGAGGCAAATTCTTCAAGTCCTCTGAGGAGGCAAATTCTCCAAGTCCTCTGAGGAGGCAAAATCTCCAAAGTTCTCTGAGGAGACAAATTCTTGAAATCCTTTGAGGAACCAAAACGTAAAGTCCTCTGAGAAGGCAAAATCTCGAAGCCCTCTGAAGAGGTCTATTCCCTAAGCTCCCTAAGGAGACAAATCCCACACAACATCATGCATACAACTTCTTGTGTATATTTTGTGCATCTGATTTTGCAGAAAATATCTGAATGACTGCTCAGAAGGGCAGTCCAGGAGGACACCCAGTCCGGAAGGACATCCATTTCAGAAGAACAACATCAGCACTTTGTAAGTCTGGAGCAGACTCGGTGCAGCTCGAGAGAGCAACCCCCGCGTTTTGTAAGTCTGGAGCAGACTCGACGCATCACCATCACATCAGCACTTTGTAAGTCTGGAGCAGACTCGGTGCAGCTCAAGAGAGCAACCCTCGCACTTTGAATCTTGGTAGCGATTCAGTGCAAACACTTCGAATCTTGGTAGCGATTCAGTGTAATCAGCACTTTGTAAGTCTGGAGCAGACTCGGTGCAGCTCAAGAGAGCAACCCTCGCACTTTGAATCTTGGTAGCGATTCAGTGCAAACACTTCGAATCTTGGTAGCGATTCAGTGTAATCAGCACTTTGTAAGTCTGGAGCAGACTCGGTGCAGCTCAAGAGAGCAACCCTCGTACTTTGAATCTTGGTAGCGATTCAGTGAAAACACTTCGAATCTTGGTAGCGATTCAGTGTAATTCGCGCTTTGTAAGTCTGGAGCAGACTCGGCGCATCCACCAAAATCTGTAAGCCCTCTGAGGAGGCAAATCTCAAAGCCCTCTGAGGAGGCAAATCTCAAAGTCCTCTAAGGAGGCAAAACCTCAAAGTCCTCTGAGAAGGCCAAAACCTGTAAGCCATCTGAGGAGGCAAATTCCTAAGCCCTCTGAGGAGGCAAAACCTTTAAGCCCTCTGAGGAGGCAAATCTCGAAACCCTCTGAGGAGGCATCTCTTTATCCAACTATCGGCAAGGCAGGGTTTTCGCCACAGGTATGTAATCCCTTCTCTCTTCCTCTTTGAATTTTGGCTCACCTAGGTGTCTACCACTAGCTTTGCCAAAATTGGGGGCAACTATAGACACCGGGTCCCGAGTCCGGCATAAAAATGAAAATGGTGATTTTGATCCTCGATTATTCCCTCCAAAAAAAAATAATAAAAAAATAATAAAAATTAAAAAAAATTAAAAAAAAAATATATAAATATGTGTGTGAAATTAGGTAACTAATTAGTTGATGTTGTTAGTTAATTAAGTAATTAATATTATTGTGTGATGAAAGTGCATGTAAAATATAAATCTAAAGTGTATAATTAATTAGATAAAATATAAATATAAATATACATGATAATTGATTAATTATTGTAATGTTTAATTATTATATTAATGATTAATTGTGCATGGTTAACTATATTAATATGTAATGTTTAAATTAATTAATGTGTGTGTTATTTGAATTAAGTTAAATTAATTAAAATTAAGAAAAGAAAAGAAAGGAGGGAATTAATGAGGAAATTACTTGGATACCCTTAACCCTAATTTGAGGGAATAAAAAGAAGAAGATGAAGAAAAATTGAAGGGGGCTCTCGGCAGATCAAGAGAGAAGAAATAGAAAGAAAAAGCCAAGGAAAAGAAAAAGAAAAGAAAAGAAAAGAAAAGAGAAAGGGAGAGCTGAGAGCAGTGGTGGCCGGCCATAGGAGGAGAAGAAAAGAAAATAGAAAGGAAATAGAGAGAGCCAAAGAAAGAAGAGCTGGCCAAAAGAAAAACAAAGAAAAAGAAAAGAAAGTGAGAGCAAAGAAAGACACAAAGGGAAATCAAAGACACAGAGCAAGAATAAAAGAGGACCAAAATCAAAGAATAAAAAGAGGAAGAAATAAGAAAATAGAAAGAGAGAAGAGAGACCCAGCCAACGGGAAGCAGACCAAGCGACGCCGGAAAAGAAGAAAAAAGGGGAAAAGAGAGAGGGAGGAGACGAGGCCTCCGCAGGCCACCTCCGACGCCGGATTCAGGCACGCGCCCCGCCGCTCAACTGCCGAGGTCCAGACGCACCTCTCCATGTCGTCCGATCATCCACCGCTTGCCGGAGGAGGGCGCGTCGAGGCACAACGCCGGTGAAGAACAGTGACGTTTTATCGCGTTTTTCGGCCAAATTCCACCACATTCCGGCGCGTGGACACCGGATCTGGACTCCCGACGAGGCGATCTACAAGGCGGTGAGGGAGGTGTCGTCAATCGCCGCTCCGGCGAATCTCCGGCGAGGGAAATCCGCTGAGCCTATTTTATATTTATTTATTTTAATATATTATTAATTAATATTAATTAATATTATTATTTATTTATTTATTATTATTATTATTAATATTTATTTATAATTCTGTTTTTATTATTTTATTTAATATTAATGATTCTGTATATTATTTATTATTATTATATTATTATATTTATTTATTTAATTTCTGATTTATTAATATTATTATTATTATTATATTTATTTAATTTCTGATTTATTATTATTATTATTATTATTATTATTATTTATTCAATTTTCTGTTTACTATTATCATTATTATTATATATATATATTTATTTAAATTTTGTTTATTAATAATAATAATAATATTATTATTATTATTATTTAATATTATTACTATTATTATTATTGAGTTCTATGGTTATTTAATTTAATTGATTTGTGATTATTTAATTTTATGTTTTAATATTATCATTATTATTATTATTATTATTATCATTATTGATTATTGTTATTATTATTGTTATTTATTTATGCAATTATTTATGTATTCATTTATTTATTTATTTAGAAATATGTAATTATTATCTTATATTATTTTACCTATTTGTGGTCTGTAATAATAAAATAATTTTTCGACCGTGCTTAAAAGAACCACCACACAAATGTTGTTTACTAAATAGAATGTTTGCTAAATAAAACTTGGACCAATGTCCTATTTTTACCCAATAAAATCATCACATAAAAATTGTTTTCCATAATGAATGCATGCGAGGACCAATGTCCTCATTGTTAATGAATAACCCGTTTTATGCATGTATCGCACATTTACAAACGAGGGTTGTATTCTGCCCTTGGTATTATTGTAAATTTATTTTATGATTTAATGCTATTTTCATTTTATGCTCTTAAATGGATGAATGCGCTTTAATTTAAATTGCATCGTGTGGAGAGAGAGCGAATCAATGATAATTAAAATTTAATCATAAAGTATTCGAGGTAGAAATAGATGAGAAATCCCGAACCCAGCTCTGGTCTTTGGGCTCAAAGAGGCGAGAGGTTTACCCTCCAAGACACCTCTTGTGTCACGAGACTTTAGCGTTAATCCTAGGCTCCTTAGGGCGAGAGGTTACCCTCCAAGACCCCTTTGGCTGGCCCAAAATGGATACTACGCGCAGTCTTAGGCTCTCCGAGGCGAGAGAAACTTTCCCAATGTTCTATTGGGTGGCGACTCCATGAAACCTCCTTGTTGCCCAACATAGACGCACTTTCGATTTATTGCAAGCTGTCAACGGACCTACAATTGCCCGATCGCCCTCGAGCGGGCGGTCAGAGGGGCGGCCGCGGGGATCTGGCGCACGCGTCACAGTGGTGACTCCACTGGGGACGATATGGTTTGAGATTTCAATTTGAAAATACCTCGTTTAACATTTATGGTTAAAATTTAATTCATAAATTCGCTTTCTCTCAAAATTGCATTACATCTCATTAGAGCTTTAGAATATGCTAGTTTGGTCCCTCTATTAGCCCCGGTGCGTTCCTGAAACACGACCTCATTTTCACTCAATTTGGGAAAGTGTTAAGGATAATCACCAGCCCAAGTCTCGTACCATCAAGATATATCAAATGGTGACCCGATCGGTCGTTACGCTCGTGATGAGCTAGACCCGTCGGCAGGGATCATGCTTGGGTAGCCCCAAAGTAACACCACCTTTTGACCAAAGATCATGTAATGGCAATAGAAACATCCACTAGGTGACGTACCATAATATCGTGCTTGCTATTTGGGCTGTCATATATTGAACAAAATCAATTGAATCAAATGGTTTTCATCAAAGGCTTTCATGCCCCGATGGACTTATCTTGATTTAATCGAATTGTTTAAATATATAATGGCCAAACAAAAGGAGGGAATTAATGAGGAAATTACTTGGATACCCTTAACCCTAATTTGAGGGAATAAAAAGAAGAAGATGAAGAAAAATTGAAGGGGGCTCTCGGCAGATCAAGAGAGAAGAAATAGAAAGAAAAAGCCAAGGAAAAGAAAAAGAAAAGAAAAGAAAAAAGAAAGGGAGAGCTGAGAGCAGTGGTGGCCGGCCATAGGAGGAGAAGAAAAGAAAATAGAAAGGAAATAGAGAGAGCCAAAGAAAGAAGAGCCGGCCAAAAGAAAAACAAAGAAAAAGAAAAGAAAGTGAGAGCAAAGAAAGACACAAAGGGAAATCAAAGACACAGAGCAAGAATAAAAGAGGACCAAAATCAAAGAATAAAAAGAGGAAGAAATAAGAAAATAGAAAGAGAGAAGAGAGACCCAGCCAACGGGAAGCAGACCAAGCGACGCCGGAAAAGAAGAAAAAAGGGGAAAAGAGAGAGGGAGGAGGCGAGGCCTCCGTCGGCCACCTCCGACGCCGGATTCAGGCACGCGCCCCGCCGCTCAACTGCCGAGGTCCAGACGCACCTCTCCATGTCGTCCGATCATCCACCGCTTGCCGGAGGAGGGCGCGTCGAGGCACAACGCCGGTGAAGAACAGTGACGTTTTATCGCGTTTTCCGGCCAAATTCCACCACATTCCTGCGCGTGGACACCGGATCTGGACTCCCGACGAGGCGATCTACAAGGCGGTGAGGGAGGTGTCGTCAACCGCCGCTCCGGCGAATCTCCGGCGAGGGAAATCCTGTGAGCCTATTTTATATTTATTTATTTTAATATATTATTAATTAATATTAATTAATAGTATTATTTATTTATTATTATTATTATTAATATTTATTTATAATTCTGTTTTTATTATTTTTATTATTTTATTTAATATTAATTATTATGTATATTATTTATTATTATTATATTATTATTATTATTATTATATTTATTTATTTAATTTCTGATTTATTAATATTATTATTATTATTATTATATTTATTTAATTTCTGATTTATTATTATTATTATTATTTATTCAATTTTCTGTTTACTATTATCATTATTATTATATATATATATATATATATATATATATATATATATATATTTAAATTTTGTTTATTAATAATAATAATAATAATATTATTATTATTTAATATTATTACTATTATTATTATTGAGTTCTATGGTTATTTAATTTAATTGATTTGTGATTATTTAATTTTATGTTTTAATATTATCATTATTATTATTATTATCATTATTGATTATTGTTATTATTATTGTTATTTATTTATGCAATTATTTATGTATTCATTTATTTATTTATTTAGAAATATGTAATTATTATCTTATATTATTTTATTTATTTGTGGTCTGTAATAATAAAATGATTTTTCGACCGTGCTTAAAAGAACCACCACACAAATGTTGTTTACTAAATAGAATGTTTGCTAAATAAAACTTGGACCAATGTCCTATTTTTACCCAATAAAATCATCACATAAAAATTATTTTCCATAATGAATGCATGCAAGGACCAATGTCCTCATTGTTAATGAATAACCCGTTTTATACATGTATCGCACATTTACAAACAAGGGTTGTATTCTGCCCTTGGTATTATTGTAAATTTATTTTATGATTTAATGCTATTTTCATTTTATGCTCTTAAATGGATGAATGCGCTTTAATTTAAATTGCATCGTGTGGAGAGAGAGCGAATCAATGATAATTTAAATTTAATCATAAAGTATTCGAGGTAGAAATAGATGAGAAATCCCGAACCCAGCTCTGGTCTTTGGGCTCAAAGAGGCGAGAGGTTTACCCTCCAAGACACCTCTTGTGTCACGAGACATTAGCGTTAATCCTAGGCTCCTTAGGGCGAGAGGTTACCCTCCAAGACCCCTTTGGCTGGCCCAAAATGGATACTACGCGCAGTCTTAGGCTCTCCGAGGCGAGAGAAACTTTCCCAATGTTCTATTGGGTGGCGACTCCATGAAACCTCCTTGTTGCCCAACATAGACGCACTTGCGATTTATTGCAAGCTGTCAACGGACCCACAATTGTCCGATCGCCCTCGAGCGGGCGGTCAGAGGGGCGGCCGCGGGGATCCGGCGCACGCGTCACACTAATGCATGCATTAGACATCGATAATTTAATAAATAGTTAAACAAATGAAAAGCTCCATGCTCTTATATTAGTTAACGGAATTTCATGAAAATTTAGTTTTTAATTATTAATTAGAGAAACTTACCAATATCCATTTTAAATTACCTAAATTTTATATTCTAGGTTAATAATAAACGTTAAGGTATTATTGTCTGAAAAAAGTATTTTTTCCATGTTTTTATATTTATATATAGTATAGATTATAAAACACAATGTTTATTTATTTATTTTGGTATAAAGAGTCGAACAGACACTCGAGCTCCAACTCAGGATTCCACAATTCTGATTATCAATAGCATTAAGCTAGGCTTTTTTTCTTGAAACCAAAGCAAAACATTAAGCTAAGCTTATTGATAATAAAAACAACGTTGGCACTAGTTCAGGTACATAAGTAGGCATAAGAAGTTGGAAACAAGAAAACTTATGAAGGAACTTAGACAAGAGCATCTTCTCTAAAGAAATGGCAAACAGGTGAAGCACCTCGTTCAGTCTTAAGAACAAGAAACGATGCATGGTTTTTATTCCAATGAGATGTATCCATATGGCAAACAGCCACAGCTTCAACTCTTCCTCCATTATCATCACCTAATGACACCGTAAACACCTTATTCTCACTCTTCTGGCTGTGGCAGTAGAATATTGTATAAGGATACGTCATCCTATGGCAAGCCACCATTTTTGGAACTGCTATCTCCTTAGGCTCACCCAATATAGTATAATTATCTAAAATTTTACTTGACTTTTTCAAATGGGTAGTCCTTAAAGCTTTGAATTGGGCATTTAATCCAAAGATTTCATTTGCAAAATCAAGCATGGATTTTAAAGAAGTAGGGCAAGCTTTAGTTTCCCCTTTAATGGGTTCAATTTCACATTCTTTAAGTGTATGTTCCATGGCTTGGGCTTGTGGGGATTGGGGTAAGAAGGAGAAGAAGTGAAGGAGATAAGGAAGGTGTTTGTATGAGAAAGGAATTGAATTAGCTTCTTCTTTGGATAATAAAAGATGAAGAATCTTCATCAGCTTGGAAAACATATGGGCATTTTTTTCCCTCTCTTCAGATCATCTATTCTGAAAAATACCATCATTGATGGGTCTATGTGATCCATCACGTGATGATCGTCTTTATGAACCATACCATTATCTTTGCTTCGAAGTCTCAATACGTTGCCCTTTTCAGCAGAAATCATTTCTCTGCTTGCTTCTCCTGTTCCATGATCATGTGCGCACTGCCAATTATTAATTTCTCATTAGTATTAGTATTATATAATTAAGGAGAAAGCTCTGAGAAATTAATTAATTACCAGAGCAAGCAGAAGATGGAGGAAGATCTTCTATGCAAATTGTAGAGTACCCATCTTTCTTTTCTTTTCTTGAAATTAGGTTATATATATTCTTTTTTTATAATACATAAATTTCACTTTAAACTACTGCCACTTAATATATTTAGTTTATATACATTTTTTATATAATGTATTATTCTTATAAATTAATCCGAATGCATATTAGGATGTTATTTATCTACTCGGCTACTTTTGCTACGCAAGAATTGAATCGCATTTGATCTCAACCATCCAATATTGTATATATTTTATAGGCAACCTCTTATACCTTAGTATGCATACTAGTATACCCCACCATCATGCCGAAGAGTTTCTTGAAATGACCTGAAGTTGAAAATTATAACAAATATAATTAATTGAGATAACATTAAAAAATGCTACCTAATTCTTGTAGTGTAAAAACACATTGCGGAAGCGTATACAAGGATCCCGTTTGTTTTTTGTCACTGGTCTGATTCTTATCCACATACGGGATAACAGTAGTTTTTTCACAATTTAAAAACCCCTGAAAGATTAAGACAAAAACAAGCGTGAGTGGGAACGAGCAGTCTTGCGGCGTATACGTTTTCTCGTTACCAAATATTGAGATCTCCCATCTATTTATAGAGATCCTAAAAGTTAGAGATCTAAGTCTAATTTAACTCAGACTCTTTCTGAGATAGGATTTGGTAATGTTAATCATATTAAATTACTTAATTCTATCTGAATTGGACCTTTATCCAAATTAGAGTTATGGGCATACCCAAATTCTATCATCTCCCATTCGCACATGACGGAACGAATTTTAGTCTTAATCTTCAGTTATACTGGCAGATAGATTGTGTGACCAGCATATCTCGAAAGCACTAGTTCTATACACCTGTTAGGCATATATAGCGTCTCGAAAAAAATATGATCATCCTTTTCACGTATGCCTAACCCTAGATTACCTTCTCACATTCACTGTTTTAACTCATGATCTCATAAAACAATTTTCGTGTTCACTATTATATTTCTTCTCATAGAAACTACAATAGGCTAGCTAGTGAATCACTAAACCTTATGAAAGTGATCAAAATGCTATCTTCCCCTCTTACTGTATGCCATCCATCATGATTCAACTCGCTTTTCTAGTTAGATCTTCCAGGCCTAAATTTTTCCCGGACCTTTTGGAAACTAACTAAGGTAGCCATATTGAACCATACTTCAGGGATAAGTTAAGGGTTCTAAGGGTCGAAATATAAATAGAGTCTCATAATAGGAAAAGTTGAGATCATTAATATTATTAAATTTTCATCCCTTTGGTCACATAAGCTCACACGGTATAAAACATGTGATATGGTGTTCTTTCCTTCCCTTAAAGGAGTGCATGTCTCATATTTCGATAATGTGTATATCAAATATCATATAGATGCATAAGGTTGTGATGCACCAAAGGACCCAACTTTAGTCTGCTTATTTAAGGACTACTTCTAATTTTTTAGACAGAGCATGGTAGCTACATATAACTTACCATCGGATTTCACGCAATCCTTATTTGGATCTCAATCCAAAGCATACAACTTTATGTATGTCTTTATCTCACACCTTAATAAGACTCATCTTATAATTTCTGCAAGACGGTACTTTTATTTTGAAAAGGCTCTCGAGCATTCTCATATGTTCAAAAATTGCCTTATCTTAGTCTTTGCCAACTCATTGACAAAACTAAGGTAAACACCCTTGTGAGTAGTCTACTTCTCTGTCCGATATGTTCAATCTCATATCAATAACAGTAAATATTTACACATAAACATTCACACTCATGTATAGCCAACAATAAACTTTAGTTATTATTCACAAATAATAACGTTAAGGGATTAATTAAAATATAACTGTACCAATAAAATTCTACGCAAACCTTGAAATCTGATGTATTTCTCAAAACACATCTCTCGTTATAGGTTTACTCAACAGATCGCATGCGTAGAAATGTACTGTAAATTCACTTCTCCTCGTGCAACAATATTTCTCGTACATTGATACTTAATGTCGATATGCTTAGTTCTACTATAAGCTATCAATGACTGACTGACTGTCACTAAAAACTGTCACTAATACCTCTGAGATAGTTACTCTTAAATGGCTCACAAACTATTTCAGCCAAAGTGACTCATGTACTGCAATTGTGGAAGTGACAAATTCAACTTTCACTATTGATAGGGCTACACAGGTTTATTTCTTGTTACCCCATGAGATGGCAATCTTGCCAAACAAGAATATGAAACCTAAAGTGGATTTCCTCTCATCCACATCTCCTACCCAATTAACGTTTCTGTATTCTCTCAATGCAGATCATTTTCTTGATAATAGAGAGAATAGTCTGCAGTACCTTTAAGGTATATAAGTATCCTTTCAATTGCTTCCAATGTGCTTTATTTGGGTTAGATTAATATTGATATTTATTTACCATGCGCACTGCATAGCATATATCATATCTTGTATACAACATTGTGTATATAAAACGTTCCTCATACGTTAATTTCTTCTGGCTTTTTAGGACACACATCTTTGCTAAGAAATTGATTCTTAGCAATGGGGTTATCTATGAGTTTGCAGTTTTATATATTAAATTGTTCAAGGTCTTTGTTGATATATTTCTATTTGAGAAACAGACAATAATCTTCTCAAATGATCTCTTGAAATCTTTACCTTCAAGAATGTAATATGCATGACCCATATACTTTCCCTCAAAGTTGGACGATAACCAATCTTTGAATTTATTTACGTATCATTTATCATTTTCAGCTTTAAGTATGTCGTCTACATACAATGCCAAAATGACAAATTCATTTTTAGAGCTTTTACTATAAACACAATGATCTTCATCAATCATCTTGAACACATTTGGCATGATTGTATGATGAAATCTCAAGTACCATTGTGCTGAAAACTATTTAAGGCCATAAATTGAACTCATCAATCAGCAAACCATATGTTTGCTGCCTTTTTCGATGAAACATATAGGTTGTTCCATCCAATTCTCCATTGAGAAAAGCAATCTTTCCATCCATTTGATGAAGCTCTAGGTTCAAACTCACCACTATGGCCAGAATCAACTTTATGGACGTAAATCTTACAACAGATGAGAAAGTCTACTTATAGTCAATCTCTTCCTGTTGTGTGAACCCTTTAGCGACTAGCCGAGTCTTATATCTTTCGATACCTCTATCAGCCTTTCGCTTTACTTTGAAAATACATTTATTCTCAATTTGTGTCCTTCCAGTAGATCGACTAGTTCTCAAATATGGTTTGATCTCATGGATGCCATTTCTTCTTCCATTGCTTTAATCCATTTTTTCTTAAATGGGTATGAAAAAGCCTTTTGAATATTTTTATACTCTTTCTTTATCTTGTGGGATAACTAAAAGGGCTTCATTCAAGCTTTCGATTTTAAATCATCGGTATAGAACACTTATCCTTTTAGATTTTTGCAGTTTTGAATCTTGATAAACATGTCTCATATATTTATCATGATTCACAATGCTCCCACTGGGAACATGTTTCATACTCCCACTGGAATCAGGAATACCATATTCTTTACTCCCACTATAATCAAGAATACTCCCACTAGAATCAGGTCTCGAACATCCGGATCGTTTGGAGGATGAGGGTCTTAACCTTCTTCCTCTAAATTCCTCCCACTCGGATGGAGTGATCCTGATGATTCCTCTTCCTGAAATTAATAGAAAGTGAAATCTTAATTCACTTCGTCCAACTTAGAAAATTTATTCTCTAAGAATATGACGACTCGTGATCTGACTTCTGTCACAGTGTCATTTTCTTACTCACCCATGAAAATGTATCATTTAATACTTTAGAATATCTTACATAGATACTCTTTTTACCTCTTGGTCTCAAATTTACCAAATTAAGGTATCATGGACGTAAGCATTATAACCCAAAGGTTGTAAATGGCTTAGGTCAGCTTGTCGACCAGTCAGCAACTCATAAGTTGTGAAAGTGACAGATTTAGAGGGCATACAATTCAGAACATATGTGGCAGTCAATAAAGGATGTCCCCAATAGAAGATAGGGAAATTTGCCTCTGCCATCATAGATCTAACTATATATAGGAGAGTCTTATTTCTCCTTTCCTCAATACCGTTTTGTTGTGGATTTCTAGGAATGAACAACTGATGTTCAATCCTTTTTCATCACATAAAACTTTAAATTTATCTGTAAGATATAACCAACCTCTGTCAGTTCTTAAAGCTTTGATCCTTTTGTCTAATTGATTCTCATCTAAGTTCATATAAGACTTGAAGTAACTCAATGCTTCTGACTTGTGAGAAATCAAATAGACATGACCATACCTTGTACAGTCATATATAAATGTGATGAAATAGTAGGTCATATGCCTTGCCCTCACATTCATTTGACCACATACATCGGAATGAACCAGCTTCAATGAAAATTTGGCTCTAGTACCTTTTTCAAATGATTTTTTATCTAATTTTTCCTTTTAGGCAATGCTCACGTGTGGGCAATTCAACTTTATTTAAATCGCCTACTAAACCTTTTTTGACTAACCAACTCATTCAGTCTTGTCCAATATGGTTTAATTTAGCATGTCATAATTTCACATTGTTCTCATAACTATGTGAAAAATAAGAAATTAAAAGAAAAATTAGTTTTACTCAAATAGTTATGGTCCACATCTATAACAATAAAATCATTCAGAATATAACCAGAACCATAATATATATCATTCAAGGATAAGCGTACACTGTCATCCTCAAAATGTATATTTTAAAATAAATTTCAATATGGCGAGAACAGAACCTAAATTTCATAACAAAGACATCTCTATTCCTTATTACATGGTTCATTGGTCCTGAATTTATCATCCTCAAAGGATGAAATTCAGAACTGGATACATAAATTTCACTCACTCTTGAGTCATAATAGTGTATCATTTTAGGCACAATGCAGTCTCTTGCATAGTATTCTTTCTGTTGGCAATTGAAACATTTCACTCTTGAAAAGTTTACCTTCTTTTTGCCTTTGGACCTTTCGTGATTCTATTCCTTTTGCTATTCAAGCTCTCGAGCCTTTTCCTTTTCCCTATTGTTGAAGCTTATTTTGTTGTTCTAATGAGAACTCATTCTATTATAACAGGACTGTGCCATATGCACTATGGTATTGACCTTAATCGCTACCATACGGTCCCCTTTTAAGCTCTAAATGATGAAGGACATCCTCAAATGTCTTTATGTTATCCATTTGAGTTAGTTGTATCTTCATATGCTACCAACTCTTAGGTAAGGAATAGATAACAGTTTGGACCTACTGCTCGTCAGTCAAGTTATGACTAAGTTCACTAAGCTCATTTATTATTTTCCATCTCTCCTAAATGTTTTCGCATCGAATAATCAGACTTTTTTTGATATGTATCAAATTTGATCATTGATGATCGGAACTTAGTTAGAAACACACTTCTGAACTTTTCCTGCAAAGCGATCTATAGATCCATTGCATTTTGATACTTACGGAATTGCTTATTGATGTGATGCGACATAAGCATCCCGGTCCTGTTTATGCTGGGTTATAGTGCCATCCTTAGGTTTAGCCATAACCAAACTTGAGGGTTCAAGAGCCTCTTGCTCTTCAAGCACACTGTAAATACCAGGTCCTGAGGCAGCCTAGACCGAAGTTACCCGATGATAAAAATGATGCCTGTTCGCGGGCAAGAGGTAAATTGAGGTGATGGTTTTCTCCAAAAAAACGTTTTTCGTTTCTCTATTTAAAAAAAGAAAAAAAAAAAGAAAAGGAGTGAATTTTTGGGCTGGGGTAGTGAGACCCGTCTCACTTAAGTGTAACGTGAGGCCCATCTCACTAACGTGAGGCCCAGCCTCACATTAGTGAGGAGGCTCACCTGCTTCCCAGCCCAACAGCTCCTTTCCATTTTTTTCAAGGAGTTGGTTTTGAAGGTATGGGTATGTGCTGATTTGGTGGGAAACCATCTAATCTGGTCTGAGATATTAAAAAGAAAGAGGAAACGAAAAAGAGGAGGGACACAATTGAAAAAAAGGAAAAACACAGAGAAAAGAGAGAGAAGATTAGAGAGCAAAGCAAGACTTCTGGGTTTGATTTGAGTGAAAAAGAAAGGAATTTGGGGTGAGAAGGTTTCATCACTTTGTTTCGTTTTCTTCAACGTTTTGCTGGAAGTTTTAAAAAAATCTCGGTTTTAAGTTTCATTTTCAAAAAAAGAAAAGAGGGAACCAGAAGCTTCATTTGCAGATCAAATTAAGATCACAAATCTGAGGTATCAGGAGATAGAAGGCTACCCAGCTTAGAGTTTGCATATTATTTTTATTTTATTTTATTTTATTTTATCATTTTTATTTCCTCTTGTTATGTTATTTTATTTCGCATGTAAAAATATATTATTTTAATTATCTGCGCTAAAGAAAATCACGTCTTTTATATAATTAATAATTTGGGATTTTTCCTAATAAATTGGACCAATGTTCTATTTTAGCCAATAAAAATCACACTTTCAAATATAGAACTAAGTTTTCTTAAAATGGGATCACTCATCCCGGTTTTCCTCAATCAATGCCCTAAAAAATAGTTCTCCAATTTTTCTAATAAATAAAAAGGAACCAATGTTCCTAAAATTCATGACCAGATTTATGTATATTGCACTTTAATTCTCTTTATGTGTTTATTTATTTGTTTACTTATTTATTTTTAAGGGATTGTTATGTCCCCATTTTTATTTATTTCTATTATTTATTTTGGGGGATTGTTCTGTCCCATTTTTATTTTGTAATTTATTTATTTACTGCTTTATTTATCGCTTTCCTATGTGAATGAATGCGCTTTAATTTATTGTATTATCGCGTGAGATGAGAGATGGAATTTAGATTTCTTAACAACTCATTTATAAAATTTAAGTCATTAATAAGAGTGAAGTTCCGGACACCATCTCTGGTTTAGACCAATAGAGGTTAGAGACTTTTCCCAGTTTCTTGTAAATTGGGTGGCGACTCCAAAATACCTCAAAGGTGCCTAAAGGCGTTATGAGTCTAGATCCCCCTTTCCAATGTTCTATTGAAAAAGAGGCATCCAAGATATGATTCATGATGCCCAAGATCATAAACATGCGAACCGATCCCTCGAATCCTAAAAGTGGGTTCAAAGAGGGCCTTGCTGGTTCCGGCGCGCGTCACACACACACTGGATCTTCGTATTCCAGATTTCATAATTATCAGCATTTAGCTTCATATCTTTATTAAACTTGGCAACAATTGACTTGGAAGCAGTATCTATTAAGATCATCTGATCTCAAATAGAGCAATATTGCACATATTTGAGGGAGATAAGGCAACACATGCAATTTATTATGCATATGAAATAATAACGTAGTAAAATTTTCTATTAGGCTCAAATTCGAAAAGACTACTTGTAGTATCCAATTACCTTCTAAGTCCTAATGTCCAACTTTATAGGTTAAAATTTTATACATAATAAATTTGAATTATTGGATTATTAAGTTCTCAAACTTATGAGGGAATTTTTATTAAGCCTCTACTTAATAAACATGCAATAATTTTACTCATAAAATATTGCAAGACAATTAACAATTAAAATAAACACATTTATTACAAAGTTAAATGCCAAGAATAATAAATAAACATATTTATTTAACCACTAAATAAAATTCAATAATCCCAAAATAAGACACTCATGTCAAATGTTAATAGGAAACATAAATCATATTTAATAAAAATGAATGCCAACTCAAATTGACACTTATATCAACTATTGTAGAAGTCCAGATTTTATAAAATCTTTTTAGTTATTAGGATTATTTCTTTGACCAATTTTATCAATTCATCAAGCAACTCATAAGCTAATTGATGAAGCCATGGATGATGCATGCTCCGTCCATTTCTCAATACCATTACAGATTTTTAGTGTTGCTTCTTAACACTTGCCTTTTGGCAACTCGAACCAAAGTTCCATTTCCATACTCAGACCACCAGTCCAAATGCACTCTTGCATCTATTCTCGCACATTTACTTTATGATGGACTATTGCATCAATATCATCAGCTCAAATCTTTCTTTGCATTCTCATGTTACTTATTGATTGCACTCTTGCATTTCTCAAAGCAACCTATGCGTAATTTAAGGAAGACCTAGTGTCCTTATTTAACACTTCTGTAACATATTACAGGAAAAAATTTATACACTCATGTATAAATATACATAATTGAAACACATTTCAATCAATAAATAAAGATAGAGCCTAAAAATTTTTTTTATTATTTTTTAAATATCGGACGGCATAAAACACAATTTCTACATCATTTTAATAATATTTTTAATAATTTTAAAAATAAAAATTTATTTTATGGTCATCAAATAATTTTGAAAAAATGACCAAAAAATCAAAAATAATTTGATAAAAATATTTAATAAAAATCGGAGCTTAAATAGTGGTCGAAAACGGCGGCACGCACCGAATGAGGGTGGGAGACGCGCCCTCATGTGCGAAGCCTTCTGTTTCGCCACGTGGCAACACCACATAATGCCACATGTTACCACCTCATCTACGTCTGCCACATGTCACAACCCTATTCGTCCACGTGGCGCTGGTGACACGTCACCCATAACACATAGTGGACACGTGGCATAGTACCATTAGGCCATGTGTTAGTGATGCCACGTCATCACTGACATCTGGCTTGACACGTGGCACCACCTCAGTTGTCCACATGTCACACCCTGGTTAAGCCACGTGTCCCCCCTCCATATGCCACATGGCATGGCATCTACCATCCACGTGGCGCTCAGCCAATATTGGGCTACGTGTCAGCAGTGACACATTACTACTGACACGTGGCATCGCGGGAGTGAGCCACCGCCCACGCGCACGCGGCAAGCGTATGGTGGCGCGTGTGATACACGCGCCGTCTTCCCAAAGGATTCTGGCACTCCGGTTTTGATCAGTGGGGGGTTTTTGAGTCTGTGAATCCAATGGTGAGGTCAAAAATTAAAAATTCCCACTTCTAATTAGCCGTTTTGAACACTCATGTTCGTCTCCTCGAATTCCAATGTACACATACACATTTTTTGAGCCACAATATATACGTATATATATTATTCACATAAAAATTAAAATTTTGTTGTGTTTAATACATCCCATATCTAATAATTTTACACATAAAATTTTAGATCTATTAACCACATGCCAGGACGCAAAAACAACGGCTTTAATACCGATGAAGGTGAAAATTATAACAAATATAATTAATGGAGGTAACATTAAAAAATGGTACCTACCTCTTGCTGCGTTGAAACACATTGCAAAAGCGTACACAAGGATCCCGTTTGTTTTTGGTCACTGGCCTGGCTCATATCCACATACGGGATAACAACAGGTTTTTCACAACCTAAAATCCCTTAAAAAATCAAGACAAAAATAAGCGTGAGTGGGAACGAGTATTCTTGCGGAGTATACATTTTCTCGTTACCAAATACCGAGATCTCTCATCTATTTATAGAGATCCTAAAAACTAGAGAGCTAACTCTAGTTTAACTCAGACTCTTTCTAAAATAAGATTTGGTAATCTTAGTCAGATTGAATTATTTAATTCTATTTGGATTGGACGTTTATCCAAAATACAGTCATGGGCGTACCCAAACTCTATCATGACCAATGAGTATTCTAAAAATAAGACGGAGCTTCTTGCTGAAATCGTGTGAAAAGGAAAATTTAATCTCCTAATTAAGGTGGACTATACTTTGTCAGTCTGTGCTAAAGAGTCTCAAAGAGTTAATTAATTTATTAACATCGTGTAAGAAAGTAATAGAACTTGCTCTAATAGTGCCGGAGCTCATGAGAACAAAGTGCATCCAATTAGGCATTATGGAATGTACAAGGCAGTTCAAAAATCTTTTAAGCAATAACATCAGTTCCAACCTTCTTAAATCTTAATAGGTGTCATTCTTCCCCTACTGCGCCTCATTTTTTACTTATTTTTCATTTTCAATAGCTTAATTTCACCTACGGTTATTGGACTTATACACAAAAAGTCATAAAAAAATTTTTATAGCACAAGAATACTGCGATTTACTATTTTAGCTTAAAAAATTACTTTATCTAGAAAATCGACTAAAATCCCATTAGAATATATAGTTGGTATGTCAACTCATTTGTTGGCATGTCAACTTAATTATCGATTAACTCGCATTTTTTACATGTACTTAGATTATATTGGTACCTTTAATATATTATTCTTCCTCATTTTAAAATTTATTAGTATATGCCAATTGTATATATATTTCGATAAAGTGTTGGTTAATTTTCAGGTAAAATGACTTTTTAGGGTAAAATGAATAAGTTGGGTATTTTTTTATTATAAAATTTTCTTTTATGACTTTTTCATTCTATTATAAAAGGATAAATTCAGTAACCATTGATGAAATTAATCCATCCTTAACGTATCCACATTTCTATCATTTTTTGCTGCTTTTTTGTGTTGTTTTCTCATTCAAACTAGTCCATCCCAATTGGCCGCAATTCACGGGTTAATTTCACCTATATTCATCAAACTTATGATTAAACAAAAAGATAGTAACAAAAGAAAATTTTTTATCATCAAAATAACTAAACTTTGGACTTATAATCTAAAAAGTCACTTTGACCGATTTCGGATCAGAGCCTAACGGAAAACACACGTGACTTGCCACATTAACAAGAGCTATTATTAGGCCATCCAATGAGCTGCTACATGTAAATGCCATGTACGCATATTGCCACATCGACACTGGCATGTCACCCAAAAACGGTATGTCCTATGTGGCAGCTAATTGGATGGCCTAGTCATAACTCTTGTTGATGTGGCATATGCCACATATATTTTTTGGTTGGGCTTTAATCAAAAACCAATTAATTAAAGTGACTTTTTGGGCTATATGTCCAAAATTCAGTTATTTTTATGATGAAAAATTTTCTTTTGTTAATAATTGGTTATTTAGTTATAAGTTTGGTGATCATTGGCGAAATTGAATCCACAATTCACCCTTAGAGCTTATCTACATATTTTTAAATTTTTAATTTTTCTTTAAAAAACTCTAATTTTTATATTAATTTTATCCATAGTTAACTTATCCAATTATAATGGAGTTTCAAAAGAAAATTTTATAACGTACTTATACATTTTAGCCTATAAAGTCGCTTTGCTAGAAAACCGACAAAAATCTTATCAAAATGTATAGTTGGCATGTACTAATAAAGTCCACAATTAAGAAGAAGAATATGTTAAAGGTACTAATGCAGTTCAAATACATGTAGAAAATTAAAGCTAACTGATGAGTTGGCATGCCAACTGCATATACCGGTCAGTTTTGGTCGGTTTTTGGGCAAAACGTGACATTTTATGCTAAAAGTGGTAAGTTGAAATATTTTTATGTAATAATTTTTTTTTTATTTTTTGTGAATTTTTCATTATACAAAATTTTGTGAATTTTTTGTTATAAGTGCATAAGTCCAATCTTCTGATTTTTTTTTTATTAAATCTTGATCTTTGAATGATTTTTTTTTTCTATTATGTTTACATCACGGTTCACAGTAATAAAATCGATATGCTCCATGACCTTATGTAAGCAAGTCCAATCATCATGCCCCGAACAGCTCCGTTCACGAAGAAAACAACATCAAGAGAAGTCCATAAAAGCAAAGCTTGTAGCTGCAATTATATTAGATTATTAGTATTTAACACAACAATTGAAGCATTAATATTATCTGCATATGGTGCTCCTTTGAATCCTAAACCATTGATAAAGGGTTGCCGCAGGCCCAGAAACTAAAAGCACCAAATGAGTAAAACAAAAAAAATTAGCCACAAAGGCTAGTAACTAGAGAAATTATGTTTCTTTAGAAAAATTCTCAGACCTATTCGATTACTGTAATGAACTAATGCTAGGGATGAAGGCAGCTGTATTAAAGTAGATCTTTTATTAACATTTTTGTGTACGATAGAGAAAAATTAGGTAAACATCACAATTTAGTGACCTACAAATTATCGGTGCTCATTCTAGCGTAAATAGTCACTGCATAGAGAATTGTTACCCCGCCAAATTACAGATTAGTTACATACGTGATCACTGAAATTTGGTGATTGTAATGATGTGATCACTATTCTATGACTTGTAATAAAAAAATAATTCTATAGTCATAAAGGTCAAAAAATGAATATTTCGACAATCAGGACATGTACTTTACGTTCACCTACACGTCCATATTATCCCAATTGCCACGTCCGCTACTAAATGGAGCCCACGTGGTATTAAGTTAAAAAGGGACAATTTTATCCATGGTTACTCAATTTTTGCACAAGTAACGTTCTAATCACTATATTTCGATTGATAATAATAAAATAACTTAAGTATTATTTTGTAAAAGTAAAATAAAAAAATATTGGATAATTGTATTTCCGATCATCGGCATGCGTAGAAATTACTTCTATACTTCCATTTTTTAAATCCTACCGTATCATTGAATTTCTGAAGTTCATATATTTTTAATTAATTCGACACTACTGATAGGTCTGATATGTTATGGATTTAATTTGGTACAAAATTTGAGTGCAACAAATTTAGGAGGAATGTTCTTTTTTTTTTAATCACAGAATAATGAAAAATAGAAACTATAAATTGAAATTTGGTGAAAGTTATAAATTGAATTTAGTACTAAAGGAATCAATAATTGAAATTCTCTTAAATTGTTAAATTTTGAACATATTTATTGAGACTATTCAAAAGCTTATTGAAGAATAAAATTGAATTCTTCATTACTGAATATATCAAAAGTACACGAGCTTAGGGGTGTACACAGTTTGATCCTTTACAAATCTCCGTATTATATATATTAAAATTTTAGTTGTTATAAATTTCGGTACAGTTCGGTTCTTATTAACTTCGGTACGGTTCTTATAATTTTCGGTACAGTTTAGTTCGGTTTTTTTATTTTTTCGGTACAAAATAAAATAAGACCCGTTCAATATAGATGGATGTATCCCTTCGAAAGGTAAACCTAAATCTTTGATATACATACGGTCGATTAATTTGGTAATTTATTATTAACTAGCCACAATTTGTCATGTAGGTATCTGTATCACTTGAAAAAAAAGTCAAAAATAAAGCACGAGTAGAAGGCTCAATATGCAATGCGTACTTGGTTGAAGAAGCTAGTACGTTTTGTTCTCATTACTTTGAGCCTCACGTCAGCACAAGACGCCGCAAGGTTCCTCGTAATAACGACGGATGCCAAACAAGTACGCATGATGGAAATTTAGCTATTTTCACATATCCTGGTCGATTACATGGACGTTCTACCAGAAGAATGCTGACAGATGAGAAATTGGAGGCTGCACATGGTTATATCTTACTTAATTGCCAAGAAATTCAACCATTTGTGCAGTAAGTGTTACTTGTTTGACTAGGCAAATATTTATTTAATACCATCAATATCATATGTAAGTTATGTTGTCCGATGCAGTTTATATGAGGAATGGTTAAAGGAGCTTATGCCATATATAACACAAAATGACATAAATAAGGAAGTCGAAAAGCACTTTCATTTATGGTTCAAGACATATGTAAGTGTTTACTTCAAATATATTTAAGACATATATTGTATTTCGTGAATTGATTAAATGACTAAATGCAATTACATTATGTAGGCATCGACGCATACAATTGAAAATATTTTCATATCTGATGTTGCGAAGGGACCATTGCGTACTGTTAAATCTTATCCGGTTTATTTTGTGAACGGCTACAAATATCATACGCAATCTCATGGTCATAACAAGGCTACTACAAATAGTGGAGTTTGCATTCAAGGTGAATTGATGAATTATTACGGCAAATTACAGAGATATTGGAAATTGAATACTCCGCCTTGCCAATAAAACGATGTGTGCTATTTAAGTGCGAATGGTTTGATCCAACGCTTAATATTGGAACAAAAGTGCAAAACAGCTACAATTTGGTTGAGATAAATCAAAGAAGAAGACTTCCTAATTTTGAACCTTTTGTGTTGGCCATGCAAGCGATTCAGGTGTATTATCTTCCGTTTCCTAGCCTAAGGCGAGATAAGAAAGATTGGTTGGCAGTTTGCAAAGTAAAACCGAGAGGCTTATTTAAAATGAAAGCTAATCGACAAAATAAACGAATTGAAAGTGAAGCCTTTCAGGAAGATGAAGTGGCGAGTCATGAAATAAATGAAAGCATGCTATATGAGGATAATGAGCCTTTGAACAATGTCGACAATGAATTGGTTGATATTGCATCGGACGAGGAATCCAGGTGTACATCTGAATTAGAAAGTGAATTTGATTCTAATTATTCAGAAAATGAAGACAATAGTGATAATGAATTACATTTAAGTGATGATAGCGAATAATTTTTTGACCACGTGAGTATGATCCATATGACCCGCATATCATTTAATACTTTCTGTTTGGTTTAATTTACAAATAACACATATATGTATTATTGCCACATATAATTATGATTATGTAATAATAACCTGATGTATAATCTTGTTCAATAATATATTCAGGGAAAAAAATGCATCACAAGAGAAGGACTGGTACTATCCAACCACCTAGGGTGCGTTCGTCATTATCCACACCAGTTAGTCAAGGTGATGGATCGTCTCATGCTTCTGCACCTCCGCGTACGGCTGCAGAATCTACACCCTCGACGTATCCAGGCCCATCTCATCCTGCTGGTACATCATCTGCTGGAGCGCCTCCGCCAGAGATTCCGTTTGAGGCATCTCAGAGATATCCTGATACAGTTGAAGGCCCTTTGCCCGGATCAATTGGTGTGGACGGACGGATTTATATTGTCATTGAAGGAGAATAGTGAGTTATTAACATTCGTATTTCTATTTACTATATATGATATGCTGCATTTCTTACAATTTATTAGATTTATGTTGTCTATTAGCTTTTTTCCATCTCGTGTTTGCTCCCGCTCCATGGCTCGAACATTTAAGGAGAGAATAGAACTCAATGGTTTTTTATGGAAGAATATATCTCATGAGACAAAAATGTTTTATTTTCAAGAGTTTTGGGTAATTAAATTAAATTATTTATTTCTAATTATTGCACCTTAATTCATGTATTATTTAAATTTTATACGTATTGTACAAATACATACATTATTGTAGACACCGGGTCCTGAGTCCGGCATAAAATGAAAATGGTGATTTTTTGATCCTTGATTATTCCCTCCAAAAAAAAAATTTAAATATAAATATGTGTGTGAAATTAAAAATTAATTAGTTAGTGTTGTTAGTTAATTAATTAGTTAATATTATGGTATTAATTAAAATGCATGTAAAATTAAAGATTAATTAGTTAATTAATTAATTAAAGTTTAAAGTGTATAATTAATTAGATAAACTATATATTAAATAGGTTAATTATATTTATATGTAATGTTTAATTATTGTAATATTTAATTAATTGAGTATATTAATGTGTAATGTTTAATTAATATATGCATGCTTAATTAAATTAGTATGTGTGTGTATTAGTTTTAATTAAGTTAGATTAATTAAGATATGAAAATAGGAGGGAATTATGGAGGAGGAAATTACATTGATAACCCTTAACCCTAAATATGGGGTATAAAAAGAATGGGATGAGCAAGATTGCAAGAGGTGGGGGGCTCTATCTAGGCTCGGCAGATCAAGAGAAGAGAGAAAGAAAAAGAGAAAAAGAAAAGAAAAGGAAAGGAAAAAGAAAGGAAAAGGAAAGAAGAGAGGAGCAGACCCATGCCAACGGAAACCCACAGCGCCGGAGAGAAGAGGAAAAAGGAAGAAAAGAAGGGAGAGAAGGCGTCGCCTCCGCCGGCCACCTCCGACGCCGGATTCAGGCACGCGCCCCACCGGAAGAACCGCCACATCCGGGCGCACCCAGCTGTAGCCGCCGTTTCCCCATCAGACACCGGAAGCCGGCGCGTGAGGGAGAAGAACCGGACCGCTTTATCGCGTTTTCCGGCGACGGTGGACCTCCGATCGGCGCGTGGACACCGGATCTGGACTCCCGACGAGGCGATCTACGAGGCGGTGAGGGAGGTGCCGTCAACCGCCGCTCCGGCCAATCTCCGACGAGGGAAATCCAGTAAGCCTATTTTATATTAATTTATTTTAATATATTATTAATTAATATTAATTAATATTATTATTTATTTATTTATTATTATTATTATTATTATTTATTTAATTTCTGTTTTTATTATTATTATTATTATTATTATTATTATTATTATATTTATTTATTTAATTTCTGATTTATTATTATTATTATTATTATATTTATTTATTTAATTTCTGATTTATTATTATTATTATTATTATCATTATAATATTATTATTATATTTATTCATTATTCTGATTTATTATTATTATTCATTATTATTATTATTTATATTTATTTAATATTATTATTATAATTATTATTATTATTATTATTGATATTATTATTATTATTGTCTAATTTGTGTTAATTTTATGTTGATGTTATTATTTAATTGATTTGTGATTATTTAATTTTATGTTTCAATATTATTATGTCTTATTATTATTATCATTATTGATTATATTTATTAATATTGCTATTTGTTTATGCAATTATTTATGTATTCATTTATCTATTTATTTAGAAATATGTAATTACTATTTTATTGTATTTTATGTATTTGTGGTCTGTAATAATAAAATAATTTTCGACCGCTACTAAAAAGAATCACCACACAAATGTTTTCTACCAAAAAGAATGTTTGCTAAATAAAACTTGGACCAATGTCCTATTTTTATCCAATAAAAATCATCACATAAAATTGTTTTCCATAATGAATGCATGCGAGGACCAATGTCCTCATTGTTAATGAATAATCCGTTTTATGCATGTATCCCATATTTACAAATGAGGGTTGTATTCTGCCCTTAGTATTATTGTAAATTTATTTTACGCTTTAATGCTATTTTATTTTATGCTCTTGAATGAATAAATTGTGCTTTAACCAAACTTGCATTGTGTGGAGAGAGAGCGAACTAATAAATTCAAAACTCAATGGTAAACTTAATCAAGGTACGAATAAATGAGAAGTCCCGAACCCTGCTCTGGTCTTTGGGCTCAAGAGGCTAGAGGTTATCCTCCAAGACACCTCTTGTGTCACGAGACTTAGACGTTAATCCTAGGCCTCATGGCCCAATATGGATAAAATGCGCAAGTCTTAGGCTCTCCGAGGCGAGAGAAACTTTCCCAATGTTTTATTGGGTGGCGACTCCATGAAACCTCCTTGTTGCCCAACATAGACGCACTTGCGATTTATCGCAAGCTGTTGACGGACCCACAATTGCCCCGATCGCCCACGAGCGGGCGGTCAAACGGGCGGCCGCAGGGATCCGGCGCGCGTCACAATTATGCTTAACTTTTTTCTTTTTGTTTTATATTTCTCAGAAAGCTTTTTATTGGAATTCCTCGGTTGATCACCTAGTCTACACTGTTTGGGAGAAACTTGCTCGTGTACGTTACAAGGACAGGCTTAAAAAGCTGCACAAAAAGGGTCGACGACCACGGTACATAAATGAAGAAATTTGGGCACATTGGATGCAGTACTGGTCATCACCGGAGGCCCTCACAATTGCCGATCGGAATTCTACTAATAGGATGAGCGGGATAGAGGGAGTTAGCGTTTCTATACACACTGGAGGAACGTTGTCCCATCGGGAGCATGCTGACAGACTCGTTAGTATTCATACATCTTAATTTATACAAGCTACTTTTTATTGCAATACATCACATCTTGATAATAGGCTAAATATTTCATTGCATGAAGGAGGATGGGAAAAATATTGTGTAAGGAGTTTGAAAAGGATTTTGATTGTCGATAATACAATTCTAAATATATTTTCATGCTTTTTAAGCAGGGAGTTTGTTACAAATTAAGGGAAAATTCTGCCAAAATTTTTTAAATCTATGGCCAAGTGTTATTGTTTTATGAGTTAGAATTGTTTTCGCTTAGTATTAAAATATTAACATATATGAGTATTGTTGTGGTTTTTTCATATTACTTTTGATACAATTTTAAGGAACGTTAAGTTCAAATATTGTTGACCTATAATTTATTTACAGGAGTCTAGTATGGGCAGAGCATCGTATCCTCATGAGTTATTTATGCATACACATACACGAAAGCATGACGGTGTCATATTCGTCAGCGATCGAACTAGACAAGTTCATGTATGATTTTTAAAATTGTTACTGTTATTTTTCTATATGTTTTTAGTTTTAGATTACTCTTAAATAACATTCGATTAATTTTCATTATAGGAACGGGTACTAGAGGGTCTTCAGAGTCAGCAGGCAGATGGTGGTAATGTTGATCATGCAAGAGTATATTACGACGCAGCTGGCGGTAGGGACCGCCGTGGACGGGTCTTCGGCTTGGGCTCTTATGCAAATACTTGTTATTCGCATGCTGTTTCATCCTCTACGGCAACGGCGAGTAGACTTGCTGCGACTATAAATGAGGACATTGAGCTTCGCAGCACAGTCGACACTTTAATGGACCGCATTACTAGGCTAGAGGACTTCAGTACCCAAAATGTTCATGTACCGTCGGCTGATCGTCCACAGTCACCTCCATCTTAGTTACTGTTTAATACACTTTTCAAGTACTTTTGCTTGTAGTCCTATTACATATATATATATATTAATACATTACTATTTATACTTTTATTTATTTTACTTAATTTTTATTTAATACATGTTTCATTAATATTATTATATAAATTTTGCCAATTATTGTTTTATTATTAAAAAAATTATGTATTAAAAATAGATTTCAAGACGAAAAATATATTTAAATATAATTAAAAGATATAGTTAATAATATATTTAAAAAAATATGTATTTAATTTAGAGACGGAAAAATTATTTCCGTCTCTAAAAATAGAGATAAAAACGAGTTTTCCGTCTCTATTTTTAGAGACAAAAAAGTCAATCCGTCTCTATTTTTAAAGACGGAAATGATTTTTCCGTCTCTAAAATAGAGACGAAAACGTCAATCCGTCTCTATTTTTAGAGACGGAAAAATAATTTTCGTCTCTAAAAATAGAGACGAAAAATTTCGGTCTCTAAATTTAGAGACCGCCAAAATAGAGACGGAATTTTTCCTTCTCTATTTTCAATTAGAGACGGAATTCCGTCTCTATTTTCCGTCTTTATTCCCCTGATTTCTTGTAGTGTCAAAATATATTATGTTTATGAACAAAATCACACCAAAAATAAAAATAATAATAGATCTAAAAATTTACATGGTTGCTAATTAATTATAAACAAAAAATAATAATAAAAAATAAAATCAAGCGCATAATGTTTACCGGGTTGATTTCACCCATGGTCACTCAACTTATCACTTATCGCGCAAAAGTAACCGACTTTTTTTTTCTTACTTAAATGTCACTGAACTTTTAACATTATTGCACAAAAGTCATGTTGACCGGAATCCGGCGACGACTTTTGCCGGACTGATAAGTTCAACAAATGCTACATTTAAATTAATTTCACTCACGGTCACTAGACTTATCATTTATCTCGCAAAAGTAATTAACTTTTATTTTTTTCAACTTAAATGTTACTGAACTTTTAATATTTTTGCAAAAAAGTCATCAATCCGGCAAGGGTCGTCGCCGGATTCCGGTCAACATGACTTTTGTGCAATAATGTTAAAAGTTCAGTGACATTTAAGTAAGAAAAAAAAAGTCGGTTACTTTTGCGCGATAAGTGATAAGTTGAGTGACCATGAGTGAAATTGACCCAATGTTTACCCTCAGATTTTTATTTGATAAGTGGAGGTAGATGATCAATTTTCTTGTCTTGATTTTGCAAAAAATAAAGTTAGAAAAATAAAATATAGAAGAAAATTTTTATGTCAAGAACAAAAAATTAATTTTTTTTGTCTCAAGTAAAAAGTTTTAAAAAAGAAGATGAAATTGTTAAAAAAGAAGATGAAAATTTCCAAGAACAAAAAATTGATCTGTTTGTCTCAAAAATTAACTTAGAAAATCAAATTAAAATATTTTGAGAATTTGTTCTTGAAGAAGAAGAAGAAAAATTCCCATTAATTCTCTCTCTAAAAATTATTTTATACCTCCCAAAAATCATATTTTTATTAAATAAATTAAAACAATTTAATTCCCATTAACACAAAGAAAACTGAATAATTTTAAAGGTTAGAAGACAAAAGGTTTTGAAAATTAAATTCTACAAAAAAAATGGAAGAAAAATATAAATTTGGCCAAAAAATGTATATGGTATAAAGATATTAAGTTTTCAATAATTCATTCACTGTAACTACTATTATTTATACAGGGAGCTGTCAACAATACAGGATATAAAATAGGAATTAGTTACAACAAACAGAGAGGAAATAGTAAACTGTTACAAGCAGTAATCTAAAGTTTGTTATTTCTTGGACTTATCCTTTACACGCCCCCGCAAGATGGAGGATCCATCGGAGACTCCAATCTTGGAAAGAAAACGAAGAAACTGACTGCGACCAAGAGCTTTAGTAAGCATATCAGCTAACTGATCCTTGGAGCTAATGTGCAGCACACGCAAAGAACCATCAGATACAAGTTCACGAACAAAATGATAATCAAGAGCCAAATGTTTCATACGTGAATGATAAACCGGATTTGCACAGAAATATGTAGCACCTGTATTATCACAAAATAAGCTTAGTGGCTGCTGGATACGAACGCCCAATTCACGAAGCAAATTCTGAACCCATAAAACCTCTGCAGCAGCATTTGCTAAGGCTTTATATTCAGCCTCAGTAGATGATCGAGAAACAGATTTTTGACGAGCAGATCGCCAAGAAATAATATTAGAACCAAGAAATAACAGATATGCTGTAGTAGAACGACCAGTATCGTGAACACCACCCCAATCAGAATCAGAAAAAGCAGAAAGAGTCATAGAAGAACCACGGTTGAGGAACAACCCATGATGAATGGTACCCTTTAAATATCTTAGAACTCTTTTGAGAGCTTGCAAATGCAGTTGTGTAGGAGCATGCATGAACTGAGAGAGCTTGTTTACAGCAAAACACACATCTGGACGAGTGATGGCCAGATATTGGAGAGAGCCGACTAAGCTACGATAAGATGTAGCATCAATTTGCGGTGAGCCATCAACAAGAGTGTAGGTCTCAGATGAACTCAGTGGTGTGGCAACCTCTTTCGCACCAGCCATGTTGAAACGGACCAGTAAATCAGAAATGTGACGATGTTGAGAGAGAAAAATACCTTTTGGAGTGGAAATTACCTCGACACCCAAAAAATGATGTAAAGGACCCAAATCTTTGATTGAAAAATGGGAGGCCAGCTTTTGAACAAAGTAATCCAAGAACTTGGAATTGTTTCCCGTAAGAACAATGTCATCCACATAAACCAAAAAATAAGCCATAATGCCATTGTGATTGTAAATAAATAGAGAAGCATCTGCAAGTGATTTGCGAAAGCCAGCAGTAAGTAAAAAATTTTGTCACTCAGTATACCATGCTCGAGGTGCCTGCTTGAGGCCATAGAGTGCCTTTTTGAGTTTACAGATATGATGAGGATACTGTGAATGAATATAACCCGGAGGTTGCTCCATGTAGACATCTTCAGTTAGCGTTCCATGAAGAAATGCATTATTAACGTCCAATTGGCGTAATGGCCAATTTTGGGACAAGGCAAGGCAGAAGACAACTCTGATTGTCACGGGCTTGGTGACAGGGCTAAAAGTCTCAAAATAATCACGCCCCGGTTCCTGCAAAAATCCTTTTGCCACAAGACGCGCTTTATACTTATCAATAGTACCATCTGCATTTCGTTTGATACGAAATACCCACTTACAACTGATGGGAACATGATTGGATTTTGGAATGAGCTCCCAAGTACCATTATGTAGAAGTGCATTAAACTCAGCATCCATAGCTTTGCGCCATAGGGGATCTTTGATAGCCTGGGTGACGGTAGATGGTTCAAGTGTAGTGGGAAGTGGGTGCTTGGTGGTAAGGTTAATAAATTTGTCACTGTAGTATTTTGAATTCGGTTTTCTAACCCGAGCTGGGCGAGGTGGAAGGGAAGGTGAAGATAATGGAGGAAGAGTGATTTGTGGGCATAATGAGGTGTGAGTAGGTGAAGGAGAGGAAACAGGGGAAGGGAATTCCAAAATGGAGGAGGACGACGGACTGGGGTTGGCGGTATCCAAAATGGAGGGAGTGGATAAAGGTAATAGAGAAGGAGGAGGTATCGTGGTGGCCAAAGAATGATCAGAGTGAGCATTTTCTTGTTTAGAACCTGCAAAACAAGCATCTCGAACCAGGTTAGAGAACTCATGAGATTTAGTGTCAACTTGACTTGGGAACACATCCTCAATAAATTTCACATGGCGGGACAAATACAAATGATTAGTGGTTGGATCAAGACACTTGTATGCAGATTGAGTGGTAGAGTAACCAAGGAATAAACAAGGTGTAGAACGTGGGTGGAGTTTAGATGGGGAATATGGCCTAAGCCAAGGATAACATAGACATCCAAAGGTTTTGAGGCGCTTATAATTTGGAGACTGATGAAAAAGCATTTCAAAAGGGGATTTGAAACTTAAGATAGGTGTGGGTAGACGATTGATTAAATAAACCGCAGTTTGGAATGCATAGGACCAATAATGTAATGGTAGAGAGGCAAAATGAAGTAAGGAAAGACCTGTTTCCACAATATGTCTGTGACGTCTTTCAGCAGTACCATTATGCTCAGGTGTGTGTGGAGGAGAAGTAAAATGAGAAATACCATACAAATTAAAGAGCGAACGAAGTTTTTGATACTCCCCTCCATTATCAGAAAAAATAGAAACAATATTGGTCTGAAAATAATTCTCAACCAGCCGTTTAAACTGAGGAAATATGATATAAGTATCAGATTTCTTTTTCATAGGATATAGCCATATATATTTAGTAAAATGATCAACAAAAATTATGTAGTATGCATAACCATCAATGGATTTGGTAGTTGGTCCCCAAACATCAGAATAAACAAGGTCTAGAGGTTTAGAACTAGTAAGAGAATTATCAGAAAAAGGTAATTTATGACTTTTATTAACTGAACAAGAGATACAATGAAGATCAGAAGTAGACGAAGAATTTAAAACAAAACCAGCATTTTTAAGAACAGCACTAAGAATTTTATTTGAGGGATGACCAAGTTTATGATGCCAATCAGACAAGGAAACTTTGGTAGTGACATTTAGTTGAGGATAATTCGGCAAAGTTGCACAGTAAACATCATCAATGTTCTCCCCCCGCATTAGAGACGCCCCCGTGCGAAGATCCTTCACAAGAAAATGAGTGGAGAAAAATTCAACAGAAACAGGATTAGACTTACATAACTTTGCTATGGAAATAAGGTTATTACGAAGATGTGGAACACACAAAACATTAGAAAGAGAAAGTGTGTGTTGAGGTGTGTGAATTTTAGTGTAACCAGTATGTGAAATAGGAAGACTTTTACCATCACCCAAGAAAATCTCATCTGGACCTCCATAGTCAGAATAGGAATGCAAGGCTGATAAATTTGATGTTGCATGATGGGAAGCAGCACTGTCAAATAGCCAAGGTTGTTGCATACCAGTAGAATTCATAGAAGTGGTAGCATTAGCCACTGGACTGGAAAGAGCTGAAACATGTTGCGAGGCACTGATAGAGATATTGTTGTCTTTCAGAAACCTAGCAAGCTTTCTGCAGTCACGGGTATCATGACCTGGAATTTCACAAAAGCGGCAAAATAAATTTGATCGGTCAGTCCGATTTCTAGTCTGATTTTGCCCGGAGCGAGAACTAGTTCCATTATAGCCTCCACGAGACTTGCGATAATTGGATTTATAGCTCTGAGCATGAGGTGGAGGCCCTTGATGTGATGAAAAAAATTGTTGGCCATTGGGATTTCGTTTTTGAGTGATATTCACTGCAGCAAGAATAGGGGAAGATGCTGAATCATTGTCTTTCAGTAGTTGCTCATGATCAGTTAATTTGTCAAAGAGTTCTGAATAACTAATTGAAGATTCACGTGCTTTGATAGCAGCAACAATAGTATTGAACTCGTCTCCTAATTGAGAAAGAATATGGACAATGAGATCTTCTTCACTAATGGGATTTTGCGTGAGGGCCAATTCATCTGCAATGGATCGCATTTCGTTGAGAAATTGAGCAACTGATTTTGTGCCCTTTGGATTCTTAGCAAGCTTGGTTTTGAGAGAGATAATTCTAGATCGAGAGCAATTTGCGTAGCTGTGAATGAGTCGTTCCCAAGCCTCTTTGGAAGATTCAGCTGAAGCAATTATTGGTTGAATAGCTTCCGTGCAGCTACCAAGAATTGCACTAAGAAGAATCTGATCTTGCCTAAACCAGATGGTATAAGCGGGATTGATATCTTTTTTTTCATTGTCAAGAAACTGAGATGGTGTAGGTAAGGTACCATCCACATACTCCAGGAGATTAAAACCAATAAGAGTTGATTGGATCTGTTTTCTCCAAACAGGAAAATTTGTAGAAGTAAGTTTGATGGGAAAATGAGTAGGTGCAGTTAATTGCACAATAGTTGTTGTAGCAATAGTGTTTGTCATGGTGAAAAATAAGGATCGAGACTCGTTGGAGTGTTTTAGTGCTCTGATACCATATAAAGATATTAAGTTTTCAATAATTCATTCACTGTAACTACTATTATTTATACAGGGAGCTGTCAACAATACAGGATATAAAATAGGAATTAGTTACAACAAACAGAGAGGAAATAGTAAACTGTTACAAGCAGTAATCTAAAGTTTGTTATTTCTTGGACTTATCCTTTACATATGGGGGGCTGCTGGGGGCGTTGGGCGAGCGACAGGCCGAGCGACGCCGATCGGTGCGCGCTGCCAACCGACGATTTTCGGCCGATTTTTTTTTAAAAAAAAAATTGCTAAAACACTATAATTTTCAAATTCATTTTATTATATTTTTTAATTTTAAAATATTTTTATTTATTTTTTAAAAGCAAACTTTGACAAGTAAACTATCACTTCTAACATTTTTGCCTCTAAACAAGTATCTAATTTCATCATTGGGTAACTCTGATCTGAATTGTTTTGGGACTCGGTATCTACAATGCCCTTCTTTAAATGGAGTAGCCACAAGAGAATTTTCAGAACTTGATGCTATCTTATGGATCACTCAAAATTGTTAAATTTTAGGAGAATGAGACCTGTTCTGATACCAATTGTTGGTCCCCATGACACACAAGAGGGGGAGTGAATTAGGTGTTTTGAAATTTTAGCTTAATTTTTGGAAGAACAAAACGGAAGTGTTCTGGTGGAGTTTTCTGATTTAAGCAGAATAGATAGATATGTAATGAATGAATGCAAAATGTGATGGTTAATAGAATATGCGATAAATCCCTTATAAAACAGATTTAAATCTTACAGTAAGTCAATATTAAATAACACAAATGATTTTGAAAGATTTCTTTTAAATCAATGTAAAATTTTGTAAGGACAGGATAGAAGAAATCTTTTAGAAACAGAACAGAGAAGAGGGGAGAAAAATGAGATCAACACACATAATTTATAGTGGTTCGGCCTAGCTGCCTATATCCACTCCCCAAGACACCGTTTTGATCTTTTCTCTCCACTAACAATTCTTTTAATGGGCAAGAGTTAAAGCCAATATGCTATCCTAGTATATTTTTTACCCATACTCCTCAAAAGATTTTACAAAATTAATACCCAAACTTCCAATAGAGCTTAACAACTCTAAATTTTTCATGAATTTAGCTTGCATTCTTAATTTGATCTTGCACATTTTAGAGGAGTTTGAGTTGAAATAGAAATAAAGAAATATAATTTCTACAAAATGTATACAATATTTGATTATCATCAAAATTGAGATGTAGCCTTAAGCCAATACTATTAACGGATTCCACAAAACCCAAAGTTGTGTGTGATTTATCCTTACTTTTAGATGCAGCCGTTAACTCGTTTTAATCTAAAATTTTTTTGCAATTTTCCCTTAAATACAGTTGCTAACCCATATATTCTCTCTATTAAACAGCAAAAATAATTTGATTCAACAAAAAAATTATGTCCATTGCAAAAGCTTTTCCATACCAGTAAAAGTAGCAGTTGTGGAAGTGGTAACAGAAATACTTCACTTCAAAACACTGCAAGACAAGCAAATATGTCAAAAGGCAAAAAGAAAGATAGAAACTGAACGGCAAAATATTATTATGTTCTAAAAAATGGAGAAAATGAATTCATGTTAGGCAGCTCAATTAATTTTTGTCCACTAGTCGGTTTACTTTAATTATATAGTTATTTTATTTGTAGAAATCATAGCAAACAATACAGTTGAGCCAAATACATAGGACTTCTGGAACTTAAAACACGGATAGGAGAAACATTTTAAGTAAGTTCTATCAAAAATTTATATCATATTACAATTATTATCTCAATTATCATAATAGTAATAAGAAAAAATAAATTTAGTGGTTGCAAACTTTGATTTACAACAAAATAACTTTAATCCTCACAAAGTACTTCACTGAAATTAGCTTAGATTTCTAGTTCATTTCCTTTCTCCTTTTTCTTCTATAGAGTCCAAGAACTATTTTCATCATTAATCCACATAATATAGAGATTATGCAATTTAAATGAGTAATTAATGGCCTAAAATATTGATTTTAACTTACCCAAGCTCTTAACCTAAGAAAATTAACCTTAAAATTCTAAATTCCTAAATCCCTAAATCTATCCCCCTACGAATTTTGCCTTAATTTCTAGTTAATAATCACTTTATACTCATCCAATAGTTGTCGTTCAATGAGAAGAAGACAGGTGGTGTTCCGGTGACCAGCAGTGACCAAGGAATGGCAAAAATGGGGACTATAACTGAAGCTATAAATGCAAAAAAATAAGGGGGACTAATGTGCTACCATCGCATGCAAAGAGGGAGGAGTAGGAGATAGACTCCGACGACTAGCAGTGGCTAACAGAGGAGGCAACGGTGGACTAATTGCCAAGAAGGGAAATGCAGCCAAGCAGTTGTCCCTCTACATAGAGCCTGACCAAAAATAAGAAATAAGGAAAGAAGAAAGAGTCAATGAACGTCAGCTATAGTCGGAGGGGGCGGAGATGATAATGGCAGCGACGAAAAGGAAGAAACGCAAGTATAGGCTAGAATCAAAGGGAAAGATAGGGAAAATAGTGGGGCTGGACACGATTTCAAGACAGAGAAATAAGAGACAGACACGATTTAGGTTTTTTTTTTTAAATTTATTTTCTTATATATATAATGAAATATAAAACCGGTCAGATTTTCTCCAAATATTTCAATTCCCTCCAAAACTTGAAATGAAAAATATTTCTACTAAAATTTTTCAAATTTTCTTCTTAATTCAATCTAAAAAAAATTAATTAATAAGATAATTATATGCTCATATAGTTATATTATATATTAATTAATAAAATTTTATTAATCTAATAATTATATATAATTATATTATTAAAATACATCTTCAATTACTGCTAAATACAGATGAATATTAGTTGAGTAACGCTAAAAATAAAAGAAATTAAAATTTTATTACAAAGAATTATATATAATTTTATTTTTAATTTATATATTCATATACGTATTGTGATAAAAATAGATTATTATTAGTTAAATGACACTAAAAGCAAATAAAATTAATTGATAAAGTGATTATATAATAAATTGTTCAGTTGTATATAATTACATTATTAAAATAAATCATCAATTATTCAAATAGATATTGTGCCAAAAATAAATAAGTACTAATTGAGTGACACTAAATATAAATGAAATTATTTGATAAGGTAATTATATATACAGTTTCGGCTGATTATATAGTTAGAATCCATCCACTTATATTATCTTGGCTCGGTTATTATACTCGATTTTACCGAATTTGGTTTAACAGTTAAAAGATTATTAATTAATATTATAGTCAATAGCTATAAGGGTGAATGTAAAAGTAGTACTAAAACTAAATAAAATTAATTGGTAAAGTGATTGTGTATATAAATATTTGTACAAAAAGAAAAATTAAGTAGTAGTTGAGTGACATTAAAGTTAAATTAAATTAAACATGAATTAGTAAAATTTAATTATATATAATTAAATTATTAATTTAAACTCAATTACTCATATAAGTATTGTGCCAAAATAGATAAGTACTAATTGAGTGATACTAAAAACAAATGAATTTTTTGTTTGAAACAAAAACAAATGAAATTAATTGGTAAAGTGATTATATATTTATATAATTATATGAATTGAATTGATAAATTTCATTATATATAATAATTATTGATAGCACGCTATCCTCCTATCCCACATCGGCTAGCGAAGAGATGAAAGTGGACCTTATAAGGCCATGAACACCTTCCCCTACAGAGGCCATTTAAAACCGTGAGAGCTCCGGCCCAAAGCGGACAATATCTGCAGTACCCGGTGTATCATTTGGTGCTTTCGTTGAGAGATGAGGGCAGAACCCGAGCGACAGCGCCCAAAGCGGCCAGTCCCGAAGACCTCTCATCGGGAGGGGAAATAGTGATAGCACGCTATCCTCCTATCCCATATCGGCTGCGAAGAGATGCAAGTTGACCTTATAAGGCCATGGACACTTTCCCTGTAGATGCCTCCCCCAGCGAACAAAACCTTGAGGGTTAGAGGGCAATGCCCTAAGACGACCCAAAGTAGACAATATCGTAGCGGGTGCTCACCCAGAGCTATGAAAGTACTCAGTAGATCGAGCGGGTCCTACCCCTCAAACCCCTACGATGCCTTTTAAAACCGTGAGAGCTCCGACCCAAAGCGGACAATATCTGCAGTGCCCGGTGGCAGCGCTGCCCTCGTCTCTCAATGAAAGCACCAAATGATATATTGGACACTGCAGATATTGTTCGCTTTGAGCTGGAGCCCTCACGGTTTTAAAAAGGCCTCTGCAGGGGAAGGTGTCTATGGCTTTATAAGGCCCATTTTCATCTCTTCGCCAGTCGATGTGGGATAGGAGGATAGCTTGCTATCACTATTTTCCCTCCCGAGAAGAGGTTTTCGGGACTGGCCGCTTTGGGTGCTGCCCTCGTCTCTGAACGAAAGCACCAAATGATACACCAGGCACTGCAGTTAAATTCAATGCAAAAATAATTTTTGTAAAAATTCAATTTCATCCTACAATAGAACATAGATTGATTTTTTTTAACAGTTCTATATAGCACTTGACACTTATATATAGAACAATTAAATATAGAACAATAGCACTTGACACTTATATATAGAACAATTAAATATAGAACAATATTAATATATATAGAGCATAAAATTAAAGAGAATAAGGAATAAAGATATATGATACTATGATTTATAGAAATTTGACCATTGTTTACATCTTTCTTTATTAAAATAACTCATTTTAAGATTTTTTCTCTTTGTAATACAGTTTTATTTAGCGAATAAAAGTCAAAAACCGATTATATATGTAATTATCTAAATCATTTTTTCCAAGTAAAATACTTAAAAATATTTAGATTTTTTTTTAAATAAAAAATTTAAAAACTTGCTAATTTATTTTTTTAGATTTTAGCAATCTAACTGCACTCTATTTCATATTATTGGATAAAATACACTAACATGGCTGTAAAAGATCCAATATTCAATTATGCAAATTTTATTTTTGTCATAAAAACAAAAGTTGCTATGCAAGATCCAATGTTCAACTATCCATTTTTTTCCCCTTTTTGTCATAAAAAGAAAAGTAACAGTGTTATACAATTTTTTTTGGCATAAAAGAAAAGTAGCTGTGCGAGATTCAATATTCAATCATGCAAATTTTTTTATTTTTTCTGTCATAAAAAGAAAAGTAGCTGTGCAAAATCCAATATTCAATCATGCCAACTTTTTATTATTTATTTTTTTATGATAAAATGAGAATTGCTATGGTCCACGCTGCATGGACGATATCGCTGTGTGGACTATAGAAAGGACCCATGAAAAAAATGAAATAAAATAGCCGTACAAAATCCAATATTCAATTATGCAAACGTTTTTGAATAATTAGAAAAGTAACTGTTCATGTTTCCTAAAGAAGGAATAAATCATTCTCAAAAAGATAAGAAAGATGTATTTTTCTGGTGGTGTTTAAGTGACCAGCGGCGACCAAGGAATGGCAAAAATGGAGACTGTAACTGAAGTTATAAATGCAGGAAAATAAGAGTGACTAATGTACTACCATCGTGTGCGAAGAGGGAGGAGTAGGAGATAGACTCCGACGACTAGCAGTGGCTAACAGAGGAGGCAACGGTGGACTGATTGCCAAGAAGGGAAATGCAGCCAAGCAGTTGTCCCTCTACACAGAGCCTGACGAAAAATAAGAATAAGAAAAGAAGAAAGAGCCGATGAACGGCAGCTATAGTCGGAGGGGGCGAAGATGACAATGGCGGCGACGGAAAGGAAGAAACGCAAGTATAAGCTAGAACCAAAGGGAAAGATAGGGAAAATAGTGGGGCTGGACACGATTTCGAGACAGACAAGGAAGAGACGGACACGATTTAGGTTTTTTTTATTTATTTTCTTATATATATAATGAAATATAAAACCGGTCAGATTCCCTCCAAATATTTCAATTCCCTCCAAAACTTGAAATGAAAAATATTTCTACTAAAATTTTTCAAATTTTATTCTTAATTCACTCTAAAAAAATTTAATTAATAAGATAATTATATACTCATATAATTATATTATATATTAATTAATAAAATTTTATTAATCTAATAATTATATATAATTATATTATTAAAATACATTTTCAATTACTCACATAAATATTTTGCTAAATGCAGATAAATATTAGTTGAGTAACGCTAAAAATAAAAAAAAATTAAAATTTTATTACAAATAATTATATATAATTTTATTTTTAATTACGTATTATGATAAAAATAGATTAGTATTAGTTAAATGATACTAAAAGCAAATAAAATTAATTGATAAAGTGATTATATAATAAAATATTCAGTTATATATAATTACATTATTAAAATAAATCATCAATTATTCAAATAGATATTGTGCCAAAAATAAATAAGTACTAATTGAGTGACACTAAATATAAATGAAATTAATTGATAAGTTAATTATATATACAGTCTCGGCTGATTATATGGTTAGAATCCATCCACTTATATTATCTTGGCTCAGTTATTATATTTGATTTCACCGAATTTGGTTTAATAGTTAAAAGATTATTAATTAATATTATAGTCAATAGCTATAAGGGTGAATGTAAAAGTAGCACTAAAAGCCAATAAAATTAATTGGTAAAGTGATTGTGTATATAAATATTTATACAAAAAGAAAAATTAAGTAGTAGTTGAGTGACATTAAATTTAAATTAAATTAAACACGAATTAGTAAAATTTAATTATATATAATTAAATTATTAATTTAAACTCAATTACTCATATAAGTATTGTGTCAAAATAGATAAGTATTAATTGAATGATACTAAAAACAAATGAAATTAATTGGTAAGATGATTATATATTTATATAATTACATGAATTGAATTGATAAATTTCATTATATATAATAATTATATATAATTATATTATTAATTTATATGTTCAATTACTCATATAGGTATTGTGCAAAAAATATATGAGTACTAGTTGAGAGATACTAAAAATAAATGAAATTAATTAGTAACGTGATTATATACTTATATATATAGTTATATTAATTAGTAAAATTTAATTATATATAATTAAATTATTAACTTATAACTCAATTACTATATATGTATTGTATCAAAATAGATAAATACTAGTTGAATGATATTAAAAGTAAATGAAATAAATTAGTAAAGTGATTATATACTAACATAATTACATTAATTAGTAAAATTTCATTGATATAATAATTATATTTGTGTGTGCATATAAATATTTGTACAAAATAAAAAATTATGTATTTGTTAAGTGACACTAAACGTAAATTAAATTAAATACAAATTGTTTTAGTTATACATTCATAAAGATATGATAATTAAATTTATCTTATTAATAATCAAAATATTTATTTTAATTTATTAACTATATATTATATTAATTTTAAAATATTTAATACAAATAATTATGAAGTTAAATTTATATAATAACTATATAATAGAAATTATATATAATATTTATATATAAATTACTAGTATTATATATAATAATTAATAAATATCGGTTCTTTCGGTCCAATTCAGTTGTTAACAGTTAAGTATGGTTCAATATGGTTCTCGATTTGATTCCAGTATAATTCGATTCGGTTCTAGTCAAAAATCAATAGTACAATTCGGTTCAGTTATAGTCAAAAAAATCGACAGTACAATTCGGTTCTGGATCTTTTTTTGATATTTCGGTTCGGTACAGGAAGATTCAGAATCGTGTACACTCCTGCACGAGCTTATATAGTCAAAAAAGGATAACTGCACATGTCTACTCTTAATATATTCAAGTCGAGTCTGACTTTTATTTTTCGGATCGGGACATACACCTTTTTTTCGTGTTCGAGTCAGATTCGGATCAAAATGAATTGGTCTAATTTATATTGTTGCATTTCTTAATTTGATTTCAATGTAATTTTTTAATTTATATATGATGCAGGTCAGATTTATTTGAATATTTGTGATAATGTATTGAAGGTAAATTTAAGTAAACATGTAACAGATTTAAGTTATTGGAGAGAAACTTAAACTATAGATAATATTTGAGATAGTTTTCTTAAAGATGGAAAAATATATAGTTGTTTTTTTTTTTTTGTGTTTTTTAATCAGCTCACCATCTATGTTTCTGTTGCTTACATATATAATGCCATTAGTTTTAGTAATAAATTTGAATTAATTACATAATAATGAAGGCAATTTTGGTCCAAAAATATATTTAAACGGTAAATATATATAATTTTAATATTTTAAAGATAAATTTGGCCAAAATAAATATATATCATTTTAAATATTTTAAAGTTAAATTTAATTTTTATTCTTAATATAAATGAATTGCCCTGCATGGAATTACTTTACAGGTTAAAATATAAATTAAGTCATAAACGGATTATTTTTATATAGAATTGATTATTTATCCCCTGTTCGCAATTATGCAAACGTTTTCTTCGTCAAAATCCAATATTCGATTATGCAAGATCTAATATTCAATCATGCAAACTTTTTGTTTTTTTTTGGTCATGAAAAGATAATTGCTATGGTACACGCTGCATGTATAACCACTCAATTGAGTGGTTACCGCTGTATGGACGGTACAAAGGACCCATAAAAAAAAATAAAATAAAATAACTGTAGAAGATCCAATATTCAATTATGCAAACTTTTATTTTTTTGCATAATTAGAAAAGTAACAGTTCACGTTTCCTAAAGAACGAATCAATTTAATACATTTAATTTAATATATTTTTACTCTATCATTTTTTCAAACATTAATAAATGCATGGAGGAAATTAATCCTGGGCAAAAATTCAATGCAAAAATAATTTTTGTAAAAATTCAATTTCATCCTACAATAGAACATAGATTGATTTTTTTAACAGTTGTATATAGCACTTGACACTTATATATAAAACAGTTAAATATAGAACAATATTAATATATATAGAGCATAAAATTAAAGAGGATAAAGAATAAAGATATATGATACTGTGATTTATAGAAATTTGACCATTGTTTACATCATTTCTTTATTAAAATAACTCGTTTTAAGATTTTTTATCTTTCTAATATAATTTTATTTAGCGGATAAAAGTTAAAAACCGATTATATAAGCAATTATCAAAATCATTTTTTTCAAATAAAATACTTAAAAATATTTAGATTTTTTTAAAAAATAAAATTTAAACACTTGCTAATTTATTTTTTTAGATTTTAGCAGCCTAACTGCACTCTATTTCATATTATTGGATAAAATACACTAACATAGCTGTACAAGATCCAATATTCAATAATGCAAATTTTATTTTTGTCATAAAAACAAAAGTTGCTCTGCAAGATCCAGTGTTCAACTATCCATTTTTTTTCCCCTTTTTGTTGTAAAAAGAAAAGTAACAGTGTTATACAATTTTTTTTGGCATAAAAAGAAAAGTAGCTGTGCGAGATTCAATATTCAATCATGCAAATTTTTTTATTTTTTCTGTCATAAAAAGAAAAGTAGCTGTGCAAAATCCAATATTCAATCATGCCAACTTTTTATTTTTTATTTTTTTATGATGAAATGAGAATTGCTATGGTCCACGCTGCATGGACGATATCGCTCTGTGGACTATAGAAAGGGCCCATGAAAAAAATGAAATAAAATAGCTGTACAAAATCCAATATTCAATTATGCAAACGTTTTTGAATAATTAGAAAAGTAACTGTTCATGTTTCCTAAAGAAGGAATAAATCATTCTCAAAAAGATAAGAAAGATGTATTTTTCTGGTGTATTATATAGAATCCAAACGTTAAAATTAGAAGAGATATTCCGTCAAGTGGATAATAATGTACGTGGAACAAAAATGTCATCTTAAGCAATTAATATACAATTGACTCCAATCTATGCCCCTTCCATGATTGAAACAAGCAATGCCTGCGTTTTTCTGTTCATTTGTTTGATTAAGAGTGACTTAACATTTTGTCTTTTCCCTTTGTCAGATCAGATCCCATATCAATGAAAGATGTAATTTTCCCTTTGTCAGACCAGATCCCATATGTTTTTCCTTTGTGATAATCCGGAAAACATCAAAACGTATAGGATTAATAACTCGGATTGATGGTTAATTTCATCCATGGTCGCTCAACTTATCACTTATCGCGCAAAAGTAACCGACTTTTTTTTTCTTACTTAAATGTCACTGAACTTTTAAAATTATTGCACAAAAGTCATGTTGACCGGAATCCGGCGACGACTCTTGCCGGATTGATAAGTTCAACAAATATTACATTTAAATTAATTTCATTCACGGTCACTAGACTTATCATTTATCTCGCAAAAGTAATTAACTTTTTTTTTTTCAACTTAAATGTTACTGAACTTTTAACATTTTTGCAAAAAAGTCATCAATCCGGCAAGGGTCGTCGCCGGATTCCGGTAAACATGACTTTTGTGCAATAATATTAAAAGTTCAGTGACATTTAAGTAAGAAAAAAAAAGTCGGTTACTTTTGCGCGATAAGTGATAAGTTGAGTGACTATGAGTGAAATTGACCCCTCGGATTGGTCATCACTTGATATATGCAAAAAAGACTAGTCCGATCGGATTTAGCGTTGGCTTTTCAAAACTTAAGTCGGCGAAGATTTCTACATAAATAAAGCATATATAGAGAGAGTTCTCAATATTTAATACTTGGAGCTCCTGAATGTCTAGGCTATTTATAAGGTATAAGAAAGAGAAAAGATTATCCCCGTAGAAGCACTCGAGTGAGTAGTTGGTGGGCAGAGAGTATAGGTGTACTCACATCCTGTTGAGTGTGTCAGTAACTAACAAATAATGGGCTTGTCAGCCCGAACGAATTTATTGGACTTTTTTTATGGGACATCAGCCGTTTACATAAAAGAACTCTGAGCCTTTACTTGGGCCCAGAACAAATAATGTATTAAAAAATAGCTTTGGGCCTTTTACTTGATCCCAGAGTAGATGATGTGTTATCATTTGTCCCTCTTAAACTAATCCGATCGGATCATGAGGCTAGTGAGTTTTCAACTATCAGGCATCATTTTGTTGGTCAAATTTTTAAGGTCTGGCCCTTTAGAGGGAATGCTATATGTTTCACGTGCTTGATGGGACAACTATTTGTCATGATGACTAACGCCTCGTTGATGGTGTCATTAATAACGTTCCCTCACTTGACGACATGACCTTTCGATTGACTGTAAAGAAGCTTACACGTGGTGAGGAGATGAACAGGACTCTTCGAAAGCTGTGTTTGTGTTACAATCACTCTTTCCCTATAAATAGGCGAACCGTGCTTTTGCCCTATTTTACATCTCTTCTGTATGCTTGTCGCTCGCCCCTTTTCAGTTTCTTCTCAAAGTCTCAGTTCTCATCTCAAATTACTGAATCTTCCTTGGAGTTCCCATATTCTTCGCATTCATCCCCTTTCTGCTTCATTCTTCATCAAAATCACAAAGTAAGTTCTTTTTTTTTTACTTGGATGCATTCATAATTTTTTGAAGTTCCTAGTGATTCAAAGTCTTATTCCTCTTCTTCTACTAGCGAAACCGTGTCTATTAGTATAGAAAAATATAGATATTCCTTTATCGATCCTTCTCCTTTAGAAATGGCAACTAGCAGTGGAAATCCTTTATTCTTTATTGCAAATGAGATAGATACTTCATTCTTAAGGCAGTATACTATGAGACCCATTGTATCTCAGCTTTTAAAATTACTACCCGAGGTGATCAATCTATTAAAAGAGAGGTATAACCTTCCAACGGATGTAGCGGTTGTGGCCTGCCCTCTTTCTATGTCTTCAGAAGAGGGTCCATTCGGAAAAGAAGGAAGGGATGAATGGTTTATTTGTTTTCAGCCCAGCTTGGTTGCCAGTCAATGATTTCCATTACTACCATTTGAAAGAACTATCCTAATAGAGTACGGCCTAACATATAATCAAATCAATCTGAACGGGTGGAGATCGATTGTGAGTTTCTATGCAGTGTGCAGGAATTTGGAGATCGCCCTTTCTTTTTCGGTCTTCAACCATTTTTTTTATATAGCCTGTCCGAGAGGTGAAAAGGATTATTATTTTACCAGCAAGCAGGGGAGAAAATTGTTCACCCTTTCTTCTTTGAAAGGTTATAAAGATAAATATTTTCTAATCGGGAGGAGATGAGGTTTTAGAGTGAGCTTGAAGCTTGCATTTGGGCTGACCATTGTTGCAAATCTATAGAAAGATATGCAAGATGTAAAGGCGCACATGGACTACATTAAAGGGCATGCTGACGATCTAATTGATATCGACCAATTGTCGGCCGAAGATGAGCCTGGTTCCTCTACTCTAGGGCCTTTGAGTCCTTCCATTCCCTCAGGGCACTTGGGGCCTTCTCAAACTTCAGGGCCTTTGGGGTCCTATTAGATATCTAGGAGCTTTGGGTCCTTCTTGATCTCTAGGACCTTCGGGTCCTTTTGCTCCTCCAAGGCCTTTGGGCCCTTCCATTCCCTCAAGGCCTTCGAGTCCTTCCGGTTCATGTCGACCTTCTAGTGCCGAATGTGAGCTTTCAATTTTTATGTGCATACATATTACTTTGATTGCCGAGTGACCGATATTAAGTGATATTTTATTTATGTAGCTTCAATGGATCCAGAGGTCTAAAGGGAATTGAATGAACGAACCAAAAAACATCGCAAAGAAAGATGAGCAAAGAGGCAATCTTCTCGGCTTTCTAGTCAAGGTGAAAGGTCTTTTAAGGCGAAAAGAGGAATCTCTAAGGTCCGCTCATTTTATGTCGCCGATCCTTTGGTGGTTTCTACTTTAGGCAGGTCGAGTCAACCTCTTCCTAGTCCTCTAATGCCTTCTTCTGATCCTTTCCCAGTACCTTCGCCTCATTCAGACCGAACTGTCTCAGAAGGTGAAACTGTTTCTACATGCATGCCTTCTTTCGATCCTTCTTTAGTGGTCAAGGCCCTTAGCATGGGCGACTTCCTATCTCGAAAGCTTGGAAAGGATTATTCTTTTCAAGACAGGCAAGAGCTCAACTTTGCTCGTTCATTTTTTATGTCCAAAAAGACATAGGAAATATGGGACTAATGAAACTGCCAGTCGAGGAATTTGATGAGTATTTTCGCTACATTGCTTCTGTAAGTTATTTTTCTTCATCCTTATTTTATTGCTTCTAAATATATAGGTTTTTAATTTTTATCTTTAAGTTGATTTGTTTTTGTAGGCTACTTAAATTGTGCTTTTGTGGGGAGAACTCGCTCTATGTCGAGAGACTTTCTCAAAAGGTACAATTAGAGAATCAGTTAAAGTTAGAGTTTGAGGCATTAAAAAATGAGTGTGAAACGCTTAAAGCAGAGCCTCAAGCAGAACTTTAATCGATCCAATTGCAACACTTCAAAAAGAAAGCAGACTTTTCTGCTCAAGTTAAAGGGCTAAGGACCAAGGTTGCTTCTTTGGAATCTATAAATGAAAATTTTCAGGCCCGACTGGATCTTCTTTATAGTTCGCATCAGGAGGAGCTAGAGGTGCAAAAAGGTCTGCTGATGAACCAAATGGTTAGAGTTCAGGAAGACCTTATCACTCGGTTATCGCTTGCTTTCGAACAACATTATCTAGGCGAGGACTCTACCTTTTTGGATGATCCAACCAACTGGCCTAAGGTTCCTCCAGAAGATGATGGCAACAGTCTGCCAATCGGGGGTGATAGCAGTGGAGCTAAAGGAAAAAGGGTGTAGAATAGTTTTGATTTTTCATTATTTTGTTCTTGTAATTTCAAATTCCTTTAAACGATAGCTTTTTCTATTTATCCGATCTCAACTTTACATTCTTTCATTCTTTGCTATATTAATCAGAGATCTTGCATATTTCAGTAGTCAGACCTAAAGCTTGATCGTTTAATAACATAGCTCGAAACAAGAATAAGATCGATTGTTCAAAATTTAAAACAAGAGTAAAATCGACCGTTTATAATTTGAAACGAGGGTAAAAACAATAATTTCTATTTTGCTTAATACTGTAATAAATTGCTTCAATCGGGAGTTATATTCATTGATCGTTTTCGATCTAAAAGATGAGATATTATAGATATTTATTGGCCACTTGGGTTAGGAAATTAAAGCGTTACAATTCATAGTGGTATATTATACCATATATTTCTTCAAGACTTCAGCATTCCATAATCTTGGAATATCCGATCCATCTGGAGTCCTGAGCTTATAGGTGCTTTTGCCTAAGACCTTCAAGATTTCATAAGGTCCCTCCTAGTTTGGCATGAGCTTCCCGACCCCTGCATTTTCCAATCCTATATAGGCTTTCCTGAGAACCAAATCTCCTTTACTGAAGGATCTTGGCCTTACTTTGTTGTTGTAGTACCTGGCTATTCTCTGTTTGGAGGTCGCGATCTTTATATAAGCATCCTCCCTTCTTTTTTCAACCAAATCAAGATCTTGTTTTCTTTCTAATTCATTTTCACGATTGGAATAGAAAGTTAAATGATAGGAAGGTAATATAATATCTATGGGTATAACTACTTCGGATCCATAGACCAAAAAGAAAGGCATATGCAGAGTTCCAACTCTTGGTGATATTCGGTAAGACTATAGAACGCTCTGTAATTCTTTAGTCCAATTGCCTTTAGCCTCCCCTAACCTATTCTTCAATCCTTCAAGGATTGTTCTTTTGGGAACTTCAGTCATTCTATTACTTTGAGGATGCAAGACCGATGTAAATCTCAGATGGATTTTTAGGTCAGTGCAAAAAGATCTGAAGACTACACTGTCAAATTGTTTGTCATTATCAATGATGAAGACTTTGAGAAGGCCATATCTATAGATTACTTCTTTCCAGATAAAATTCTTTACCCTTTCGACTATTATGGTGGCTAATGTTCTGGCTTTTATCCACTTGGAAAAGTGGTCAACAGCTATAACCAAAAATTTTGTCTGTCATTTTCCTTGTGGGAGTGGACCTAGGATGTCCAATCCCCACTGATCAAATGGCCAAGAAACTTTGATTAACTGTTGTTCAGACACGGGTTGTCTGATGATTCTTCCATGGATCTGGCACTATTGGTTTTTTTTAGCCCTTTCTTGAGCATCTTTGAAAGTGTTGGGCTAAAAATAACCAGTTTGGAGGACTTTTCTTGCTATTGCTCTGTTGGCTTCATGAGCATCATAAATCCCTTCATGAATTTCTCTTATTATGTAATCTCCATCTTCTTTCAAGACACATCGAAGCCAAGGATAGCTGAATGCCCTCTTGTACAAATCATCACCAATTATAGAGTAAGTAAGCAATTTCACGACGATCCTTCTAACTTCAGCTGCATCATTAGGTAATTCTCCCAATCATAGGTAATGAATGATCGGAGTTATCCATGTATCTTCCTCTTGATCTATCTCCATTGCTTCGGGCTCATTAAGGAAAGGTTTGAGCATTTATGGAGTCATTGTGCCTTCTTTAATGGATTTCTTATCTAAAGCAGCAATTTTAGCAAGCCTATCGGCAAGCCATGTCTCCTCCCTCGATACCTTTTCTAAGCGCCAAGCCGTGCCAACATTGTGAAACTCGTTGAGTTATGCCTTGACCTTGGTTAGGTATTTTTCATGCTTTCTCCTTTGGCTTCGAAGTTTCCAAGCACTTGGCTTGTCACCAATTGTGAATCACTCTTGACTCAAAGGCATTCTGGTAGAAGAGATTTAATCAACCTCAAACCTTGGAGAAGTGCTTCGTATTTCACTACATTATTAGAGGCTTTGAAGCTTAGCCTGGCGGCATACTTGACAGTTATTTCAAGAGGGCCATTAATGACTACGCCAATACCTGCTCTCCGATTATTTAAAGCTTTGTCAACAATCATCTCACATGTTATCTTCTTAGGTTCTTCCTGCGTCTTTTCACCTGTATATTCTACTATGAAATCTGCAATAGCTTGAGCTTTAATTGCATTTTTAGGTTCATACCTTACATTGAATGATGGTAGTTTAATAGTCCATCCCACATTTTTTCCTTCTAGTTCGAGCACCTGCAAAATTTCCCTCAGAGGTTGGTCCAATTTGACTATGATTAGATGTGCTTCGAAGTAGCGTCTTGGCTTTTTAGTGCACATTACTAAGGCATTGCTCGATCGAACTTTTCTTCAGCTCTGGTCCTCTCAGCATTTGGCTGACATAATAAATTGGTAACTATTGGCTTTCCTCCTCCCGGACCAATACAGCTACCACTACTTCCCTTGAGGTAGACAAGTATAGATATAACTTTTCCCCCCGAATTGGTCAGCTCAATAATGGTGGATTCATAAGGAATTATTTCAACTCTCCGAATTCTTTTTGACAATCTTCATCCCATGTGAAAGTGTCATTTTTCCTTAGCTTTTTGAAAAATAGAGTGCATCATTTGGTTGAAGAAGAAATAAATCTACCTAGAGTAGTTATTCGTCCATTCAATTTCTGAATGTTTTTTACATTGGTCGGGGGTTGCATATCTAGGATGGCTTGGATTTTCTCTATATTGGCTTTAATTCCCTTCTTTGAAACCATAAAGCCTAGGAACTTTCCTGAAAGGACTCCAAACATGCATTTATCAGGATTCAATTTCATCAAAAATTGATTGAGTGTGGTGAATACTCTTTGCATGTCTACTGTGCGTTCTTCAAGGCTTTTGCTCTTGACTATCATGTCATCAATATAAACTTCAATATTTTCACCGATCTGCTCCTTAAAAATATTATTCATTAAGTGCTGATAGGTCGCCCCTAGATTCATCAATTCAAATGGCATCACCTTGTAACAAAAGGTTCCATCATCTGTAATAAAGCTCATATTTTCTTGTTCTAGAAGTCATATTAAAATCTGATGATATCTAGCATAAGCATCCAGCAAAGAACATATAGCATGGAAAACTGTGAAGTCCACCAATTGATCGATGCTAGGCAAAGGGTAGCTATCCTTTGGGCAAGCTTTGTTTAGATTAATGAAGTCAACACACATTCTCAGCTTCCTATTCTTCTTCTTTACAAGCACCACATTTGCCAACTATTCGGGATATTCAACCTCCCTAATAGTTTCGACCTTCAATAGTTGATCAATCTCTTCCGAAATGAACTTCTTTCGGTCGGGTGTATGTAACCTTAGTTTTTGCTTTAATGGAGGGAAATTTGGATCTACATGTAGTTTATGCATTATGACTTTTGGATCTATGCATGGGATTTCTTCAGGCTTTCAGGCAAAAGAAGCTTGATTGATCATCAATGTCTACATCACCTCTTTTTCTACTTCCTTCATCATACTTGTTCCAATCTTAAGGGTCTTGCCATCAAAACTTTCTTTGGCAGTAAGCTCTCCTTCTGGGTCTATCTTGGGCTGTTCAATTTCATCTTTTTTTTTGTTTCCACTATATATGCTTGTCATGATTTTTTTAGTATTGCAATATAAGCTTCTCTAGAGGCTTTCTATTTACCCCTTAGAATTGCAATTCCCTTTTTTGTAGGGATTTATGACTATAAATAGAACACTGGTGACGCCCCCATTTAGAATAATATGGGTCTTCCGAAGATTGCATTATATGTGAAATTCATGTCTATTACCATAAAGGTTGCTTGACATTTAGGTGTTATTACCTCATCACCCAGTTCAACAATAAGCTCGACCGATCCCCTTAATGGGACAGTGGCATTGCTAAGCTCGATCAGTGGTGTGGTACAAGGCTTCAATCTTTCGATCGGGAATCTCATCCGGTGATAGACCTCCAACACAAGAACGTTTACCACACAGCCGTTATCGACCAAAATCCTTCGTACCTGGAAGTCGGCTATACCGGCTTCCATAACTAGGGCATCTTTATGAGGGAATTTTAGATCTTTTGCATCCTTAGAGGAAATGGTGGCCGGTTGTAGCCTTTCAGCTTCTACTAAGAAATAAACTTATTTTCACCTCTTACTCTTTGAAATGGTTGATCTTTCCGCTATCATGTTTATGGTTCCTAATCTTTACTTTAGTTGCAACTTATTTGAATCTCCCGGCCTTCTTCTTTCGTTATCATCATCATTCGAATTCAAGCGACCTTTCCCTTAAGAATGTAATTTGCAAGAATCCATCAGCAACGGCCCTACAACCCTTTTGAGAGAACCCATTTGCAAAAGTTTTCAATCTCTTCTTTCAACGCATTACATTTATCTATTGTATAACCAATATCTTTATGGAATTGGCAATACTTGCTCTTATCTCTTGAAGCATAAGATCGTTCAAATAACTTTTTCGGCCAGTTCACTTTGTTATGCTTTTCCTTGATCTACATCAAAACTTGAGTCGGAGAAGCATTGAGTGGAGTGAAAGTCTTATCTGCACAATGTTCTGACGTATCATGCTCAAATTCTTTTCTTTTTCATGGTGTCTTCGATGAGCTACCCCTTTCAGGACTCCTGTTTCTCCGCTGGTCCTTTTTGGCCGGTTGAATCCGATCGGATTGTAGAAGCCTTCCTCTCACCCTCCGTGCATCATCCAACTGGATGAATTGATTAGCTCTTTCCATAAGATCAAAAAAATATATCGTTGGACAAGTAATGATGGAGTTAAATAGTTGCACATTTTTGGTTCCATTTGCCGCGATCTCAGGATGTAGGTTCCTTATTTCTAAGGTGAGAGCTTGAAACCTATTAATGTAGTCTCTTAGACTTTTATCAAGTTTTTGTACTAGGCTGTACAAATCATTGACATGTATAGGGGGCCTTATTTGCAAAATGAATCTTGTGACAAACAAGTCGCAAAGTTGCTTAAAAGAGTGGATTGACTCTGGGGATAATCATGGAACCAATCCAAGGCATCCTCTGAAAGAGTAGTAGGAAATAGCCTACAGAATACCCTATCGTCAAAAGAATACAATTGTATATATGTTACGAATTTAGAAACATGACTTTTTAGATTAGATTTACCTTTATATCTGGACATTTTGATTTTCCTAATGTCGCTCGGCTGCTTTGCTTCTCAAATCTCTTGGTTGAAAGGGTTTATTGTATTCCCATCAAAAACAGGTTTTTTCGTGTTACCGATGCCAAACTTCTTTGTTACCTGTAAGACCCATTGCTTGTTTTTATCTAACAAGCCATCATCGGTGTCTCCTTTGGTCCTCTTCATGAGCCTTTTTTTGGTGTATATGTATGACCCAAATCATCATCCATCATTAATGAGGGAAATCGCCATGGTGCATGCGTCAAGGCAAGTGCCCTCTTAGGGGTGCACATGTGATTGAGATCATTGTAAGCTTCAATAAGGGAAGAACGCCTTGCTGCGTTATAAACATCATGCTTTTCGTACATTTTCTTTTTCCCTCTTCTATTTTTTAGGATTTCGATCCGGTTCCTGTTCAGTTTCTTCCCTCTTTTATTCACAAGCTTGCACCTTTTGTTCTCTGACTTCTACAGCTTTCAACTTCTAAATCTCCATTTGAAGTATGAAGCCATTTGCCTTTCTTAATTGTATGCATAATTTGCTTTATATAGCTAGTCGCTCAGGATAGCCCTGAGGTCTCTAGCCTTTATAGGAGTAAAATCTGGTTGTGCTAAGAGTTCACCATCAAACATTGGCAAGAGATTAGCAGTAGGAGATTTTGGAGGTGATCTGTCAGACTCTCTTGTGACCTAGGATCTTAGTTGACTATTACTAGATTGTCCCCTGGTTTTAGATCATGAATGATCCGATATATTTACTAGGATTCATCTCAACGAGAGCACCAAATGATAATTCGAAGGATATTGAACTGAGGAATACCATGTGGTCCGATAGGATTAGTCACAAGATAGCTTGGATCGGGTATCACTTGGAACCTACGAGAAAGACTAACTCGATCTGATCGGGTATTGGCTCTCCGAAGCTTAAGTCAATGAAGATTTCTAGAGAGATAAAGTATATGGAGAGAGAGAGTTCTCAAGATTTAATACCTGGAGCCCTTGAAAGTCTAGACTATTTATAAGGTAGAAGAAAGAGAAAATACTATCCTGTAGAAGTACTCAAATGAGTAGTAGGTGGGCAGAGAGTATGGGTGTACTTGCATCCTGATGAGCGTGTTAGTAGCTAGCAAAGAATGTGTTAGTAGCTAGCAAAGAATGACCTTGTCAGTCCGATCGGATTGATTGGACGTTTCTGATGGGACATCAGCCGTTTACATAAAAGAACTCTAGACCTTTACTTGGGCCTAGAACAGATAATGTATTAGGAAATAGCTTTGGGCCTTTTACTTGAACACAGAGTAGATGATATGTTATTAATTTGGTTAAATTAAATAAATTTAAAGTTGTTTTTTACAATTAAATTTTTCAAAATTGTTTAAAAATACTACTATCTTTTTTTAAGTGTTTAATGCTTTAAGTTTTTTTTTTTTTTTTCAAATACCTTATACTTTTCAAAACATATTTTACGGACTCTGCTTGAACCTCCATTAGATTTTTTTTAATGGATTAATGAACTATCGGAAAAGAAATCCGGCTTCATACCAAAGGGGAAAAAAAAACAACAATATAAGTACGTGATAGAGTTTGGGTACGCCCATAACTCTAATATGGATAAAAGTCCCATCCAAATAGAATTAAGTAATTTAATTTGATTAATATTATCAAATCCTATCTCAGAAAGAGTCTGAGTTAAACTAGAGATAAGTTTCTACCTATTAGGATCTTTATAAATAGATGAGAGATTTCAGTATTTGATAACGAGAAAACGTATACGCCGCAAAACTGCTCGTTCTCACTCACGCTTGTTTTTATCTTGATATTTCATGGGTTTTTGGATTGTGGAATAGCTGCTGTTATCCCGCATGCGGATAAAAATCGGGTCAGTGATAAAAAATAAACGAGATCCTTGTAAACTTTTCCGCAACGATTTTCTGCGCTGCAAGAGATAGATACCTTTTATTAATATTACCTCTATTAATTATATTTGTTGCATCAATGCATGACTAAAGGAGCAATCAGTTTCTGCAATACTAAATATACCAAATGAAAGCTTATTTAATCCTATTTTCCTGTTGAATAACCACGCTCCAAATTAATTATTGTGAATGGCTTTTCTCTCATTATTTTCTTTTCGATTTTGTCTTCTTCTTCACCCCCCTCAAATCAATGTCAGTATTAGCCTCACCATGGTTACTTCGACAACTAAAACGTAACCTCGATCAAGGATTCACGATTCCAAATAAAAATCTAAAAGGAAAAGAAAAATGCTTTGTGTTATTTTACTTTAATGTTTTTCCACATTAAATCTTTATATTTTTAAAATTTGACATGAAATTTTTATATTTTTTAATCATTGATCACATGTATAATTTAGATAAAATGTGCATTTCAATTCAATTAATTCCATATAAATTTAATTTAATATGAATGATCTAAAAATTATAAATGTCCAATATTAATTTTTAAAAATGCATAATCTAATATAAAAAAAAATATTAAAGTTTACGGATTGAAAATGGGGTCAATTTCACTCATGGTCACTCAACTTATCACTTATCGCGCAAAAGTAACCGATTTTTTTTTTCTTACTTAAATGTCACTGAACTTTTAACATTATTGCACAAAAGTCATGTTGACCGGAATCCGGCGACGACCCTTGCCGGATTGATGACTTTTTTGCAAAAATGTTAAAAATTCAGTAACATTTAAGTTGAAAAAAAAAAAGTTAATTACTTTTGCGAGATAAATGATAAGTTTAGTGACCGTGAGTGAAATTAATTTAAATGTAGCATTTGTTAAACTTATCAATCCGGCAAGAGTCGTCGCCGTATTCCGGTCAACATGACTTTTGTGCAATAATATTAAAAGTTCAGTGACATTTAAGTAAGAAAAAAAAAGTCGGTTACTTTTGCGCGATAAGTGATAAGTTGAGTGATCATGGGTGAAATCAACCCATTGAAAATGTGTTTTACAAAATCTAAATTGCGTAGGATAGTTTTTGTTTCTTATGAATTTTTGCACTTGAAATTAGATCAGCCAACTTTAACTCAAAATTTGTAGAACCAATTCAAAATTAATTCAAATTTGATCACCATCCAAAAAATCTATGATCTGATCTAAATGCAATTAAAAAATTAATGGATTTCGTAAGGATTGAGCCAAAACTAACTCGAAAGGATTGATTCATGGATGGATCCGAATGGCTTACTTTTTTGTGAATTTTATTTTTACAAGCCTATTGCAATACTTTTTTTTAACAACATATTTTAAATTATTGCCTTAATTTATTTAAGACAATAATATAGAAATATATTTATAATACTACAAGCATTTAAGTGTTACATTAAAATTTTCAAATTGCAACAATAACCTAATGCAGCGAGAGCGGAGGTAGCACTTATCAAGCAATTGTTATAAAATAATTTTATTTTATAGCAATAGTTTGATAAACACTACATCCGCTCTTTCTACCTTACGAATGCAGCGATTTGAATATTTTTATGCAATACTTAAATACTTGTAACGTTTCAAATGTGTTGCTAGTTTGTTGCCTTATATAAAGTAAATCAATAATTTCAAATATACTGCTAACAATATGTTGCAATAGGTTTATTATTATGTGGTAGTGTAAATTCTAAAAAAATAAAAAGAAAATTGAATTGAAGTAAAAATATAAAATTAAGAGAACATGGAGGGACATTTTAGTAGCTTATATCAAAACGTTAGAAGCTGAATATTAAGGGCAAATCAACTGATTCGAAAAAACATTAAGGGCAAATAGAAACCGTATCCCTTATTAAAATTACTTATATTTTGAAAACTGAACAAATACTTATTATTGGAAGGGCATAATTGAAATAAAATCTTTAAATATAATTCTTTTTTTGGTAAATTCATATTCATTGTAAATAAATGAATGGATGGAGCATTGTTTTTTTTTTTTTTAAATAAATTTCTCAAAATTAATTATTAAAGTTTAATGTAGTAATAATTGAAGGACTCAATAGACAAAACACGGAAAGTTGAAAGATATTCCCATGTATCCTTCTTGTAGCTTTACACCCTTTATTGGCTTCTATATATAGGGCAAGTAAATACTGATTTTGTTGCAAATCATTAATTAATTGTACTAATTTTGTGAAGGACGAGCAAAATGGGATCCTTCTTCGCTTTCCTCATGATCTCCTCACTACTTTTGGTATGAATTTTCTGGTGCATTTAATTATAAGTAAAATCTAATTATATGTATATATATCTGTACATATATTATTGGCAAAACACATTCTTGGATATTTGAATTTATATTCTTTTTTGACTATTGAGATCTTAAATTTTTATTTGAACACATCCGATACTTAAATTTTTATTTTCGTTTACATTAAGTCCATAATTATTAAAATTAGATAAAATAATTAATAGTATAGTTTTAGTTTTCATTAAGTCTCTAATTATAAACTCTCATTTTTATTTCATTAAATTTTTATTTAAATCCAGTGTGTATTAAAATAAAAATTTAAGAATTCGATATAAACAAATAAAAGTTTAAGAAATAACGTATAAATTGGGAGATCCAAGGATGCATTTTTTTCGTATAATGTTTCAAGGAAAATCAAAATTACCCTATTTGGAATTCCTTATGATACATTACACAGAAAGAGATGAAGTTGAACTAAAATACACATTTTTTTTAAATTAAAATACATATTTGTGCTTTTAGAGGTTAAATTTTTCTCTTATCAGGTAGCATATACCGTTGATGCTAGAAAAGATATGGGTGAATACTGGAAAGCTCAAAATGTGCCAGAAGAAGTTGTTTTAGCCTCAAAAGCCATCAAGAAGAAACCTAATTGTCGCACTTCTGAAACTTTTGAGCTCAAGAAACAGAAGAATTTTGAGCAAGGATCTATTGATGCTAATTCATATTTTGACCATATAAAACCTTCTAATTACAAAGATAAATCCTTTGTTAAAAATTTCGAGCCAAACCAAGATCTTACCATTTACCATAATGATGCCCTTTTTAAAGAAGTCAAGTCCTTTGTTAAGAATTTCGAGCCAAACCAAGATCTTACCATTTACCATAATGATGCTCTTCTTAAAGACAAATAATTTGTTTGCGACTTCAAAAATATTGTATAATTAATATCTGAGAAGGAAGACTGGGGACTATATATATATATATTTGTATGTGATAATTAGAAAGTACTTTAGAATAAAGCTTCTTGCTTCGTCATATTGTATTTAGATAGTGTTTAATTCCCTGTATTTGATTATTATGCTAAATCAAAATATAAATGCTGTAGTATTGTAATTAAATTCCATCAATTTCCTATATCTTCATGTCAGAAATCGTTTTTATTTGCTTTAGTATTGTAGTTAAATTCCGTCAATTCCTCTATCTCCATGTCAGAAATCGATTTTAATTAGATCTGATATTATTTGTGGCTGTTAATTAACGTTTGAGTGGGTTATTCTTATTCCATATCAAAGATTTGTTGTCCTTGCCTGTTCAAATTGTGTTACTGCTACTACCTGATGTTGGTCCAAGTGGTAACTAGTTGGAATCCCCTGAAATTAGATCTGAAAATTCAATCTTTACCTCATGCATGAAGCGCACACAATTGAAAGAATCACTTTTAATTGGATTGGATAGTAGCCAACTCCATATTAATTGATTTCGTAAATTTAAAATAAGGAATTATAGAAAAAAAAAAAAAAAGATTATACTGCATGCTTTTTTATTATTATTTTTTAAAAAATATATTGCATTTTACAACTTTTATGTAAATTCGATTTAGGCAAATTTAATAGACTAATTAGTAGCCCACTTTTATTTCTCAAATTCAAAACCCTCATCAATGGATGGACATAGCTCTATACTCGCCTGTCTTCACTTTTAGGTACAACGCCAAATAACCCGAGAAAGAAATGAGACATAGGAAACTCTACAACTTTTTCACCCTTATGGACTCAGATCTAAAACCACAACGTCTCAAATCTAGATTCAGCGGCGATGAAACTGCCCTACTCTTTGGCTTCCTCGGCAGCAGCTGCCGCCTTGTCTTCTCCTGTAACCGTAATCTTATTCTTTTGGCTTAATGCTTTTCTTATTATATTTCCCCTCTCTTGATTGGAACTCATTGTTTAAATTCATCACTTATTTGTTACGATATTTTGATATTGAGCGTGTGCGTTGATGGCATCTATAATCTTGTCCCGATTTGGCAAAACTACATATTACTGCTCTAAAAAGGGGTTAATTACGTTTATGGTCATCAAATTTTGTTTCTTATAACCAAATGGTCATAATAAAATAATTTGTAACATAAAAATCATCAAACTTTTATTTTTTTCAATTAAGGTAAAAATGACAGAAAAATTAATTTTTCGTTACCGGAAAGCCACGCAAATATGCCACGTCATCAGTAACCTTCTAAAACGCGTCCAGTCAGCATACGATATGTCCCGCCTACATGGAGAAATTGACACGTCAGCAAGTACACGTTTTATGTCAACCTATACAAAAAGACCAAAAAAAAGTTTTGGCATATTTGTATAACTTTTCGGTGACGAAAAATTAATTTTTCAGTTATTTTTACCTTAATTGAAAAAAATAAAAGTTTGATGATTTTTGTGCTACAAATTATTTTATTATAACCATTTGGTTATACGCACCAAAATTCGATAACCATAGACGTAATTAACCCTCTAAAAAGTCATTCCAACTTAAGTGGCCCGCATGTAAAGCACGTGCTTGGCATTCATATTTTATCCTATTAATTACACATCCCAATTTGACAAAAAAGTACTCATGACCATTCTAAATAAATATATTGGTGTTGATTAATGGAACATGAGACAAGAATTATGTGCAGGTAGCAGTTTTTATTTTTTTGGATAATTATATAAAAATTTTACAATATATACAAATAAATTTCTAACCATCAAAATGTTGCAATTGGATGATTGAATTATTTAAATATTTCAATCTAAGTTCTGATGAATTTTTGCTTTTCAAATGATAAATTGATATGTCATTGAAATCACTTTGTTTGCTAAATGATAACTTATATTTTGTAAACTTTTATGGAGAAATTGCAAGGATTTTAACAATTTTTATTTAATAACTAAGACAATATAATAAACCATATAATAAATTATTAAATAATTAAAATAAATTTTAAATAAATAAAATAACAGTTCAAAATTACGGTACAGTTTAACAGGGTTCCTCGCCACATATATCATGCAATGCTTAATGGCATATGATGCATGATGGCAAGTTATGTAATTTTCTAAACATGTGATATATGTGATGGAATCAGATGCAAATTTAAATAACAGATTGCTCAAACAGAACCAGAACTAGATATAGATAATACTTGAGTACATGTACCAATTTGAAATAATTTTTCACTGATACAACATATCAATAATTTTAGTAGAAAACATATATACTTTCAAAGTAGTTAACAGATAAGCTTAGATAAATTTGATACACAGTTCAAATAATTCATATAGGTAAAACAATCATTAATTTAAACAAATGATAATCAGAAAATAATTCAGAAACTTGTTCTAAGAATTTAAAACTCTAAAGCAGATAATATTTAATTTAAGTAAAAATTAAATGAATAAAAATACCAGTTAAATTAACATAATAAATAATGATTAAAATTCGCATAAAAACTAATATAATAAAAATTAATAAACACTTGTGGAAAGTTAACATAAAGATAAATTGCATAAATTCATTTGATAAAAGATTGAAAATATTTTTAATAAAATAGAACTTAATAAACTAAAATATTTTGAGTGAAAATTAAAAAAAGAAATTCGTTTTCATAAAACAGATGTTTAATGTAATTATCATTCATCCGGAATTCCAAATAAGTAAAGTACAAGACTCAAAAAGCAAGCTACTCACTCTACAGAAAGTGTATTTGAGTTCACTAATCATAGTGAAGAAATATATCGATCACTCTAGCTATCGTAATGACCAAAAATTTTATCTAGAATTATAAACAAAGAATATTTGAGGATTTATTTGAACAAAGACAAATTAAATATTTAGAACAATTATTGATAAGTTCTGAAGTGTCAGAAGCATGTATGAGGCCATATGACAGTTGAGTTGTAGGTGAGCCAGTCGGTTCTAGGATGGATGATCGAGCGATCGGACCCATGATGGATGATCGGACGATCTGACCTGTGATGGACGATCGGACGATTTGACCCATGATGGATGATCGGACAATCTAACTTGTGATGGATGATCGGACGATCTGACTAGGGATGGATGATCGGATCTAGATGATCGGACGATTTGACCCATGATGGATTATCGGACGATCTGACCTGTGATGGATTATCGGACAATCTGACCAGGGATGGATGATCGAACGATCTGACTTGTGATGAATGATTGGACGATCCGACCAGGGATGAATGATCCGATCTGGATGATCGAGCGATCTGACCTGTGATGGATGATCGGACAATCTGACCAGGGATAGAAGATCGGACGATCTGACCAAGGATGATTGATCGGATCTGAATTATCGGGCTATCGAATTGTTCTTGCAATAAGATAAGCTTGATTGGATCAGGTATGAGCACTCCGAAGGTTAAATCAGTAGTGCTTTTATAGAGAGAATGTAGAGAGAAAGAGTGTCTTAAGAATTCTCATACCTAGATCTTCATTTTCAGGATATTTATAAAGATTTGGGAGAGGCACTTGAGTGGCCTGCTCTAGTGTCAGAGTAGGTAAGAGACGATATGACAAAAAGTATACAGGAGGATAAGGCAATGGTGTGTGTCAGTGGGCTGACAGGGGGCATGCCCTGTTAGTCCAATCGAACTTGCCTTTCTGACAGCTTGTTAACTTTCTTAGGTGTCTATGTCACATGTCTTGGCCTTATGGCTTTAGGCCTGACTTATGCATTGGGTTGTGATTGAATCAGGCCTAGAGAAGGATGATAATTTGAGTATTATCATTTGTCTCCCTTGAAGGATTTGATTGGATAGAGGGAAGCCTGTCTCGAGGATTGGATCAACTTATATTTTGAAACTTTTGACTATGTCTTTTCGCTTTCCTTACTGATTGACTTGGAAATTTGTCCATTGTGCCTATTGATGGCGTCGTTCTGATTTCTAAACTGATGTTGCATTAGTGGGGGAGTCAACATATTAATGGGTACCGTTTCATTCATCATGCTCACTATGATTACTCTTTGTTAACTACGTTCTGCCTTCTTAGTATCTCCTGTCACAGACTTGCAAGCATTTTCAGAGCTTCCATTTCTTCTTCTTCTGTAACCTCTTCTCATTAAGTTGTTCAAGCATCTTAAAATTTTCTTGTCCTGGTCGTTCGGATGTTTTGAATGATATTTAATCTTCCAAGCTAAAATTTGTGATATCGTCAAGTTTTGGAAGTGGAAGAATTCGTAACTCGTATATTTGTTGATCACTTGGATCAAGTAGAATTCGTAACTTTTGGGAGTATGTTTTTTCGAAACGAGTCTTCTCCCTTTGGGAGGATTTTGATTGGTTTTATTTTTTAGGAATCTTTTTTACTCTCTAAAGTGAACTCTTTCATCAGAGTTTATTTTTCTTGGGCAATTTCCTTCTACTCTTTCGTGTTATTCAAATGGTGTTTTTAGTTTAGTCCATTCCGTAATACATTTTTGTCTTTTAGGAGTCTGTTGACTTCTCTAAAGCATATTTTAAGTTTAGAACTATTTTTCTTGTTTTTCTTTGAAATAACTCGATCTCTCAAAGGTCTATGAACTGCTTTTAAAATGGGTTTTTAGGGATCTTTTAGGGGTCCGTGGACCATTCTAAAGTGACCTTTCGACATTAATCATTTTTAGGACGAGTTTGATTTTTTAGGGGTCTTTGACTTCTCTGAAGTGGACATTCTGAGCAAAGGAATATTTTCCTTATCGATCCTTTGAGATTTGGCCTGATCTTTTGGAAGTCATTGACTTCTCTAAAGTGGACATGACTTTAATCAGGAATGAGCATCAAGTTCGGTGAACTTATATTTCATTTCAAGCAGTCAGCAGCCAAGTGATGCACATTTTTCCAAGCACTCAGGTGATAATTTGCAAATTGTATGTTCAATACAATGCTGTGTTAAGGCCTCATGAGTACTTAAGGTTTTTTGAGTTTCTTGCAATATTTTGGACTTTCTAGAGTGATCGACTTATGCAAATTATCTACGATCGGGTTTTTTGGATTTCGACAGTCATCTACCCAAGCAAATTATCTTCGACTAGATAATTTAGCTGTCGAGAGTGATCAACCAAAGCAAATAATTTTGATTAGAGATTACATATAGTTCCTTCGATTTGTTATTTTGCTAGTAAAACTTGGGAATTTTTAAGCTTTGGACTTTATTGTAATTTCGTCTTTCAGTAGTCCATTCGGACTTCTCTAAGGTGTTCACTTATCTGTTCGTTAGTCCTTCAGGAGTCCATTCGGACTTCTCTAAGGTGAATATTTATCCGTTCGTTGGGCCTTTAGGAGTCCGTTCAGACTTCTCTGAGGTAAACACTTATCCATTCGTTTTTTTTTTCCTTCAGGAATCCTTATGGACTTCTATGAGATAAACTTTCATCCATTCGTTCGTCCTTCAACAGTCCATTCGGACTTCTCTAAGGCAAAATTTATCCGTTCGTTCGGCCTTCAGGAGTCCATTCGGACTTCTACGAGGCAAACTTTCATCCGTTTGTTCGGCCTTCAAGAGTCCGTTGGGACTTCTCTGAGGCGAATATTTATCTATTCGTTCGGCCTTTAGGAGTCCATTTGGACTTTTATGAGGCGAACTTTCATCCGTTCTCAGGAGTCCATTCGGACTTCTCTGAGGCGAATATTTATTAGTTCGTTGGGCCTTTAGGAGTCCTTTCGGACTTCTCTAAGGCAAACTTTCATCCGTTCGTTCATCCTTCAGGAGCCTGTTCAGACTTCTTTGAGGTAAATATTTATCCATTTGTTTGGCCTTCAGGAGTCCGTTCGGACTTATATGAGGTGAACTTTCATCCATTCATTTGGCTTTCAGGAGTCTGTTCGGACTTCTATGAGGCAAACTTTCATCCGTTCGTTCGACTTTCAGGAGTCCGTTCGAACTTCTCTGAGGCAAACTTTCATCCATTCATTCTACCTTTAGGAGTCCATAATGGATGATCGAACGATCGGACCCATGATGGATGATCGAACGATCTGACTTGTGATGGACGATCAGACAATATGAGCTGGGATGGATGATTGAATCTAGATAATCGGACGATCTGACCTGTGATGGATGATCGGACGATCTGACCAGGGATCATGATGGATGATCGGACAATCTGACCAGGGATGGATGATCGGATCTGGATGATCGGGCGATTTGACCTATGATGGATGATCGGACGATCTGACCAGGGATGGATGATCGGACGATCTGACCAGGGATGGATGATCGGATGATCGGACTATTGAATTGTTCTTATGACAAGTCTGGTTGGACCGGGCATGAACACTTCAAAACTTAAGTCAGTAGTGCTTTTAGAGAGAGAATGTAAAGAGAGAGTGTCTCAAGAATTCTCATACCTGAATCTTCATTTTCGGGGTATTTATAGAGATTTAAGAGAGGTACTTGAGTGGCCTGCTGTCTGTAATTATATTTGACAGTTCAAATATTGTTGAAGTATTAATATCTTCTCCTACTCATAGTTGGCCAGGCATTTTTTTTGGCCAGAAAAAGGGCTACTTGTTTTACGAAGCAAGGAGAAATCTTTTGTGACCAAGATTTCAAGAGTTACTGTAATTTAACCCATTCAATCTTTTGGAGCTTTAGAACAATTGCTATAGATATTTCTCCTTGCTATTAAGTACGGGTAAATCATGTTGTGAATTATATGCTATCCTGCAACTATGAATTATTTTTCTGACAAAGCTTCTTTTTCCATCTTTTGAAAGAAAATTAATTAATTATTTAATTATTTAAATGATTTAAGTTAACTAATCTAAAAATAATGTAAATAACTTTGAAATCCCAATAGTGTTGAAGTATGAATATCACAAAAACAATTGAAATTTGATAATTTCAGTATTTGGATCGGCAATGTATAAAATAGGAGTAGTTTAGTTGGGGATGATGGTGTTCCAGTGTTTATTTATTTTTTTAAAGAGCAGTTTTATTGGAATAAGGAACTTAAAAGTAGGAAAGTGCAAAGTTTTCTGCTATTATCCCTTTTTTTTATATAAAATTATATATTAGATTTTTAAAAAATGATTATTTAAAAAATAAAAGGGTTATAACATAAACTTTTATGGAGAAATTGCAAGGATTTTTTAGGAAAAAAAAATGCCAATCACGCTTCAATTAACTTCGTACAACGTTGTAGTAATTTTTTTTTCTAATTTGCTAAGAGCAATTCAACAAAAAAATTGAGAGCAACGAATTAAATTTTTTAACTTAGTATAAGAGAAATACACTATTAATTTTAACTTAAATGAATATATTTTCTTCAGAATTCATGTAATGTATGTAACTAATATCATTAATTTTAAACAATTAAGAGTTTAACTACTTTTCCAATTAATCAGAATTTAAATTTTATCATCCTCTACTCCCAAAGACATATTATCAAAATAAATAAATAAATATCAATGTTGGTTGGGTTATAACTTACAGAGTGTCAGAGCAACCTAATTGAAAAATCTTGGTTATAAATTCTTGATAACACCATAAATGACATACCCAAAAAGGCCCATTCAGTCAGCCCAATCCACTTGGCAGGTCCCAAAACCCATCAGAAAAGAGCACAAAGTTTGAGCATGAAAGCAGCGCCACGTCCGATCGGACTGATTTGACAATACGTCCAATCAGTCCACTGACATAAGGCAGCGCCAGGCCCTTCAACTGCTCCCTGTTGCTTCGCCGCTCACCTACTTTGACTGCCAGTTATCACTCCCCAGGCACTCAAGTGCACCTCTCCTATCTCATATAAATAGCCCAACAAATAGTGGCATCAGGTATCAAATCTCTGAGACTCTCTCTCTAAGCATTCTCTCTCTAGTAAACTACTAACTTAAGTTTCGGCATGCTTACGCCTGGTCCGACCGAGCATTCTTTATTGCAGGTCTCAACCATCCGATCGGCTCTCACTCTCTACCACTTGAAACTTCCAACCAGCTTCTCTCTTTTCTAGATAAAGACAATCTCAGTCTTATCATTTGGTGCTTTCATTGAGAGTTATGGCAAGTTCAAGATCAAACGAGAATTCTGGAGAGCACAATCGCAGTGGCAATAGCCAGGGCAGATCTAGGCCCTTGGAGAGAAGAGAAAGGTCTCCCAAGTCACCAGTCAGGGGGAACCTTCTCCCAGAATTTAATGATGCCATTCTAAGGCAACCGGAGAACACTCCCATTACAGTCAGGGACATGCGCGCCCTCCTTAGTGACTTCACTAAGAGTATAGTCCAAACAATCAGAAAGGGCAAGATGCCCAGAACCTCCAAAAGAGACCATGAAGAGGACTTCATGGACGAAGACTTCGGAAGGAGAAGAAATAAGGGCATCTCTATCAACGAGCCAAGGGCTCATGACAGTGGAAAGGGCATTACTAGGAACCCAAGAAGATACGATAAAGGGAAAAGGACAATGTCCTCGAGTAGGGACTATACTTATCTTCCCAGCAGATCTTCCACCCCATCCATTGGGGATGACCTGTCCTTTATGTGAACACCAAATTGCAGCCACTCCAGAAGGCTGAGAAACGAGTCTATCTCCACGGCCATGAGTAGAGAAGACAAATGGCTTAAGCAAAAGCTCAGGCAGTTTGGTTTCACTGGACCCAAAAAAGCCATATTCGAGGGGAACACCTGTAAAAATACTGCCTCCCCATTCTGTAGGGAAATTATGGACTCCGAGCTGCTTCCCAGGTGGAGAGATGTGGTGATAGATAAATATACAGATAAAACTGACCCCACCACTCATCTAGCGGAATACTTAACAAAGGTGCAGGTCTACACCTATGACGAGAGGATAGCCTGCAGAATCTTCCCCACCACCCTGGGAGGAGATGCCTTGAATTGGTTCCATGAGCTACCGTAGGAATCAATCACCTCTTTCAGACAACTTAAGGAGTTATTGACCACGAGGTTTATCGTGCAGACGCGTGCACCAAAATCGGTGAAAGACCTATGTAATCTCTACCAGAGATCCGATGAAAGTCTTAGAGACTTCATCGATAGGTTCCAAGCTACCATGTCTGAAGTGAGGAACGTAAGTGTGGAAATGTCGAGTACCGCCTTGGCTGGGGGCATTACAAATCGCCCATTGTTTGAATCAATAACCACAAGACCCCCGGCCAATTTCTCTGATCTGGTGGAAAGGGCCAGGCAGCACATCCAACTGGATGACGCCATGAGGGCCAACAGGGAAAGAAGGACCAACGTCATGGATCGACTACAACATCCAGACGGATGGTCATTCACTAGAGCTCCCGCATCCGAACGGATAGCGAGGAGCACAGATAGAGCCACAACCTCAAGAAATTTAGGAAAGCAAAAAGAGTCCGGACGGGACAGATCCAAACTCTCGGACGACCGGCCGATCAGAACATTTACCCCACTCAATACCAACCCGACTCAGGTGTTGATGTGGATCAAGGTAAAGCACAGTCAGGTCAATTGGCCTAGAAGGCTGTCCGAGTGAAGCAAAACTGTAAGGGACCCTAAGAAATATTGCGAGTTTCACAGAAATATCGGTCACACGACTGACGAGTACACCTCGTTGAAAAAGGAGATTGAACATTTGATTTGAAGGGGGTCCCTCAAAAGGTTCATAGGTCCGGCTAGAGGGGAAAGTCCCTGTAGACGGCCAGACCCCAGGAAGGATGACTCTGGCTCAGATGATGACGACGACCACAGAAATCCGATGAATGCCGACCCGTGCAGACCGTATGCCGGGGTGGTAAACGTGATCACTGGAGGATCGTCCTGTGGAGAGGACCTATCCAAAAAAAAGAAGGAGAAGGGTGTTTATCTCTCTCACCAAGTCGAACAGCATGTTTCAGTCACCATATCAAGCGAAGACGCATGAGATGTAATGTTCCCTCACGAGGACGCTCTCATCGTCAGAGTTAGGATTAACAATTTCAATGTTAAGAGGATTTTGGTAGACAATGGCAGCGCTGTTAATGTGCTCACCCTTCAAGTCTACTGAGCCATGGGACTTCCGATAGAAGAGCTAAAGCCGAATGCCACTCCGCTGATCGATCTCGGCAATGCTACTGTCCCAGTGGCGGGATTTATGGAACTCTTTATCGAGCTCGGCCAAGAGGCACTCGCCCACGCCTGCAAGGTAACATTCATGGTAATTGACATAATTTTTTCCTATAATGCCATTTTTGACATGCCACTGCTTTTTTAAACCAGAGCTGTTACAAGCATACGGTACATGGTGATGAAAATCCCTACCTGAGGGGGCATTACCATTCTGAGGGGCGATCAAAAGGCATCCCATGAGGCATACGTCACCATGATAAAGCAGTAGAGGGAGGCCCTGATTGTGGAGCTAGGGCTGGAGCGGTCCGAACGAGCAGAGAGGCCAAGAATGGATTTCGCCGAAGAGGTAAAAATAAGGGCATTGTCAAAGGGCAAAAACATCTAGGTTGGGACCAGCATGAGTGTAGAAACAGAGGATGCCGTCATGCAGGTCTTGACCATCAACCAAGCATCCTTCGCTTGGAAGCCAGAAGATATCCCTGGCATTGATCCTAAAGTGATCACCCACAAACTCAATGTGGGCCCAACTCACTCTCCGATAAGGCAAAAGCTCCGCAGGCATGCGCCCGAGCGGAGAAAGTTCATATCTGAGGAGGTCGATAGGCTACTTAAGACCGGGAAGATCCGAGAGGTAGACCATCCCGAGTGGCTTGCCAATGTGGTCCTGGTGAAAAAGAAGACGAGGAAGCTGCGGATGTGTGTGGACTTCACAGACCTCAACAAAGTATGTTCGAAAGACAGCTACTCCCTGCCAAGCATAGACCAACTGGTAGATGCCACTGCAGGCCATGCAATCTACTCCCTCCTCGACGCATACGCTGGCTACCATCAAATCCTGATGTGGCTCTTAGATCAGGAGAAGACAAGCTTTATCACAGATGACGAAACCTTCTGTTATAAGGTGATGCTGTTCGGTCTGAAAAATGCAGGTGCCACATATTAGCATCTCATGAATAAAATTTTTAAAGACTAGATCGGGCAGAACATGGAGGTATATGTGGATGACATGATCGTCAAGAGCAAGAGCCTTGAAGAACACCCTGCCGATCTGGCAAAAGTTTTTTGCACTTTGAATAAATTTCAGATGAAGCTCAACCCCGAGAAATGCATCTTTGGGGTCCCATCGGGAAAATTTTTTGGCTTTATGGTTTCTTAAAGGGGGATTGAAGCCAATCCGGAGAAAATAAAGGCCATCCTTGAGATGCAACCCCCTAGGAGTATAAAGGAAGTTCAGAAGCTGAATGGTAGAATCACTGCCCTTAGAAGATTCATCTCCTCCTCGGCCAAGCGATGCACTCCTTTCTTCAAGAAGCTGAGGAAAAATGAGACTTTCAGCTGGTGCAGACTACCAGCAACTTTTGAAGAGCTAAAGAGATTCCTCATAAACCTGCCACTGCTCAGCCGATCGATCCCAAGTGAAAATCTGTATCTCTACATATCCACCTCTGGTCAAGCCATTGCAGGTGTCCTAGTCAGGGAAGAAGGAACCCAACAGTTGCCTGTGTATTACGTGAGCCAAGTTCTTAGAGGTGCAAAACTGAAGAAGGGTCCGGTCGAGCAGCTCATCATTGCCCTCATGATGTGCACGAGAAAGTTAAGACAATATTTCGAGGCGCACACAATAGTGGTCCGGTCGGGTCATCAGATCAGAAAAATTCTTCATACCCCTGACCTTGAGGGCAAAATGGTGGGATGGGCAATCAAGCTATAGTCGTGGGATGTGAGGTATGAGCTCAGGGCGGCAATAAAGGCCCAGACTCTAGCAGATTTTTTCGTTGAATACGTCACCGAAGAGCCCGACAGTCAACCCAAGCTCCAAAAATGGGAAATGATTGTAGACGGCGCAGCAAACGATACCCGAGGGGAGTGGGCATTATAATAATAGGCCCCTTGGGTATCGTAATAAGGTACGTAATAAAAATTTGCTTCAAAGCTACTAATAATGTGGCAGAGTATGAGGCGCTCCTAAATGGGTTGAGACTACTCCAGGCCATCCGGCCGGAGTCAGTGACCATCAAGAGCGACTCCCAGCTCCTAACGAGCCAAGTCTTGGGCACCTTTGAAGCTAGAGAAACCAACATGATCCAGTACTTAGGCAAAGGTCAAGGTCGCATTCAAAACACTCGAGAAATCTAGATCAGACTGGAATCTCCAGAAGGTGCCGAGGGACCAAACTTCAGAGGCCGATCGGCTCGCAAAAATATCTGCCTCCGAACAAACAACAATAAAAGAAAATATCACTGTCATCGACCAAGCCTCCTCCTCCTTAGACAAGCCGAAAATGATGGAGATTGATCAAGGGGATGAAACCTAGATGAGCTCGATGAAGCGGTACCTACAAACAGGGAAACTACTAGAAGACAAAATCGAAGCCCGAAAGGTATCACGCAAATCCCTCAATTACTCCATTATTAATGGTGACTTGTACAAAAAAGCTTTCAATCATCCTTGGCTCAAATGCGTAATGGAGGAAGAAGGAGACTACATCTTGAGAGAGGTCCATGAAGGCATTTATGGGGCACACGAAGCTAGCAGGGCTATGGCAAGAAAAGTACTCCAAACCGGATACTTCTAGCCAAGTATTTTTAGAGATGTCCAGGAAAAAGTAAGAAGATGCCAACAATGCTAGATTCATGGAAGGGTCTTGAGACAGCCCGGAGCAGACCAACAGCCGATCGGAATCGCATGGCCATTTGACCAATAGGGCCTGGACATCCTGGGACCTTTCCCTCAAGGTAAAAGGCAAATGAAGTTTCTCATCATTACAGTCGACCACTTCTCCAAATGGATCAAAGCAGAACCTCTAGCAACGATCACGGAAGAGAGGGTCAAAAACTTCGCATGGAAGAACATCATCTGTAGGTATGGCTTACCTGACATTTTCATTACAGATAATGGCAAGCAGTTCGACAGCTCCACCTTAGAAATTTTTGCCAAGGCTTGAACATCAGCTTAAGATTCACCTCAATCACTCACCCTCAGAGCAACGGGATGACAGAGGTCTCTAATCGGACCATCCTAAAAGGGTTGAAGAAACGATTAGGTGAAGCAAAGGGCAACTGGACTAAAGAACTGCAGAGTGTCCTATGGTCTTACAGAACTTCACCAAGGACGGGCACTCATCAAATGCCATTTTCTTTGGTCTATGGCTCCGAACCAATGATACCCGTAGAGGTCGGCCTTTCATCCTATCGGTCAGCATTCTATTTCGAATGGACGAACGTCCAAGAAAGATGCCAGGACCTAGACTTAATAGAAGAAAGGAGAGAGGATGCCTACGCCAAAATCGCTGCCTACAAGCAAAGAGTCGCTAGATACTATAATACAAAGGTGAAGTTCAGAGCTTTCAATGTTGGTGATTTGGTACTCAGAAAGGCAGACATAGGCTCGGGAAATGCAAGAGTCGGAAAGCTAATGCCAAATTGGGAAGGGCCCTATGAAGTCTCCAAAGTCTTAAGCCTGAGCACATACAAGCTCCGAACAATAGATGGGCAAGACATCCCCAGGAGCTAGAACATTGAAGTACTCAAGAAGTAACATGTGTAGTGATGTATCGGAAAATGAATTAAATCAATAAAGAAGTTTTTCTTCATCTTTGTAAAAGGCATGCATGGTACAATTTATATGCTAGCCTTGATGCTCATTCCAAGCCGAAAATGCGAAAGTTAAAATCCATCTATTTATACAACGAGCTCATCTGTTAGGATCGATGATATTTCCGATCCAAAGATACGAAAACTAGAAATTACACATCGGCTCATCCGTTAGGATTGATGATATTCCCGATCCGAAGATATGGAAAATGCCTAATTTTCGCTAACTCATTCGCTAGGTTCGACGCCAATCCTGAACCAAAGACGCGAGGGTCAAGTTATAGCAAAAGTTTCTCCCAAGTTAAGTGTTTCCCAGCAATCACGGATTGAAAGGAAAATTAAAAATGCTAACTTGATGTACAAAACTATTCACCTAATTCCAAATCTATACGAGGCTAAGAAGTCATACGCTGGCCTTGAAGGTTATTGATTCCAATTCAGGAAGTATTTATGATTAATCAGTCTATCATACTAGCAAGTTATATGCAATTTTAGCAAGTTATATGCGATTTTACAAGTTATTGAAGAATGCCAATTCATAATTATGAAAGTTTGCAATTTACGCAAAAGTTGTCATTTATTGAAGAAATTGTATACTGTAAAACTTATAAGGATCAATACAAAAAAATAAAGTATATAATGGAAAATCCTAATCTAATCTATGTTTCTATGTCTACAATTTCTACATCAGTTAGAGCCGGGACTAGATCAGCAGCTGTCTCCATGCTCGGCTAGGTAGCAGGCTCTGCAGTTGGGAGGGCAGCAGGCTGAGAAGGCTTGGCAGCCACCTCAAGCATTGGCTATGCTGGCAAAGAAGCGCCAACCTCAACTCCGGGGGGCACGTCTGGCTGAACTCCGGTTGGCGAAGGATCTTCCATGGGCGATGTCGCTCTATCGGTCGTCTCCTCTCTGGGAGCCTCCTCTTCATCGTCACTAGATGGCGAATCGGGCAAAATGCTGGGATCTTCCATCCAATCGAGATTAACCCCAGGGAAGCGCCTCTCGGCCTCATAGATTAGCCGAGATGATAACTTCCCTTGAGCCTCTCCCAGTTGATCAAGAAGCTATTCCTTTTGAGAGGCAAGCTCCTCTTCAAGATTTTTCCTCCACGAGGTTTCCTTGTCCTCCAAAGCAGCCTCCAATGAATCCCGCTCGGCTCGAAGTTTGTTGCACTCTGCCAAGGCTTTACCCTTCTCAGTGCCCAGGAGCTTGCACTCAGCACTCAGTCTAGCCGCCTCTTCTTCAAATTTTTGGCATTGAGCACTGTCAGTTGTCAAACATGAGACCTCACCCTTCAGCCGATCAACCTCGCCTAACCGAGATTTTAGCTCCTAGGCATGCCGAGATACCTCCTTCCTCGCATCTACCACCTCTCCACGAAGAACAGAGGTCTCCTTTTGCAGATCGGACACCTCCAAGCGAAGGGTAGAGTTTTCTTTTTGGGCAGCATCGCGTTGATCAATTGCCTCCCCCTTCACCTTGGCAGCATCTTTTGACCTTGCCTCCAAAAAGCTGGCCAGGCCGTGTGTGACGCGCGCCGGAACCAGCAAGGCCCTCGTCGAACCCGCTTTTAGGATTCGAGGGATAGGTTCGCGTCTTTTCCGATCTTAGGTGTTATGAGATATTTTCGGCACCTCCTTTCACAATAGAACATTGAAAAGGACCATTCATCGCTATAACACCTTTAGGCACTTTTGAGGTATTTTGGAGTCGCCACCCAATTTACAAGAAATCGGGAAAGTTTAACCTCTTATCGGTCTAAACCAGAGATGGTGTTCGGAACTTCACACTTATTAGTGCCTTGGTTAATTATAAATGAGTTTTTAAATTATAAAATTTCATTCCTCATCTCACGCGATTAATGCATTGAATTTAAAGCACACATCATTCACATATGTAAAGCGGTAAATATAATTAAAGATAAAAATAAATTACAATAAAACTAGGGGCGAAATACAACTCCCATTGTAAATAAAACATAAATCATACATAAAGCGGGATATTTATTAATGTTGGGGACGTTGGTCCTCTCATGCACAATTAAAGAAAATCATTTTAAAGTGACAATTTATTTTTGATGAAAAAAACTAGGACATTGGTCCCATTTTATTAGAAAACCCAGGTTTATTTGTAGAAATATTTTTGTGTGACTTTTGATTAAGCGTGCAAAAAATAAATGGTTTAATTAATTATTAAATGCCAAATAACTCAATAAAACAGACAAAGGAAAAATAACAAGTACAATGAAAAATAACAACTCCTTGGATCTCCTCCTTCATTTGCACGGGCGCTCAAACAGGGAAACGCAAGTATTTGACACCGACAACAAACACAAATAAACTTAATATTAGTAATCGATAAAATTAAATAACCATAGAACTCAATAATAATAATAGTAATATTAAATAATAATAATAATTATAATAATATTAATAAACAGAAATCAAATAAATAAATGTATAATAATAATGATAATAGTAATAATAATAATAATAAATATGAAAATGACAATAATAAATAATAAAAATAATATTAAAACAGAATAATAAATGAATATAAATAAATATATTAATAATAAAAATTCAGAAATTAAATAAATATACATATAATAATAATAATAATAATAATAATAATAATAATAATAATAATAAGAAGACAGAAATTAAATAAATATATAATAATAATAATAATAATAATAATAATACAGAAATTAAATAAATATATATAATAATAATAATATAAAATATAAAGGAAATAGGGATTTACCTCGCCGGAGCTTCACCGGGGAGGCAGTGGCCTACACCTCCACCGTCACACTGTAGATCGTCGTCACAGGGTCTCACCGGCGGTGTCCACGCGCCGAAATCCGGCTCCGATTAGCCGAAAATCGCGTGCGAAGCCGCTGCCTTTGTCTCGGGTTCTTCTCCCTCACGCGCCGTCTGCCGGAGTCCGATGGAAGAACGGTGGGCGTCGCCTGAATCGTCCGGACCTCCTCTCCACGGCGGCGGGGCGCGTGCGGCGATCGGTGGCCGGATCTGGCCGGCGGAGGCGACGCTTCCTCCCCTCCTCTTTCTTCTTTCTCTTCTCTCTCCGGCGTCCCTGTTTGGCCTGGGTCTGCTCCTCTCTTCTTTACTTTGTTTTATTTCTCTTTTCCTTATTTGGCCCTCTCCTTTTTTGCTCTCTCTTTTCTTTCTTTTTTTTTCTCTTTTGTTTTTCTTTTTCTTTGTTCTTCAGTTCCCTGTGCTCAGCTCTCTCTCTCTTTCACTTTGCTTCTTTTCTTTTTCAGTTTCTTCCTCTTAGTTGCCGAGAGAGCCCCCTCTATTTTCCTTTTTTTTTTTATCTGCCGAGCGAGCTCCCAAATTTTCTTCATCTTATTCTACTTATACCCCTAAATTAGGGCTAAGGGTCATCCAGGTAATTTCCTCCATTTTTCTATTTCTTAATTAAACTAACTTAATTCAAATTAATACACACACATACTAATTAATTAAACATGCACATATTAATTAAACATTACACATTAATACATTGATATAATTAATCTACTTAATATATAATTTATCTAATTAATTAAACATTACACCATATAATCCATTTAAATTATCACATATATGTATATTTTATCTAATTAATTATACACTTTAAACTTTAATTTTACATGCACTTTAATCACACAATAATATTAATTACTCAAGTAACTAACAACATTAACTAATTAATTTTTAATTTCACACACACATATTTATATATATTTTTTATTTTTTATTTTCTTATATTTTATTTTTTCGGAGGGAATAATCGAGGATCAAAAAATCACCATTGCCATTTTATGCCGGACTCGGGACCCGATGTCTACACCGTGCATGCGCTGACCCCTCTTGATCAGCAATAAGAGGAAGAAAACAACCACATTAGCAAAGGAGGGCTTTGCCAATTTCCAGGCAATAAAAATCATGAGAACGAATCTCACCTCTAGGCTCTGCTAGTTGAACATACTGAGCTCCCAGGCGAGCGAGTTGGGATCTCCCATGACCTTAAAGTCATCATCCTGAAGAATACCCCAACAAAGATAATTGGCGACTACCTTGTTGCTTGCCGACCAGTCAATTCCGAAGTTCTCCCTCAGCACGTCTTTCAAAGGCATGGTTCGCCTCTCAAGGGCTTCCCCAATAGCTCATTGGGCCGACTCGCTTCGGATCGGTGCCTTGCCATTCTCTGCCACTCAGGCATCTGAGGCAGCTACCACCTCTGCATCCTTCTTCTTAGTGACCTCCCTCAGCTGTTGGATGTTAGGAGGAATGGCGGCTCACTGTGCTTCATCAGAATCAGACTCCTCATCTAAGAGTATCTGCCTGCATCGAGGCCGATCCTCAGCACTAGTTTGGGAGGCCGCAGGTCCAGAAATTACCAAGGCTGGATGAGCAGCGGGGGCGATGGCAGCAACCGGGACAGCGGGATGAGAAGCATCCATCGGAGCCCGCGCGGCATGCACTTCCAAAGCGGGCAGGATTTTCCTTTTCTTCCTTTACTCCCTTGCTGCCTGCTTGGCATCTCTCTTGGCTTTAGCCCGAACGACGAGCTGCCTTGTCATGTCGTCCTCTCCAGCCATCGCAACTGCATCACAAAGACAAACAAGATAAGTATCCTTCTCATGAAAATATATGTTCAATGCACATGCAATGCATGATTATCAACTCATGTTGCTCTCTCCACTACAATCCTAATGCTCACATTCTGTATTTTTGCCAGCTTTAGAGCTAGAAGACCCGAACAATGTCCCCAGAAGAAAGCTGGACTTGTAGGGTCCTTCTTGTCTTGCCACGGCATCCATCAATTTCTTGATGTCGGCCTCATACATGGGTTGATCAGCAGCTAGGTCCTTTAAGATGGTGGCTCCACCCAATCGGGTAAAATGCACCCCAAATCCGCCAATCATCCCCACCAGGAAGAACCTCTATTTGTACCCTTTCATCAAGGTGGGGATATGGACGAGTTTCCTCTTTGGTCGGCTGGTGAAGAAATACTCTGTCCCATCGCTTCGACCCGATATGTAGAAGAAATTGGTGAAGCCACTCCCTCTATTTTACAGAGAATCTTGAAGCAGGCCACCGATCTCCACCCGTTCGGATGCAACTGATTTGGGGTAATCCCATAACCATCCAATATCGCCATCTCAAAGGCGCCCAATGGGAACCTCAGGCCTGTATCCAGGCTCCAAAGGTGGTAAACGAACCACTCGTTCTCCTGATAACCAAAAGGACCATCCGTCGCCGCTATGGAATTAGGGCAGGGCATCACGAAGACATCATCGAGAAGGCCATATTTAGAGGGTATTTCAGCCACCTCGCTAGGGCTCAATCTGGAGCAACGCTCAACTGCCAATTTATCCCTGTAATCCTTCATGAAGCTCCTATCTATTGATCGACCACTACTGGAAGCCATTTTCAACACAGTAACCCTAATCTCTAATGGGGTGAAGTGAGTTGAATGCAATGGTGCAATGGAAAGAAAGAAAGGAAAAATTAAGGGCAGACAAGGAAGGAGTACTTACTTGATTGAAGGTTATAAGTACTCTGAAAAATTTTGAAGTATGAAAGAGGCGAGAAAAAAATTCGGCAAAGTTTCTCTAAGGATTGCAGAAAAGTGAGGAAAAAATGCCCAGAAGATACCTTTTTATAAACGAAGGCTTCTCGACAACGCCAAACGTCTCACCATAGGATGCTTGCCACGTGTCCTAAGAGCATCATTGCTGTACAAAGAGCGAAGCATCACCCTCGGTGCACGCGCAACAACATTAAATGAGACAACTGTCTCAACAGGCACATCTCTTCAGATGAGAGCCTTTTAAAATTCAAAAATCCCGCCAACGGATGTCTCCCGATCGGAACAACTTAAAATGTAAAAACTCTCCCTGAGCAGAGCAACTCAAGGCAAATCTATGCCCGATCGAACCCTTTTGAGGGGGGACAAGTGATAACACCATAAATGACATACCCAAAGAGGCCCATTCAGTTGGCCCAATTCACTTGGCAGGGCCCAAGGCCCATCAGAAAAGAGCACAAAGCTTGAGCATGAAGGCAGCGCCACGTCCGATCGGACTGATGTGATAACACGTCCAATTAGCCCACTGACACAAGGCAGCGCCATGCTCTTTACTTGCCCCCTGTTGCTTCGCTGCTTACCTACTCTGACTGCCAATTATCACTCCCCAGGCACTCAAGTGCACCTCTTCTATCTCATATAAATAGCCCAACAAACAGTGGCACCGGGTATCAAATCTCTGAGACTCTCTCTCTAAGTATTCTCTCTCTAGAAAGCTACTAACTTAAGCTTCAGAGTGCTTATGCCTGGTCCGACCGGGCATTCTTTATTGCAGGTCTCAACCATCTGATCGGCTCTCACTCTCTACTACTTGAAACTTCCAACCAGCTTCTCTCTTTTCTAGATGAAGACAATCTCAGTCTTATCACTTAGGTATTATTATTATTAATAATTATTATATTAATATTGTCTTTCCATTTTCCATGTACATAAAAAATAGACAAATTATTTTATTTCCTAAACGTAGGCAAATGCGGTGAATTAGATATAGAATAAAAATCAATAGTTGGTTGGTTGATTAACCGGTGATCCGGTGCTATAAATAGTGACCATCGCTTAGCAGAACGGCCGTCACTTTCTGTGAAAAATAAAATAAAATTGAAAATATGCCCAATTATTGGGTATCACATGAATCAGATCTCACATGAATCAGATCTTTTTCTTTCTTTTTCTTAATTATAAATTGTCTTTTTCACTGTTTTTCTTCTGTTTTTACTATTTTGTTTGATTCTGGAATTTCAATATTAATTTTGAATTTCATTAAATATTTATTATTCAATATTAATAATTAGATAATACATATGCATAATATCTATTAATGAATATTAGAAATATTATAATTAAAAATTATAATATTATTTTTAAATTTACAAAATAGTTTTTGAAAAATAAATAATAAAAATTAAAAACAATTTCTGTTATAAATATAAGTAAAATCAAAGCAGAAATAGAGAGAAATGAGAAATATATATTCTCTGATAATTATTATATCGTCATTGATAACTCACAATTAGCATATTTATAGGTACAAAAACCTAGCAATAGAATTTGATTAGAAATATAATACTAATAGACTTAGAGTCTAATTAGTACTAAAGGTAATCATCCAATAAAAATATTCCAATATTCCACAATACTTTCACTTAGATGACTATAAACTATGAACATGACTCGTTAAAACCTTGCTAAGAAAAACCTAGTGGGATAAAAATTTAGCGAAGGAAAAAAAGTACAATATTCATAGGTATTTTCTCTCAAAAATGGAATGAATCACAATAAATTTTTCAATTGACGCATTTCAACATTATGCACAAAATTGAACTTGGTAGGGCTTTTGTAAACAAATTTGCTAGATTGTCACTTAAGCGAACTTTTCCAAATATCAATTTGTCATTCCTTCATAAGTTTATAAGTGTATAAGAACTTTGGTGAGATATGTTTGGTTCCATCTCTTTTGATATAACCACCTTTAAGTTGTGAGATATATGTTGTATTATCCTTATATAATTTTGTTGGCTTGTTCTCCACCACTAATCCACTTGCTTTTTTAATGTATTGAGTCATGGATCTCAACCACACACATTCACGACTTGCTTTGTAAATGGCTAATATTTCTGAATGATTTGAGAAAGTAGTAATGATTGTTTGCTTCACAAATCGCCAAGAAATAGCAGTGTCACATATGTAAACACATAACTTATTTGTGATCGAGATTTATGAGGATTTGATAGGTATCTGGCATTAGCATGCCCTGCCAATTTGACTTTGCTCTTTTTTGGGAAAATAAACCCATGTCAGAAGTGCCATGAAGAGAACAAAGAATATATATGTTTTACACCATTCCAGTGTTTTTGAATTGGTGCAGAACTAAATCTTGCTAGCAAATTAACTGCAAAGTTATATCTAGTCTAGTGTTATTTGCAAGCTATAAAAGTGCACCTATTGCACTAAGATATGGTACTTCAAGACCAAGAATATCTTCGTTGTCTTCTTGTGGACGAAAAGGATCTTTCTTGATATCAAAAGAACGAATAACCATTGGAATACTTAATGGATAGAATTTATCCATATAAAATTATTTCAAAATTTCCTCTATATAGGTTGCTTGATGCACAAGAATTCATTTTTGGCAAATATTCTGCAGTTATAAAGATCTCTTCTGGAGTCGCTACTATGTTTAAGCCATCAACATAAACTGTAACTATAGCAAATCCAGAATTTATCTTCTTGATAAAAATGCATGGACAAATAGAATTATTTTCATATCCAGTTTCACTAAAAGATTTGTCACGCTTCTGGCGGACTTTAGATTCATTGACGATATTGTAAAATGTCATGCATGGACAATTACTGTAATGCCCTCGACACCCCCCGTTGGAAGGATGTCGGTTGCGCTACGCGCACATAACGTATACAACTCAAATACATATACATATACTCAAATAAGATAAGAAAACAAATACATATATATATATGATTTTATATATATATATATATATATATAATCATATCGTCTTGCAAAAAGGGATTTGTAAACATTTAACATGTACATATACAAAAATAATTGTTCCTTTACAAAAATCTTTACATTTACCAAAATCAAAATCCTTATACAAAATCAGCGGAAGACAAAAAGAGACTCTAACAAAAGACTTCTAGTGGCCGACCTGCAAATGTCCGACTCCGAACTGTACCTGCCACCTACACGAAAAAAACAACCTGTGCTAAGCGATAATGCTTAGTGGGGAGGAACCAAAACAAACAAAAACGTGATTATACAAGTAATTATAATAACAACTTATATCCCTACCCAAGTAATCACATATGTAAACTATCTTATTCTCATACTTATGTCATCTATTCATACACACATTTATAAGCATGTAATCCATGTTCTACTCATGCTCATAGCAACTAATTATACATATTAATAAGCATACTAACATTACTCATTCTCCATATGTTCCCACAATATATAATAATTAACTATCATATTAAACTTCAAGTATTGTAGCTTGTCTAGGCATTCCTTACTTACATAATCACGTAACATGTATTTGTATTTACTAGGCATGCAAAGAAATAGCATAACATAAGCATCTCATTATATCTTATTTAACATGAAGACAATCATTTCAAATACACCAGTCAATAAAGTACATGCCATAAAGCTAGACATGAATTCATGTACATCTTATCATAAAACATGTCATTGCACATTTTATTCATTCACCACACATATTAGCCTCATATAATAGCCTGACTATACATTAGAGGTGGATACGCTCAAATTTGGATACTGATAAGACATAGCATCCCAAGCATATGGAGACATGGGTCTCAAAACATCTTTTAATCATGTATACCCGGAAGTATATCGGAGATCGAATCCTCAAATCATGTGAAATGACCTAAACGGGGCCCGCATATAACGTATAACATATAGCAGCTGCACACACACACACTAACTTAGATAAGCGCTTATCTATCCACAACTATGACCATTCAGGCTCAAAACAATAACTCATATGTACTCTAGTATTATTATCATAGAATAAAGAATAACTCAAGTATAATCACATAATGCATGTATACATATATGTATTGGTTAAAATTCAGAGACATATAAATCATATACATTTAAACCCTATATGAGATGATTAATTATGTACATATAACTTGATATAAAGAATCCATAACTTTACACATGCACAAGCAAAATCACGATATAACCTTATCATAACAAACCAAGTAAAAGATTTGACTAACAAATATCATTTAAGGCAAAACAGGGGTTGGAATGTTCTTACCGTCGTGTAACACGCAGGACCCCCGAAAATGAAACAATCCAGAGAGCAGTTACACGGCGGTATGGTCTATCCTTACCGCCGTGTAGCGCGACAGACCAGCAAAGTCCCATCTCCAGAGGGCGATTACACGGCGGTATGGGGATGGTCTTACCGCCGTGTAAATACCCCCAGACCCAGATTTTCCCAGAAAACTTAGTTGCCTGCAAAACCAAACTCACAATATTCATCTCAATATGCATATGACTTCACACAACCTCAATAATTATACATATACACTCATTCCATTGGTCATATCTTTAGCATTTACCATGATAAAACACATATCCAAGTCACATTTACCATGCTTAACATATGCTCAACACTCAACTCAAATTCATGTCAAAACACATTCAAAGGACAAAACTCTAACATCTCAATCTTATACATAAAATCTATTAAACACATGCATTTACATATATTAGAACACACAAATATCAGAAATGGACATATCACTCAATGAGCCAAGGAGGATGGACAAACAACTCCCAAACCTGATTGCCGATCTCCTTCCAACTTCAAGACCCAATCTTTTCTTTCCCTTTATTCCTCCTTTTCTCTTCAGATTCTTGCATAATCCAATCAAAACAAACACCCAATTAACCCATGCAAAACAACCGTATAACCCATTACAAATCCAAACGGAAGAAGAAGAAGAAGAAGAGAATCCAAACTACAAAACTAGTCACTTACCTCTTGAAACACTTGTGATCTCAAAACCCTAATCCAAACGTAAAGAACTCATGCAAGAGCTTGAGAGCAGAAAATGGAGATGTGAAGGAGTAGGAGAACGTGAGAGTGGCAAGAGAGAACAAATGCAGATGGCTTCCACGGGAAGCTTCACTTCCTGCCTTCCCTCTCTCTACTCTCTTTAAATCACATTCAATGCTCTTAATAACTCATACACATGTCACTTAATCATTGGACCCCCTTTTTTCGACTTCCTTGACTTTTCACTATTAATCCTTGGTAAAACCCTTATAAATCCTTACTCAATTACCAAATGATCACTAATAAAAATTTTTCCCCTAAATACATTAATTAACTCTTCAATTAGGTCCTTATTTCACTTTTAATTCACTAGTATAAATTACTAGAATGCCCTTAATGTCCAATTAAACTTGTAATTCCAACTAGGCCATATTTGGGATGTGACAATTACTGTTTGCCTTTTCCTTTTGATAAGCCATGTTATAAATCTTAAGGGGTTATGAACATTCATAATCATGAAATTCGTAGTGCATACTTTTCCCTTGAATGTCCATTAATATGTATTGTGCCTCATTAAAAAATGCCTACTAGGAAAAATCATGTTGGATATAAAACCTAGTGAAGAAAAAAAGAGTGCACAATATCTTTAATATATATTATAAGTTGCCTCATTAAAAAACGTTAATAGGAAAATCCAATGGAAAAAAAACCTTAGTTAAGAAAAAAAATATAACAAGAAAATGTGAAAATAGTAACGGAAAAATAGCAACCGAATTTATTCCGTTGCTAAATTAGCAATAGAATTATGTTTTAGCAATGAAAATCCGTTTCCGTTGCTAAAATTGGTTAAACTTTGCAGATTTAGTAACGAAATATATTTGGTTATCTTCTGTTGCTAAAAGTAGAGGAAATTTTTAGCGCCAAAATTTAGCCACAGAAATTAGCAACGGATTCACTATACTGTTGCTAAATAAGGGGCTAACAGATGGCGAAAAAATTTTAGAAAGAGAAATAGCAACGAAAATTATTTTCCATTGCTAAAATTGCAACCGAATTTAGTTTCCATTACTAAATAATAAGTTTTAAAAAAATTGGGTTCTAAAATAGTAACATAATTATTATTCTGTTGCAATTTAGCAATGGAAATAATTTTCTTTTGCTAAAAATTACAACCGAATTTAGTTTCCGTTGCTAAATAATAAGTCTTAAAAAAAATTGGATTCTAAAATAGCAACGAAATTATTATTCGGTTGTAATTTTGTAACGAAAAATAATTTTCGTTGGTAAAATTGCAACCGAATTTAGTTTCTGTTACTAAATAATAAGTTTTAAAAAAATTGGGTTTTAAAATAGCAACAGAATTATTATTCGGTTGCAATTTAGCAATGAAAAAATTATTTTCCGTTGCTAAAATTGCAACCGAATAATAATAATTCGGTTGCAATTTTAGCAATGGAAAATAATTTCCGTTGCTAAATTGCAACCAAATTAGTTTTTGTTGCTAAATAATAAGTTTTAAAAAAATTGGGTTCTAAATTAGCAACGGAATTATTCTATTGCTAAAATAGTAACAGAATATAGTTTTCGTTGTTATTTTAGAACCCAATTTACCCTAGATATAAATAATGCCTTTCCTCTCCCCTCCCTCTCCCTCGCTGTCTACCCAGATAAGTAATTTTTTTTTTTCTTTTTCATTTATGGTTCTCTTTCTCTGCACCATTTTTATATCCTTTTTAATTCGTCTCTTTGGATCTCCTCCTCTTCTTTTATTTTTCTAGGGTTTTGTTACTGCCAACATTCTTTAGTTCCTAGGTCTCTGGAGTTACCAACCAAGAAGAGGACGAGAAACCTAACAATCAATCAGCTCACATCAATCTCCAGGTTAAAGGACAGGTTTGATTTACTTCTCCCTTCGTTTCTTCTTCAAAATTACATGCTCTTTCGGTGTTTTCGTAGCTAAAAGTTTTCTTATTTTTCTTGTTTATAGCTTATTATTTGTATAGTGGGATTTGATTCAGTGCTGAACTTGAAATTTTAGAATTACCATGATTAGGGTTTTTGATTTGGGTCATCAAGTTTGTTTAATTGGATGATCACAACATCCACGTTGTCTCTTTAGGTTCCCATACTCATATATATATATATATATATATATATATATATATATATATATATATATATATATATATATCATTTTTGTTGGGCTTTTCTATCACACGAGGAGAGAGTCCAATTTAACCATTCATATTACAGAAAAGTGATTTGAAAAATGTGTGTGAAAGAAAGAAATAAGGAAAGGATTGGTAGAGAGAGTTGAAAAAAAAAAAAAGAGGAAAGAAAGTTGGCAGAGAGAGTTGAAGAAAGAGGAGAAAAATCTGGTTTTTCTACACAAAAAACCAGTCCCACGATTTTTTTGATTTTCGAAGATTTAGCCATTGGATCAAGCTAAAATTTGGAAGAAGATTACTCACACGTCGATCTTCATTCTTAATGGTGGAGATCGGATTCTGAAGTCCGGAGGTTATTTCATGGCAGAGAAAATAGAACTTTATCCTACACAAACCAATCCTACGAATTCTTTATTTTCTGGAGATTTAACCGTTGGATTAAGTTGTATTATGGACAGAATCTTCCTCATATCCTAATCTTCATTATCAACGGTGAAGATTGGATTCTGTTATCCGGAGGTTAGTTCGTGACTGGAACAAAATTAAAATTTCTGGGTATTAGCTCTCTTGCTTTTGTTTTTGATTTATTCCATATATTTTGATGTTTATTCTAAGATTATGATGATGATGATGATGATGATTATATATCTCTAGTTCTATCTAGAGAAGATTTGCTATAATAGACAGAATATATATTGTATTTGCCCATTATTTGATAGTGAAAGATTTAAGAGGCCTAAGGGTCCTGTGGTTTTTACTCCTTACATCGAGGAGATTTTTCACGTAAAAATTATGCGCGTTCTTGCGTTGATTGTGGCTGTAGAGTTCAGAACTTATTGCTATGGTATTTGCTTTGGATATTGCTCTATTTGTTAGTTTACCTAAAAGGTTCATTCAAGTAGGGAAAGATAAACAACGAAAATTCATTTCGCACATTTAGTGTTTCCATTGTTAGTAATTTTTTCCATCAGATTGGTATCAGAGCATTTAGTTGTTGTTGTTATTGTAGTTAGACTTATTTGAACAATGGAAGTTAATACAAGTAGAATGGTTAATTTAAATAGTTCAAATTACCATGTCTGGAAAGGCAAAATGGAGGATCTTCTTTATATAAAGGATTATTATCTACCGGTGTTTATGAAAAATAAGCCTGATGATAAGAAAAAGGCAAATTGGACTATTTTACATCGACAAGTTTGTGGGCATATATGGCAATGGGTGGATGATAATATTTTGAACCATATTAGTGGTGAGATAGATGCACGTAAGTTATGAAACAAACTTGAGCAAATGTATGCTCGAAAGACAGGGAATAACAAGTTGTTCTTGATTAAGCAAATGATAAATTTGAAGTACCGAGATGAAACTCCTATGGGAGACCACTTGAATGCCTTCTAAGGAATTATAAATCAGCTTGAAGGAATGGGGATCAAGTTTGAGGATGAGATACAGGTTTTGTGGGTTCTTGGTATATTACCGAACTCTTGGGAGACGTTTAGAATGTCATTATCTAACTCTGCGCCAGATAGGGTTATTACTATGAAATTGGCTAAGGGAAGTGTTCTGAATGAAGAGATTAGAAAAAAGTCACAAGGTTCCTCCTCCTATTCAGAAGTCTTAGTTATAGAAAGGCTGGGGAGAAGTGAGAATAGAGGTCCGAATAGAGAAAATCAACACAGCAGTTCTAAGGGTAAGCTTGCTGATGTTGGGTGTTTTCATTATGGTAAAAGGGGCACACTAAAAGGTTTTGTAGAAAGCTGAAGAAAGATAACAGACAGCATGCTTATAACAGACAACGGGCTGATAAGAATCAGAAGAATACTGATAGTGGTAATGAAAATGCTATGGTTAATGCTACTACTGATAACTATCTTGTTTGTTGTGATTGTGATATTGTTAACCTTGCACATGTTGAATCGAGTTGGGTAATTGACAGTGGTGTTACGTGTCATGTTGCATCAAGAAGGAATTATTTTTTATCTTACACTCTAGGTGACTTTGGTGAAGTACAGATGGGTAATGATGGGATATCAAAGGCTATTGGTATTGGAGAAGTTTGTTTGAAATTTGACACTGGGATGGAGTTGGTTTTGCATGACGTGAAACAAGTCCCAGATATGAGATTGAATTTGATTTCTACATGCTTGCTTGATGATGATGGCTATTACAATGGCCTTGGTAATGGACAATGGAAGCTCACTCGAGGTTCTTTGATTGTGGCAAGAGGTAGTAAACATTTAAAGTTGTACACAGTGCATTCAAAGATCTCCAAAAGCTTTGTTAATGTAGTGGAGAATACTGATGTGATTGATTTATGGCATAAAAGACTTGCCCATATGAGTGAAATGGGCATGTCTATGTTGTCAAAAAAGAAATTGCTATCTGGTGTGCAGGATATTCATTTGAAGAAATGTTCTGACTGCTTGACAGGTAAACAAACAAGAGTTTCTTTTAAGAGCCATCCTCCTTCCAGGAAGGAGAAAATACTTGATTTGGTGCATTCCGATGTTTGTAGTCCTATGTCTACAAGGACACTTAGTGGTTCCTTTTATTTTGTTACGTTCATTGATGATTACTCAAGGAAGATTTGGGTTTACACCTTGAAGTCTAAAGATCAAGTATTATATTCATTCAAGCAGTTTCAAGCTCTAGTTGAGAGACAGGCTGGGAAGAAGCTCAAGTGTATCCGGACAGACAATGGAGGGGAATACATAGGCCCTTTTGATGCATATTGCAGACAACAAGGTATTTGGCACCAAAAGACTCCTCCAAAGACCCCACAGCTGAATGGTTTAGCAGAGAGGACAAACAGGACATTGGTTGAGCGAGTCAGATGTGTTCTATCACATACAGGATTGCCTAGATCATTTTGGGGTGAGGCTTTGAGTACTGTGGTACATGTTTTAAATCTAACACCCTGTGTTCCTTTGCATTTTGATGTTCCTGACAGGGTTTGGAGCGGCAAAGATGTTTCTTATGATCACTTGCGCGTCTTTGGATGTAAGACTTTTGTGCATATTCCAAAAAATGAGAGATCTAACCTTGATGTGAAGACTAGGCAATGTGTGTTCATTGGCTATGGACAAGATGAGATGGGTTACAAGTTGTATGATCCAATTATGAATAAGTTATTCATTTTCAAATGGTTTTTTAACCATTTTTATTTTTCTTTTAATTATCAGCCACTTCTGTTGGTGAAAATGAGTAATATAATAATAATAATTGTTATTTCTTAAAAATACCATTTCTATGGCTATAATTTTATATTGTTTCATTCACTTCAGGGAATGAAATAAATGCAATAAATTAATTTTTATGACCCATATACAATATAATCATATAATAACTATTACAAATGAACGCATTTAGTAATTTAATTCAAACATGTCAAAAATAATACTTAAAAAAATGAAAATAATAGAATTTTCCAAATAAAAATATATGATTATATAGAAAATTAGAATCTTTAAAACAATATGTAATTTTAAATAATAATTTGACAATTAGCTTATAATGCATAATTATATAATACATTAATAGCAATAATATATGATCAAAAAATGTGTTGTATCTAGTAACTTTATAGTCATTGGGGTACTCATTGGAAAATAATTTATAAACATTTAATTATTTTATCAAAAATTATATTTTCAATCAAATAATATTCGATCTTCAAGTCGATACAAAATTTTAATTTTTAATATTTGTTAAAATATTTTAAACTCTTCAAGATTTTCAATAACAATCAAAATCATAAATAAAGTATGATAATATGCAACATTATAATACTTCAAAATGTTATACATAAAATTTAATACATATTTGTATTAAATAAAATTTTTTTAGAAATATCTATATATGCTTCAGGCATGATAAATGCTTCAATTCTATTATCAAATAGGTAAATATGATCAATTATTTGCATCCATTTCTATTATAAAAAAATATATCTTTTCATAATAAATGCCAATTGATTGCAATAAATATCATAAAATAAGTCATTGTTTATGACTTTATTGTACATTGCATGAATATGCACCCAATTGGCATCATATTTTTCAATATTTGAACTAGGTCTAAAAATGCATATTATAGAATTGTATGTAATTAGCATCTGTATTTTTCAATATATTTAATCTCAAAATCCTCGTTGTGTTGAAAATATCAACAACGATATTTTTATGCAAAAATATTGTTGACAATTTTAATTTTGTCAGTTCATTTCAATGACATAACATATTGAGATCTCTTATTTAATTAAGTACTTGAACTACTTCTGAAGTTTTGAAATTAGTTATATCATATGTCTTTTCAGGAGTATATGCCTCCATAATATGACTATATTGATTTGTTTGCTACTTGTTATTTAAAGATTTTATTTTTATTTGGAACCGAATAATTCACCCTATAAGGAAAATTGTCCTATTGAGACATTACTTTGAATTGGAGCATTTACAGCCGATACACATAAGGTTCAATAAATCTTTACACACTAACAAATACATTAGCATCATAATTTGAATTTTACATTCATGATATGAGGATCTAAATTACATCTAATGTATTTAGGCCTGTCAAATTTGGCCCAAACCGCCCAACCCGCCCAAAAAAAGTGACCCAGACCCAACTCAACCCATAATATGCCCAATTGGGCCAACCCATAAACAACCCGTTTAAACCACAGCCCCGTTTGGGTGTGCCCAACGGGTCTGTTCATATCTCACCTTTATCTTCTTTTTATTTTCATTCTTTCTCTTCCTTCTTATATAACCTCCATTTTCAACTCTCTTCTTCCACCAATTCACCCCTTTCCTTTTTCCTCTTTCCCTTTTTACACGAATTCTTAAAAAGACAACTTTCCGGTGAAATGGGTGAGGTTTCCCGACGAAGTTTCCCGGAGGAGCTCCATGTTCTTGCTGTTGATGATAGCCTTGTGGATAGGAAGGTTATTGAGCGTCTGCTTAGAATCTTTTCTTGTAAAGGTAATTGTATATTTTTTCTCAATTTAATTGAAAACTGTAAAGATTCGAGTTTTGGATTTTGATTGGAATATGGGGATTTTGATTGGAATATGGAGAGAAGAACTCAGTTGGCTACAATGTAAGCAAAAGATGATATCTGTTTGGATGATGATGAGAAAATGAATGGGAAAATTCAAATCTGATGTTAACTGATGAATGGAAAAATATATATATGTATTATACGTATATGGATGAACAAAGAATATCTAAACAAACGAACTCACTAGAAAATGATTCTACAGTGGCAATTTCAGGCTTCAATTTCGTCCTATTTGACAAGAAACCAAAACAAGGGCAATGACCCATTCCCTTAAACGAGGATCAAAATCACAATGGATATATATGAATCTCTTTTTTTATTATTATTTTTTATAATTTTAATCGATTTTGTGATCCGAATAGAATTAAAAGCGAAAAGGGTTTGTTTATTGCAGACAGTGCAGTTCAAAACTGCTTAAAAATATGAAATGAAAGAAGAGAAAAGAGGATGACAGCTTTTTCAGAAGGGAAAATGCTTAAATCAATAATAAGAATTAACATGGCTGCTCTGGCAACCAATTCCAAACAATTGGGTCCCACTTTGGGCTCTTTATTTTTTATTCTTTATTTTATTTTTATTTATTTTTTATCTCATAGAAATATTATTATATATTTTATTAAAAATAGATTAAAAAGTTCAGACTACATCTCGACCCGTTTGGACCTAAAGCAGTCCATTCGGGTCACCCAATCCATTTGAACCAAATTATTTTACATTAGTCACTTTAATATCTTTTTATTATATCTAAAATTATTTTTTATTAAAAATTGATTAAAATGGTCAAATCATATTTCGGCCCGTTTGGATCTCAATCGGCCCATTTGGGTCACTCAATCCGTTTGGACAAAAATCGGTCCGTTTGGATCATCCGACTCATTTGCGTATTATTATAAATTTTTTGTACATTCAAAAAGTTTTTAGCCCATGGGTTGACCCAACCAGCCCAACCCATTTGGGTATTTGATCCATTTATGACCCATGATTTTTGGCCCATTTGTGAGCCGCCCATTAATGACCCAACCCAAACCCGCCCAATTTGTCACCTCTAAATGTATTTATTATTCTATTTTTTCAGTTGCTTACTTTCTCTGACATTAGGAAAACTATTTAATCAAAAATATAATTTTTAATTATAAATTGTAATAGAGGAGTTTAATGATTTTTTTGGCATAATGCATGCAAGTATTGCTTCAAGCAATAATATCTCTATATAAAAATAGGAGTACTATTGTTCTCTTAAAAATATCTAGCAATTAATTAGAGGCATTTAATAAATATTTTGCTAGACCTTTGAGACGGGCTTATAATAATCATTTACCCGCGACATACGATCACTAATATTATCAAGAAAAAAATGTCTTGAAATCATAGTCTGGAAGTTGTGCACTTAATTTGAACAATCTCACAAACTACAGGTTCTGAATTGATAATAAACACACATATTACCATTTTATCAATGCATCTTATAAAAATTATAAAATATTTGAGTAGTTAACATGGTGGATTGTGGGCCCATATTTATTATCTTTATTCATTCCATAATGAAAGGAATTCGGTCCCTTTATTAGCTACCGATACTTTAGTAATATTTATTGAGAACAAGTAACTTATGAGAATTTCTTAAATTGGATTAAAGAAACTTCTGATTCTCTAATATATATGAATTCTCAATAATTTATACATTATAATTGATTCGGGATGGTCAAAGCGGTCATATCAAATAATCAATTGTCATTCAATTAGTAAATTTTAGGTTCATTATTTTTATTATATCAAATATTTATATCAATTGATAAACATTAAGTTTCTTAAAATTAATATCAACCAATCAGTAAACTTCGAGTTTACGAATATTTGTATTTATCAATAAATTTCAAGTTTACTGATATTAGTATCAATTAATTAGTAAACTTCATGTTACAAATATTTGTATAACAATTAATAAACTTCAGGTTACTAATATTCCTATTTATTAGTAAAATCAAATAATTTTTAGGAATATTTTATGATACAAATATTGTCATATATATATTTCAATATTATAATCTCAATCTTAAAGTGATATCCATATCAACGAATATCTTTTGCAAATCAATAAATTTCTTTGAGAAATATTAAAAAATAATATATTTCATAACAAATTGTATGTGGATACAGCTCTTCAGGAGCTTTCAAATAATTGTATTACTTATAACAAAAATTATACAATTCATTATATCATAGCTCAATCTATAATTAATTTAATTGATTCATGAAAATTATAATAATTCAAAATTTACGGATTAAATTTACGTACCGTCTGGTACTTGAAAATTAAAACCTTGATTCTTTTGAGCCGAGTTGTAGCAAACCAGCAGCTTTCAATTATCAAAATTTATGGTAAAGATTTGTTCGTGCTGATAAGGTGTTATAAATATAAGTAAAATCAAAACAGAAATAGAGATAGATGAGAAATATATATTCTCTGATAATTATTTTATCGTCATTAATAGCTCACAAGTAGCATATTTATGAGCACAAAGACCTACCAATAGAATTTGATTAGAAATATAATACTAATATGCTTAGAGTCTAATTAGGATTAAAGGTAGTTATCTAATAAAAATATTCCAATATTCCAGAATAGCTTCTGAATTTTAAAAAAATTAAACAACCTTAGAGTTACACTTTTCACTTTTAAAAACCGGCAGAAACAATGACTAACATCTAATTAATTTATATACATTTTATGTATTATATTTTAATTTTTATATTTAAATTTTTCAATATTTTTATAATTTATAAACATTATAATATATGACTTTCTAAAATATTATTATAATACATATTTTTAGTAAATAAATATTGAAATTATCTTATATTATAATTATTCATTCGTGCATAATTAGCATTCTATTTTTATTTTCATATTGAATATATCTTATAATTAATTGTGAAAATTTTGTTCTTTATATTTTTTAATGAATATTATATTTGAGTTATATTTTTCATTTTTGAAATATTTTTAACTATTAAAAATGAAATTATAAATCGTATAATTTATTAAATTTGTATATTAAAATTTTTAATGATTAACCAATAAACCAATCCAAAAAAATCATTTAAAAAAATGAATTAGCAGTTAATCAAAATAAATGAATTGATTAATAAACTTATTAATAAATTGGTTAACGGTTCATGCTCACCCCTCGATATAGTACATCCGAATAGCACATAGTATGAGGAGGACAACAATTAGAAACCACAAACAGCATCGATATTCAGCAATTGTTCTCCACAAGTAGAGTATTGAATTCGAGTTTTATAAATGAAAATAATTAATAAATTAAAAGTTTTGTTCTTGCAATAGACTGATCCAATTCCAATTCAATTATACTAATAATCATTAAAAGAGAGAGAGACAAACCACAGGAACATTGTTGATACAGAGAGAAATGAAAGCAAGCCTCAAAAGAAACTAAGAAAAAAGAAAAGGGAGAGAAAATTAAGTGAAAGCTTGAATAAGATATTGAACATAACCAATGGAATCTATAGAGTGAGAGGTAAAGCCAGCCTCTCTAATAACATATTCCCATTCCCTTGAAGTTCTCTCTTTGCCTGTGTTGGTATGAACCATCATCACCATGTCAAACATCAACCTAACAATTTCCAGTTTATCATCCTTCTTTGCTTCCCCAACCACAGCTTCCACAATTATCACTTTGCCTTTCCCTTTTGGAATTGCATCTTTACATTTCTTTAAAATTTTTATGCATTCTTCGTCTTTCCAATCATGTAGAACCCTCTGCATACATTCATTTATGTTAATTTTTCATGTCAATTTCAACATTGGTGAAAAAAATTATAGTTATTTTTATAATTAGATGATATATATTACTAATTATCTTTTGAGAATTAAATTAATAAGTGATTGAAAGGTTGTGAGTTATTTGTAATTAATCCAAATTAAATAAATAGGAGTAATTTGGACAAGATGAAGGAATACTAACCATAATCAAAACAGCATCAGCAGGTGGAACACTATGAAACATGTCACCAGCAACATGCTTAAAACCATCTAATTGTGGTGCAACAGAGACAACATGAGGAAGATCAAAGTTAATGCCTTCATTAATCCAAGGAAAAGCCTTAACCAACATACTCATAGCAGTACCATTGCCCCCACCAACATCCACCAAACTTTTTATCCCGTCAAAAACTTGTGGACATTTTTCTATTAAAGTATTAACAGCCAATCTAGCTTCAGAAGCCATTCCTTCATTAAATAACTTGCTATGATCAGGGTTTGCTGCTGCATATCTCCACAGATCATCACCGTGAACTGCCTCGAACGCTGCCGTCCCATCAATCAATACACAAGAGCTAAGGAAATTCCACGGCTCTAGCATCACCGGGCTGCTTTCTAGCAAGAACAAAGCTTTCAAGCTCTTCTCTCCCTGGCTGAGCAACCGGCGAGAGAGAGGTGTGTGTATGTAGCCTATGGAGCCATTGTTTGTGGGTTTCTCTTTGAAAATATTTTGATGCACCAAAAACCTCATAATGCGATAAAGAGATGAAGGAGAACAATTTAAAGTTGATGATAGATCAGAGATGGTGATTGGGCCCTCATGGTTTTCAATTGCATCTGCTATTTTAAGATCATGTGCACACTTCACTACTGCCATATTGGTAAACCCAAATATATACTTCCATGCTTCTGCTTCTGCCTCGTCTTCTTCTTTGTTTTCTTCTCTTCTCATTTTTCTAACCTTTCCTTTATGTTTCTCTCACTCTTTCTGTATCTGTAATGTAATCCAAGTGGAGTTTCAATGCCACATCTATTCTTACTATGTGTGTGTTTTTATATATATAATGGGTCTTGTAGTCTCATTAATTGTGGTGATAAGGGCATTTTTTTTTTGTTGAAGTTCAACAAAGGAACTGATTGTCAAAAGTCGGCAACTGCCATACAAAAGTTTTGGGGGGCCAAGACCCCCACATAAGCTTTGGATCAGCCATCGTAATGGCTGGGGTCTGATTAATTATGGTGATACGGAAAAACTTTTGACACTATTTTTTGATATAGACAAAATATGCCATTATACTTTTTTGAAATCAAATCTCACTTAATCCTATTTTCCTGATGAATAAGAACGCTCCAAATTAATTATTGTAAATGGCTTTTCTTTTTTAGTAGTAATTAGACCACGAAACCATTAACCAATAATGTTACCAACGGTACGATTAGGTACCCTATCCCTGTCTTTTTGTTAGTGTCTGCATGATGTGGCTCCATTCATTAATTTTCTCATCTTCGTTTGGTAAAAATCCTATCCTAGATTCAGAACTTTTCAGGTTTTATTAAATGGTTTGAAACTTTTATTATATTATATTTTATTTGAGTTTTGAAAATTTTATTTTATTACACGTTGAAATGGGGATTTAATAGAAGTTAATAATAGTTAAGAGACATAATGGATGATAATCATGTAATTGTTTTACCAAATTAATCAAACTTTTTTTATATATAAACTTTTTTAGAATTTAGAACCTGATCGAATACAATTAAAATTTAATAATCCAATGGAAGAGACGGGAGAAGTAAAAAGACTTTGCCTCTTGCAAGAAATTTTTTCGGCTCGAATGAAAATTAATTTGAATGTGATATGAGCTTAAAAGTAACTCACACAGTTAATAAACAATTGTATAAATTAGGATTCATTCAGAATATTGTGTAATGAGAACAAAAAAAATCTATATCTGTCGGACTTCTTCCTCTGTCCATGAGGAGAGTCAATAATAGTGGTCCTTTGAATCAGGTGTATAGATACATATGAATGGTTTGAAAATGGGTGTGTGAAAGAAAAGAAAAAAGGGTTGGCAGAGAGAGTTGGTGAGAGGAATAAAAATCTGATTTTTCTACACAAAATCAGTCTCACGAGTTCTTAGTTTTTATAGAGATTCAGCCGTTGGATCGAGCTGAAATTTGGAGAGAAGATTACTCACATGTAGATCTTCATTTTCAATGGTAGAGATCGGATTTTGAAGTCTGGAGATTATTTCGTGGCGAAGACAACAAAACTTTCTTTTACACAGACTAGTCCCACGAATTCATTATTGCCTAGAGATTGAACCGTTGGATTGAGCTGTATTTTGGATAGCATATTACTCACATCTCTATCTTCATTATCAACGGTGAAGATCGGATTCTGACATCCAGAGGTCAATTCGTGGCTAGGACATAATTGAAATTTCTGGGTATTAGCTCTCTTACTTTTGTTTTTTATTTATTCCATATATCTTGATGTTTTTTCCAAGATTATGATGATGATGATGATGATGATGATGATTATATGCCTCTAGTTCTATTTGGAGAAGATTTGCTGTAATAGACAGAATATATGTTATATTTGCCCATTAATTGATAGTGGAAGATTTAAGAGGCCTAAAGGTCCCGTGGTTTTTACTCCTTACATCGAGGAGATTTTTCATGTAAAAATTTTGCGTGCTCTTGTGCTAATTGTGGCTGTAGAGTTCAGAACTTATTGCTGTGATATTTGCTTTGGATATTGCTTTATTTGTTAGTTTACCTAAAAGGTTAATTCAAGTAGGGAAAGATAAACAACGAAGATTCATTCCGTACATTTAGTATTTCCGTTGTTGGTCATTTTTCCCATCAGATTGGTATCAGAGCATTTGGTTGTTGTTGTTGTTAGACTATTTTGAACAATGGAAACTAATACAAGTAGAATGGTTAATTTAAATGGTTTAAATTACCATGTCTAGAAAGGCAAAATGGAGGATCTTCTTTATGTAAAGGATTATTATCTACCGGTGTTTATGGAAAATAAGCCTGATAATAAGAAAGAGGCATAATTGACTATTTTGCATCGACAGGTTTGTGGGTATATACGGCAATGGGTGGATGATAATGTTTTGAACCATATTAGTGGTGAGATAGATGCAGGGTTAATTTTTTCGGTGGTCACTCAACTTTTTGCTTGTAACAATTTGGTCACTAAACTTTAATTTGTAATAAAAAAATAATTCATCTATTATTTTGTAACAAAAAAATCACAATGATCGAAAATTGTGCTCGCCGATAACCGGCGCATGATCTGCACGGCACAAAGTTGAAGTTTAGTGGTTATATCGTTACAAGGCACAAAGTTTAGTGACTATATCGTTACAAGGCACAAAGTTTAGTGACCACCACATAAATTAACTCTAATCTGACGTGACAAAATTTTTGATGTGTCATTGGGTTTTATCGTACCGATCACGCGCCGGTTGTCGGCGAATGCAATTTTCGGTTATTATGATTTTTTCGTTACAAAATAATAGATGAATTATTTTTTTGTTACAAATTAAAGTTTAGTGACCAAATCGTTACAAACCACAAAATTGAGTGACCACCGAAGAAATTAACCTGATAGATGCACGTAAGTTATGAAACAAACTTGAGCAGTTGTATGCTCGAAAGACAGGGAATAACAAGTTATTTTTGATCAAGCAAATGATGAATTTGAAGTACCGAGATGGAACTCCTATGGGAGATCACTTAAATGCCTTCCAAGGAATTATAAATCAGCTTGAAGGAATGGGAATCAAGTTTGAGGATGAGATACAGGTTTTGTGGGTTCACTACAAGAAAATTGACTTTTAACGACCAAAATTTAGCGAGCGGATAAAAATCCGGTCGTAAAAAGAAACAAACAACCAAGGGAATTTAATCCGGGCGTTAGTACAAAAATTTTAACGAGCGGTCTAAATCCGGTCGCTAAAAATCTCTAAATCCGGTCGTTGAAGGATTAAAACAAAATGGCCCTTTACTTCCAAATATAACCTAAAGTCACAAAATCCATTTTTTCCTTCAACTCTCCACACCTCTCTCTTGCGTCTCCCCCTCAATCGCGCTTCCCCTCCCTTGCGAGCCACCAGGCGTCAGATCCGGCATCGCCCTCCACCCCGCCGCCTCTAGCTCCCTCGCCGTCGTCCGCCTCCACCCCGCCGTCGCAGATCCGGTCTCGCCGCTGCTGCTGCCTCTAGAGCCGTCTCCCTCGCGTGCTGTTAGATCGCCGCCGTCGCCCGTCGCACCTCACCTCTCGTTGCCGTCGCCACTCACCTCTCGTCCTCCTCGCCACTCTTTCCTCATCTCTTGCTCGCCGGCGACTCTGCCCTGTTCTTCACGTTCCTTTCTTTCAATATTTTTCATTTTGGTTTTCAATATTAATCGACGGTCACCAGTCACCAATACTGAACCGATGTATCTGAGCCAACTTCGGTCACCAGCAACCACTTTTAAGGTTAGTTCTATTCCCTAATTGCTTCGAAATTATACGGTTTATTGTGAATTTCAATCTTGTGTATATGGTTAATTGATTGTGATTTCAGTTATCTGATTCCTTTTTCACTTCATATCTGTCTAATTGTGGACATGTATTTGAAGTATATATATGTATTTTTCTCTAAGTATTTTGCTCTAACCATTCACTGGTGGAACTATGGAGCTATCTATTTTGTTTAGTCGATTGCTATTGCTTCAGCACTCATTAGTGAATAAACGTGGAATTTTGTTGAATGCCATCGACTTTTTCTTGATTCGCATTGTGCATAAATGTGGAAGCTTGTAATTTGGTTGCAATAATGGTCGCTGTTAATTAGTCTCACCTGTCCCTTTTTTTTTGGTTTGGAATTCTAGATTTTAATTGTATATGAGGCTAAGTCAATGGATGAACAAATTCATGTCTGGTGAGTTGAAGTGTAACGGCAAAATATAATGAGATAAGGAATGGAATGAAGCCTGATATTGCAGGACTATAATCTTTTTGATGTTTCTGAAGTGTAATGCCAAAAATGGTCCTTTTGATGTTTCTGGAGTTTAAATAGAATTGACAATGTGCAATCATAATCCTATCTTGATATGTTGTTATATGTTCCAGTTCTAATGTGAGCTTCATAGTTGGTCTTTTCTTCTTTCCTTATAATCCTGCTTTACTGATGGTTTTTATCTTTTATTTGATTGCTGTTAATTTATTTGATGTGAATTCTCAACTAGTTTCAGCTTGCTAATGATTTTCATGTTAATTGGTCTTCTTGTATCTTAACTTTGATAATTGTATGAATCTTTATGATTTGCTTATTAGAGACTCCCAATTGAGCTTTCATTGTTCTAGCTTATGTTGTTTTTAAGTTGCTTTATCGAGATCTCATTAGATTCTGAAATTTAAAGATATTTTTAGGCCTGCTTCTCGTACTCCTTCAAATTCCAGTTTAAGTAGTATACCATTGACTATAATTTGATTTATGCTATTTTCTTAAGTTGTCAGCTAATGATAAATTTGTTTGTGGACTTGAATCATTTCAAGTGATACTCAGCTCTCTTGTTGTGATAGATGCAATGATTGCTGAGGCAGTAAGGTTAGAAAGGTACGTGTATCTGCCTAGTCTCTGCTCCATTTCAATACTCATGTTTAGCCTGCTGACAGATGATGGCAATTGATGTGCAACCTTAACAAGCTTATGTGTTCTTACCATTCAAGTTAATTTCAAAGTAATAGATATTTTTCTATCAAGCATAATGTGGTGGTAATTTTACAGCCACCCAAAGATTATGTGTTATCTTTCATGTCACTGAGTCTGTAGAAGCTTGCACTTTCACTTATGCTGGGAACATTACCGTTATATATTTTTACCAATTTTGCTCTAAATCTTATGGTTGAGTTGATTCTCTAAGGAATGTGACATACTTTTTCCTTTCTTTTTTTTTTCTGAGATAGCATGACACACTTATAGCTGTCATTATACAGGGCTGCATTTGCAGGGGATCTCGAATCGGTATCTTGGCTATCTATAGCTTGGGGTGGAATATGTGGCAGTTTGTTGGGAGGTACATACTATTTTCCTTCTTTTCACTGTACTGCCAACCATACAGTTATTATCCTGTTGTTTAGTTAAAGAGACCTCTGTAAGTAGTAATGCTTTTATTGATTTTGAAAGCAGCTTCCATCTTGTGAAAGGGACAGAGAAGCACTTTAAGGAGAAAAAAGAGAAAAAAGAATGCCACAAAGAGAACACGAGTAAGTAGTAAATCATATATTGCTGAGAATGGCAACTTTTTGTGTTCTCTTCAGCAATTTGATCCTTAAATAGTAAATAGTTAAAGGTCTTACTTTTATTGTTTAACTAATTTTTGGATTTAAATAATATTATGGTTTGTCTTGCCAATATATGTTGGTTAATGAGCCAGAATAGTCTGCACTAGGGAATAAGTGGTTAAAGTATATGCACATGTTAATTAGGTATAGTTGTATTTAAGCTTGTCTATCCTTGGTGTCAACCTAGCTAGTTGTGTTTTAAGTTTTTTCCTAAAAATTAAAAAAAAAAAAAAGTAACAATAATATTGATAATAGTTTTCGTTTATTTCTTCCTTCCTTCAGCGCAATCTACTGATGTAGTAGTCTATTCTTCTAATAATTTTTCCTTTTGCTTCTAACTTTCTCTTGGGAAGACCAGACCTATGGCTTGGTTTTTCCTAGCACATGTCACTGTACCAAACCTCTCGACAGTTATGTTCTATTACCAAACTGAGTACCTAAATTTGGATCCATCTTTTCTAGGGATTGCACGTGTTGTTGGATGGTTAGGACTCATGCTTGGAACCTTCACTTACAATCATTACTTGAAGACCATGAAGCTACGGAAGATCCTCTTGTAAGTATTCTGCACTGTAGACTGTATTTCTCAGAAAATATTGAAAAGATCCACTTCTTACACTTACTGTTGGCTCCATAAGTGAAGTTAACACCTAGTTTTAAGAATGGAGGAAGCATGGCCACGAAAGCTTACACTTACTGCCACGAAAGCTAATTTGGATTTAGTTATTATGTCTTATTTTTTTTAATCATTTATTGTTGTTTCGTCTCATGGAGTATCTGATACTCATAGGTGGAAAACTGAAGCTCTGTTTTTTTTTATTTTTTTTATTTTTTAAATATGTTGGTGATTAATTTCGATAATATGGTGAAAATTTATATGAATACTTCTCTCATGGCTTTGTAAAATTTATTACTTTTTTCATTGCCTTGTAAAATTTGTTCCACAATGTTCAGGTGCTTTTGCCAGAGTGTGGATGGCCATCTGTTTCATTGACTAATTTTATTACTGCTGCTGTAATTCGGGTGGCTATAAAGTGAGGCTTTTTCGGCATATGGCACTTGAAAGCTAGAATTCCTCACCATGTAGAGTATCATTTGTACCCCATTTACATTAGATAGGGGGATTCTTTTTATTTTTTTGCATCAATTCTTTTATATAATTATATTATGTATAATGTGAAAACAAATTTGTATATGGCAAATAGAATGTTAAAACAATTTCGATAAATTTTGTAACTAGTATTTTGCAATTTATGAAAAGACTATTTATTATACTTTTGGATATATATGTGTATGAATGATGTGTACGGTTTATATTCACATAAGATATTTTATTTATTTTGAAAATTTAATATTAATGACCAAATTTTCTTTCAACGAAGGAAATTTGATCGTTAAAATAAATATTTAACAATCGGATTTTTTTTTTAAAAATGAAATCCATACATCGAATGAAAAATCCGATCGCTAAAAGGTATTTTAAACGACTGAAAATTTGTTTGTTAAAAATAAATACAATTAGCGAAGGGAAAATTCGGTCGCTAAAAGGTAATTTTAACGACCGGAAATCCTTTTGTTAAAAGTGAGTACAATTAGCGAAGGGAAAATCCGGTCGTTAAAAATCAATATTCAACGACCGGAAATATTCTGGTCGTTGAAAACATTAACGACCGGATTCAATATCCGGTCGTCTATACCTTTAACGAAGGGGCTTTTACCGACCGGATTTTCTGGTCGTTATAGGTTTTTAATGACCGGATTTTAATTTTTAACGACCGGATTTTCCTTCGTTAAAGGTCAATTTTCTTGTAGTGGTTCTTGGTACTTTACAGGACTCTTGGGAGACGTTTATAACGTCGTTATCTAACTCTGCACCAGATGGGGTTATTACCATGGAATTGGCTAAGGGAAGTGTCTTGAATGAAGAGATTAGAAGAACGTCACAAGGTTCCTCCTCACATTTAGAAGTCTTAGTCACAGAAAGGCGGGGGAGAAGTAAGAGTAGAGGTCGGAATAGAGGAAATCAATGCATAAGCTTGCTGATGTTGAGTGTTTTCATTGTGATAAAAAGAGGCACACTAAAAGATTATGCAGAAAGCTGGAGAGAGAGAGAACAAACAACATGCTGATAACAGACAACGGGCTGACAACAATCAGAAAAATACTGACAGTGGTAATAAAAATGTTATGGTTAATACTACTACTGATAACCATCTTGTTTGTTGTGATTGTGATATTGTTAACCTTGCACATGATGAATCGAGTTGGATAATTGACAGTAGTGCTACGTGTCATGTTGTATCATGAAGAGATTATTTTTTATTTTCCTATAGACGCGCGCCGGACCAGCAAGGCCCTCAATGAGCCCGCCTTTTGGGGCTTAAGAGATTGGTTCGCGTCTTTTTTTTATCTTAGGCATCACGAGATATTTTGGACGCGTCCTACCCAATAGAACATTGGGAGGATCATCTAATCTCGTAATGCCTTTAGGCACCTTGAGGTATTTTGGAGTCGCCACCCAAAAATTTGGAAGAGGTCTCTAACCTCAATGGTCTTAAATCAAAGATAGTGTTCGGAACTTTACTTTTATTAATGAGTTAAGTTTTATAAATGAGTTTTTAATGAAACGCAATTCCACTTCTCTCCACACGCGATCATGCATTGAAATTAAAGCGCATTTCATTCACGTTGAAAAGCAATAAATAAAGTGATAAATAAATGGATAAATTACAAGAACAAAATTTGCCCCAAAACTTAAATTACAAGGGCCCAATATGAATAAATATGAATAAACACCTTAAAAAGAAAAAAAAATCTAGCATACATAAATCGGGTCATTTATTGAATTTGGGAACATTGGTTCCTTTTTATTGAGCTAAAAAATTAGAGAACTATTTTTAGGCGTTTTATTGTGAAAAATCGGGATGAGTGATCCCATTTTATGAAAATTAGTTCTCCATTTTGATGGTGAGATTTTATTGGATAAAAATAGGACATTGGTCCATTTTATTAAATAAAATCCCAAATTTTAATTATTGTAAAAAATGCGATTTTCTATAGTAGAGGCGAATAAACAAATAAAAAATATTTTTACACACAACATAAAAGTAATATACAAAATAAAATACGGCAATTAAGAAATTCAAACCGAATACGAAAGTCTTAGTTTCTCGTTCCTCTGGCCCGCATCGGAGATATCACTCAAGGCGAAATAAACAAAATTTGGAGGCGAATAAAAAAAAGTTTAAAATAAAATGTTAGTAAATTAAATCAAATAATGTAAACAAGCAATTAATTGAATAAATTAAACAATTCAAATAAACATTCCATTAAATAAATTAAAGGAATTAATCTATCAATTAAATTAATTAAATAAAACAATCAATTAAATTAATTAAATATAAATAATCAAATAAAAATAACCAATAGAATTAATTAAATATAAACCAAGATTAACAATTGCATTAACCTGACATATAAATAAAACATATGCAAAATGAAGTTTGACAAATTGAATTAACAAGAATAACAACAATAATTAAATAATAATAATAATAATAATAATAATATATGTAAGCAATATATAATTCACATAATAAAAAATAATATTAATAGTCATAGAATTAATCATAGATTAACAAGAATTAAGACGAATAATAAAATAGCTAATATCAATTTAGAATGAATAAGTGAGTGAAATCAAACCAAATGATATTGACGACAAATAATATTAACATAATGAAGAAATAAATTAATGTGAAGTGATAAATATAACAATTGAACAAAAGTGCAGTATATACCGATTGAATAAAATGAACAACTGAAGGTGAAATGTATGAAGTTTTCAAGGTGGCCATGAGATGAAAACAAAAGGTGGGCCCTACGTGAGAAGAGGAAAATAAATAAATGGAATGAGAGAAACACAGGCATGCAAAATTGACAGTGGCCAACTTATTTCAAATGAAATTATGCAAAAAATCAATATGTAAATCCGTGGAAAACAAAGCAAAAAGACCCCAAAAAAAAAATACTGTAGATTTGCCCAAAACATATAAAATGCAATGCAAAAATGAAAGAATATAGTGATAGTGGAACATGCATTGCAAAAAAAATAGGACTTAACAGATAATAATATTGATGAAATAATAATAAATTTAACAAACACACGAGACCCTTTTACATTGCCCTGAGTTGGAAACTTTTGATGTTACCTTCAGATTTATAGCTTCTCAAGATCAATAGAACTCAAACACCTTAGGCTTTCTTTTGATTTCGGTCTATTCTTGGTCTCTCTTGCTCTCGGGTTTGGTCTATTCTTTCTCTTGGTTCTCCTCTCTCAGCTCCTCACTCTTTTATTTTCCTTTTCTCTCTGTCTTTCTTTCTGTTTTTCGGTCTCTGTTCCCTTGCTCTCTCTTCCTTTTTTTCTTTTCTTTCTTCTTCTTTTTGGTCTCTTCCTCTTTGCGGCTCTCCTCAATTGTTTTTCTTTTTCTTTTTTTTTCCTCAATCTGCCGCCTCCCTCTATTAGGTCTAGGTTAGTTACCTTTTATATTCTAATTTTTTAGGTAAGTTCACCTAAATGACCTCTTATTTACTGCTTCTTCTTACCCTCCTTTAATAACTTAAATTATTTTTATTTTACTAATTATCATATATTCTAATTAATTAGTCTCTACACTTACCTTCTAGTTTATTTTCTCTTTAATTTAACTATCCTATAATATCAATTAATTAAATTAACCTAATTTTAATTTTAATTTTTTAATTTTTATATTTTATATTTTATATTTTATATTTTATATTTTTTTTATATATATATATATTAGAAATTATTAAGATTTGCCTAAAAAAATCCTGCTGAAACCCCCAGTCCATAGAGAGCCAAAGTGCTTTCGTTCTCTGTCTATTTTTGAATAAATATTATCATCATTAGGTAACCTTGGTCTGAGCTAGCTCAGGAGCCGGTGTCTACACTTACACTCTAGGTGACTTTGGTGATGTACAGATAGGTAATGATGGGATGTCAAAGGCTATTGGTATTGAAAAGTCTGTTTGAAATTTGACACTGGGATGGAGTTGGTTTTGCAGAATGTGAAATATGTTCCAAATATGAGATTGAATTTGATTCTACAGGCTTGCTTGCTGATGATGGCTATTACAACGGGCTTGGTAATGGACAATAGAAGCTAACTCGAGGTTTTTTTATTGTGGCAAGAGGTAGCAAACATTCAAAGTTATACACAGTGCATCCAAAGATCTCCAAAAGCTTTGTTAATGTAGTGGAGAATGCTGATGTGATTGATTTATGGCATAAGAGACTTGCCCATATGAGTGAAAAGGGCATGTCTATGTTGTCAAATAAGAAATTGCTATTTGGTATGCAGGATATTCACTTGAAGAAATGTTATGACTACTTGACAGGTAAACAGACAAGAGTCTCTTTTAAGAGTCATCCTCCTTCCATAAAGGAAAAAACACTTAATTTGGTGCATTCCGATGTTTGTGGTCCTATGTCTACAAGGACACTTGGTGGTTCCTTTTATTTTGTTACATTCATCGATGATTATTCAAGGAAGATTTGGGTTTATACCTTGAAGTCTAAAAATCAAGTATTAGATGTATTCAAACAGTTTCAAGCTTTAGTTGAGAGACAAACTAGGAAGAAGCTCAAGTGTATCTGGATAGACAATGGAGGAGAATACATAGGCCCTTTTGATGCATATTGCAGACAATAAGGTATTCGGCACCAAAAGACTCCTCCAAAAACCCCGCAGCTGAATAGTTTAGCAGAGAGGACAAACAGGACATTGGTTGAGCGAGTCAGATGTGTGCTATCACATGCAGGATTGCCTAGATTATTTTGGGGTGAGGTTTTGAGTACTGTGGTATATGTTTTGAATCTAATTACACCCTGTGTTCCATTGCATTTTGATGTTCCTGACAGGGTTTGGAGCAGCAAAAATGTTTCTTATGATTACTTGCGCGTCTTTGGATGTAAGACTTTTGTGCATATTCCAAAAGATGAGAGATCTAAGCTTGATGTGAAGACTAGGCAATGTGTGTTCATTGGATATGGACAAGATGAGATGGGTTACAAGTTGTATGATCCAATTACGAAGAAAATTATGAGAAGCCGAGATGTTATCTTTATGGAAGACCAGACTTTGAAAGATGTTGAGATGGCAAAGATGGTTCCTCAGCGTACTGATGATCTTATTGATTTGGATCCAGTATCCTCAGCATCCTGAGGAGCATCCTGATACGCAAATTAGAGATAATGATCAGAATGCTGCCCAGCAGGGTACTGATGATGTTGATGCTTCACAACAAGTTGATATGGATGAGATTATCCATGAGGAGTTACCAGTACCAGATGCACCACCATTTGTTCCACTTAAGCGGTCTGTTAGAGATCGTCATTCTTCTACACGTTATTCTGCTGATAAGTATGTGTTGTTGACTGATGGGAGAGAACCTGAAAGTTATGCAGAAGCTATGGAAGATGAGCACAAGAAGAAGTGGATTGATGCCATGCAAGATGAAATGAAGTCCTTGTATGAGAATAACACCTTTGAGTTGGTGGTGTTACCTAAAGGCAAAAGAGCTTTGAAGAACAAGTGGGTGTACAAAGTGAAGCACGATGAGAACTCTTCACTACCACGGTACAAAGCTAGATGAGTGGTCAAAGGATTTAGCCAGAAGAAAGGTAATGATTTTGATGAGATTTTTTCTCCAGTTGTGAAAATGGTATCTGTTTGCGTTGTTCTCGGTTTAGCAGTTAGCCTTGATTTGGAGGTTGAGCAGATGGATGTCAAGACTGCTTTTCTTTATAGTGACTTGGATAAGGAAATTTACATGGAGCAGCCTGAAGGATTTTAGATGAAAGGCAAAGAGAGGTATGTGTGCAAACTTCAGAAAAGTCTAAGCAAGCACCAAGGCAGTGGTACAAAAAGTTTGAGTCGGTTATGAGGGAGCAAGGCTATCGGAAGACTACCTCAGATCACTGCGTATTTGTTCAAAGGTTTGGTAGTGATGATTTTATCATTTTATTGTTGTATGTTGATGACATATTAATTGTTGGAAAGAATACTGGAAGGATTGCCCAGTTGAAGTAACAGTTGAGTAAGTCTTTTGCTATGAAAGACTTAGGGCCAGCAAAATAAATTCTTGGCATTAAAATTACTCGAGATAGAGCTGCCAAGAAATTGCATATGTCATAAGAAAAGTATAATAAAAAAGGTGCTTTGCAGGTTCAACATGGATAAAACTAAAGTGGTTAGTTCTCCTCTTACAACCAACTTTAAGCTAACTGAAAAAGATTGCCCTTCTACTGAGAAAGAGAAGGAAGAGATGGATAGAGTTCCATATGCCTCAGCTGTACGAAGTTTGATGTATGCTATGGTATGCACATGGCGTAATATAGCTCATGCAGTAGGTATTGTTAGTCATTTTCTGTCAAATCCGGGTAGGAAGCATTGGGAAGCAGTTAAGTAGATATTTAGATATTTTCGGGGTACTTCCAAATTGGGTCTTATATTTGGAAATGGAAAGCCAGTGCTAATTGGGTATACAGATTCTAATATGGCAGGAGATAAGGATAGTCACAAATCAATTTCAGGGTATTTGATAACTTTTGTAGGGAGAGTTGTGTCATAGTAATCAAGACTGCAAAAGTGTATCGCACTTTCTACTACAGAGGCCGAGTATATAGTAGCAACGGAAGCAGGTAAGGAGATGTTATGGTTGAAGAGATTTGTACAATAGTTAGGCTTCAAGCAACAACGCTATGTAGTGCTTTGTGATAATCAAAGCGCGATTCATCTTGCTAAAAACTCGACTTACTATAAGAAAACAAAACATATTGATGCGAGGTATCATTGGATTAAAGATGCTCTTAAAAAGAAGCTGTTTGAACTTGATAAGGTTCATACTGATGATAATGGTTCTGATATGTTGACAAAAGGTTTAACTAAGGAGAAGCTAAAGGTGTGTTACTCTATCGCCGGGATGGCGGACTCTTCCTCATAGTCAGAAAGGGGGAGATTTGTTGGACTTCTTCTTCTTTCCATAAGCAGAGAGTCAACAATAGTGGCCCTTTGAATCAGGTGTATAGATACATATGAATGGTTTGAAAATGGGTGTGTGAAGAAAAGAAAAAAGGGTTGGCAGAGAGAGTTGAAGCGAGAGGAAGAAAAATCTGGTTTTTCTACACAAAATCAGTCTCACGAGTTCTTAGTTTTTCTGGAGATTCAGCCATTGGATCGAGCTGAAATTAGGAGAGAAAATTACTCACACGTCGATATTCATTCTAAACGGTAGAGATCGGATTCTGAAGTCTGGAGATTATTTCGCGGCGGAGACAACAGAACTTTCTTCTACACAGATCAGTCCCACGAATTCTTTATTTCTTGGAGATTGAACCGTTGGATTGAGCTGTATTTTGGATAGAATCTTCCTCACATCTTGATCTTCATTATAATCAGTAAAGATCGGATTCTGACATCCGGAGGTCAGTTCGTGGCTGGGACTGAATTAAAATTTCTGGGTATTAGCTCTCTTGCTTTTGTTTTTGATTTATTCCATATATCTTGATGTTTATTCCAAAATTATGATGATGATGATGATGCTTATATGCCTCTAGTTCTGTCTGGAGAAGATTTGCTGTAATAGATAGAATATATATTGTATTTGCCCATTAATTGATAGTGAAAGATTTAAGAGGCCTAAGGATCCCGTGATTTTTACTCCTTACATCGGGGAGGTTTTTCACGTAAAACTTTTGTGTGCTCTTGTGTTAATTGTGGTTGTAAAGTTCAGAACTTATTTATGTGGTATTTGCTTTGGATATTGCTCTATTTGTTAGTTTACCTAAAAGGTTCATTTAAGTAGGGAAAGATAAACAACGAAAATTCATTCCGCATATTTAGTGTTTCCGTTGTTGGTCATTTTTTCCATCAATATCGAGCCAATTCAAGAATTAGAACATGTCAAATTTCTCTCTTTTTTTTTTCTACAAAGAAAAATATTAAGAACATGGATACAATAATTATTATATATATTAGTAATTACTTTGGAAGGCATAATGATTCCTTGAAAAACAATAAAATATGAACACAATTATGCAATAATTCACTCTATTTGTTATTGGCATTAAGCTTTGATAAGGACTTTTTTTTTTCAATGATAAGACATTAGATAATTAACATGTTTTCTTTTTTCCCTTGGTTAGATTCCATATTTTTTCATTTGGTTAAATTAAATAAATTTAAAGTTATTTTTTACCATTAAATTTTTCAAAATATTTATAGAGGTTTCGCCATTGCCTATATCCTCTGCTTAAGACTCAAATAGAAATGTATTTTCACTCACATATTTTAACACTTAAACCAAAAGCCTTTTTATAGTTCAAAATAAAATATTTCCTTAAGTGTGAAAGCGTATTTCAAAAATGTTTCCTTAATTAAGTGAGAAGATCTGATTTTTGTTTCTTTAACAAATTCGAATAGCTAGAAAATATTTTTCCTTTTTCAAAGATGTAAATATGGAAAATTTAAGTTTTTGAAAGAAATAATTTAAATTTGTCAATATATGATTTTGGAAAAATTTTTAAACTAATTAATGAGTTGTATGTAAGTGTACAAATACTCAAAAATGATTTTACAATTGTTTTTTAAAAAGTCTTGATTTTAAAAAATGTTGCAGAGTATTAAGTTTGATTCAGACTTAAGAGTAGAACACGTATGTGTAGACACCGGGTACTGAGTCCGGCATAAAATGAAAATGGTGATTTTTTCTGATCCTTGATAATTCCCTCCAAAAAAATAATATATGTGATAATATGTAAATATGTGTATGTGTAAAATTAATTAGTTAATGTTGTTTGTTAATTAATTAGTTAATTTTTTGGTTAGTTAATTAGTTAATATTATTGTATTAATTAAGATGCATGTAAAATTAAAGATTAATTAGTTAATTAATTAGTTAAAATGTAGAATGTTTAATTAATTAGATAAATTATATATTAAGTAGATTAATTATATCAATGTGTAATGTATGTAATGTTTAATTATATTAAGATGTAATTAATATGTAATGTTTAAATTAATTAATGTGTGTGTTATTTGAATTAAGTTAAATTAATTAAAATTAAGAAAAGAAGAAAAGGAGGGAATTAATGAGGAAATTACTTGGATACCCTTAACCCTAATTTGAGGGAATAAAAAGAAGGAGATGAAGAAAAACAAGGGGGCTCGGCTGGAACAAGAAAGGAAAAGAAATAGAAAATAGAAAGAGAGAAGAGAGAAGAGAGAGCAAGACCAGAAGAGGGAGGCCGGCCATAGCAAAAGAGAGAGCAAGGAAAAGAAAAGAAAAGGAAAGGAAAAGAGAGAGCAAGAAAGAACTGAGAGCAAGAGAGGGCCAAAATAAGGTAAGGGAAAAAGAAAATAGAAAAGAGAGGAGCAGGGAAAGGCCAACGGAGACCAGAAGCGCCGGAGAGAAGGAAAAAGAGGAGAAAAGAGAGAGAGAGGAGGCGAGGCCTCCGCCGGCCAACCACCGCCGCACACGGCGGCACGCGCCTCACCGGAAGAACGACCACCTCCGGACGAAGTGGCCGGTGTCCATCGATCCTCCATCGGACTCCGGCAGCCGGCGCGTGAGGGAGAAGAACCCGGACCGTTGCAGCGCGTTTTCCCGGCGACGGCGACTTCCGATCGGCGCGTGGACACCGCCGGCGAGTTCCTCGGGTGCCAATCTACCTTCCGGCATGAGTGGTGTCAGCCACAGCCGCTCCGGCGAGGCTCTGGTGAGGTAAACTCCCCTTCCCTTATTATTTAATTAATATTAATTATTATTATTATTATTATTATTATTATTATTATTATTATTATTATTATATGTATTTATTTAATTTCTGTTTATTAATATTATTATAATTATTATTATTATTAATATTATTACTATTATTATTATTATTATTATATGGTTATTATTAATTAATTGTTATATTTGTTTATTATTAGTATTTTGTGTTATGTTAATATTATTATTAATATTATTATTATTATTATTATTATTATTATTATTATTATTATTATTATTATTGTCTAATTTGTGTTAATTTTATGTTGATGCTATTATTTAATTGATTTGTGATTATTTAATATTATTATTATTATTATTATCATTATTGATTATTGTTATTGTTATTGTTATTTATTTATGCAATTATTTATGTATTCATTTACTTATTTATTTAGAAATATGTAATTACTATTTTATTGCATTTTATTTATCTGAGGTTTGTAATAATAAATGATTTTTCGACCGCTCTTAAAAAGAACCACCACACAAATGTTGTCTACTAAATAGAATGTTTGCTAAATAAAATTTGGACCAATGTCCTATTTTTACCCAATAAAATCATCACGTAAAAATTATTTTCCATAATGAATGCATGCGAGGACCAATGTCCTCATTGTTAATGAATAACCCGTTTTATGCATGTATCGCACATTTACAAACGAGGGTTGTATTCTGCCCTTAGTATTATTGTAAATTTATTTCATGCTTTAATGCTATTTTATTTTATGCTCTTAAATGGATGAATGCGCTTTAATTTAAATTGCATCGTATGGAGAGATAGCGAATCAATGATAATTAAAATTTGATCATAAAATAATCGAGGTAGAAATAGATGAGAAATCCCGGACCCAGCTCTGGTCTTTGGGCTCAAAGAGGCTAGAGGTCTACCCTCCAAGACACCTTTTTGTGCCACGAGACTTTAGCGTTAATCCTAGGCTTCTTAGGGCGAGAGGTTTACCTTCCAAGACCCCTCTGGCTGGCCCAAAATGGATACTAAGCGCAGTCTTAGGCTCTCTGAGGCGAGAGAAACTTTTCCAATGTTCTATTGGGTGGCGACTCCATGAAACCTCCCTGTTGCCCAACATAGACGCACTTGCAATTTATTGCAAGCTGTCAACGGACCCACAATTGCCCGATCGCCCTAGAGCGGGCGGTCAGAAAGGGCGGCCGCGGGGATCCGGCGCGCGTCACAGTATGCTATGTTGTGATCCGGATAGAACATCCAATGCTGTTTGTAGACACCGGGTCCCGAGTCCCGCATAAAATGGCAATGGTGATTTTTTGATCCTTGATAATTCCCTCCAAAAAATATATATATATATATAATAAATATAAATATGTGTGTGTGTAAAATTAGGTAATTAATTAGTTAATGTTGTTAGTTAATTAATTAGTTAATATTATTGTATTAATTAAAATGCATGTAAAATTAAAGATTAATTAGTTAATTAATTAGTTAAAATGTAGAATGTTTAATTAATTAGATAAATTATATATTAAGTAGATTAATTATATTAATGTGTAATGTGTAATTGATATATAATGTTTGATTAAATTAGTATGTGTGTATTAATTTGAATTAAGTGAGATTAATTAAAATTAAGATATGAAAATGGGAGGAATTATTTGAAGGCATGAAAATTGAGGAAGTTACCATTATGCCCCTAAGTTGCCCTAGTTTTGGAGTATAAAAAGAAAAGAATAAAGAGGAAGAAGGGGGCTCTCTCTCTCTTTCGGCTGGAACAAAAAAGAAAAGAAAAGAGAAATAAAAGAAAAGGGAGAGCAAGAACACAGGAGGGCTTGGCAGATCAAAAGAAAGAAAAAGAAAAGAAAAGAGAGCAAGGCAAAGAAGAAGAAAGAAAAAGAAAGAAAAAGAAAGTGAGAGCAAGAAGAGAAGACACAGGAGCTGAGGGCCAAGGAAAGCCAAAGAGAGAAAGAAAAAGAAATAAGGAAAAGAGAGAGGGACAGCCAGCCACTGGAGACCAACGACGCCGGAGAGAAGGAAAAAGAGGAGAAAAGAGAGAGAGAGGAGGCGAGGCCTCCGCCGGCCAACCACCACCGCACACGGCGGCACGCGCCCCACCGAAAGAACCAGCACATCTGGACGCTTCAGACGACGGCCTCCGTTCCTCCATCGGTTGCCGGCAGCGTGGCGCGTGAGGGAGAAAAAATGTGACGTTGCGGCGCTTTTTCCGGCGACGGTGGACCTCCGATTGGCGCGTGGCCAGCTCCGTTGAGCTCCTCGGGCGCCGATCTACCTTCCGGCATGAGTGGTGTCAGCCACAGCCGCTCCGGCGAGGTAAACTCCACTTCCCTTATTATTTAATTAATATTAATTATTATTATTATTATTATTATTATTATTATATATTTATTAATTTAATTTCTGTTTATTAATATTAATATTATTATTTTTATTTATTATTCTGTTTTAATATTATTTTATCATTTATTATTGTTATTTTTATATTTATTTATTTATTTATTATTATTATTATTATTATTGTTATTATATGGTTATTGTTAATTAATTGTTATATTTGTTTATTATTAGTATTTTGTGTTATGTTAATATTATTATTATAATTATTATTATTATTATTATTATTAATAATATTATTATTATTATTGTCTAATTTGTGTTAATTTTATGTTGATGTTATTATTTAATTGAATTTGTGATTATTTAATTTTATGTTTTACTATTATTATTATTATTATTATCATTATTGATTATTGTTATTATTTTTGTTATTTATTTATGCAATTATTTATGTATTCATTTATTTGTTTATTTAGAAATATGTAATTATTATTTTATTTATCTGTGGTCTGTAATAATAAAATGATTTTCGACCGCTCTTAAAAATAACCACCACACAAATGTTTTCTGCTAAATGGAATGTTTGCTAAATAAAACTGGACCAATGTCCTATTTTTACCCAATAAAATCATCACATAAAAATCGTTTTCCATAATAAATGCATGCGAGGACCAATGTACTCTTTGTTAATAAATAGCCCGTTTTATGCATGTATAGCGCATTTACAAACGAGGATTGTATTCTGCCCTTAGTATTATTGTAAATTTATTTCATGCTTTAATGCTATTTTATTTTATGCTCTTAAATGGATGAATGCGCTTTAATTTAAATTGCATCGTGTGGAGAGAGAGCGAATCAATGTTAATTAAAATTTGATCATAAAATAATCGAGGTAGAAATAGATGAGAAATCCCGAACCCAGCTCTGGTCTTTGGGCTCAAAGAGACTAGAGGTCTACCCTCCAAAACACCTTTTTATGCCACGAGACTTTAGCGTTAATCCTAGGCTCCTTAGGGCGAGAGGTTTACCTTCCAAGACCCCTCTGGTTGGCCCAAAATGGATATAACGCGCAGTCTTAGGCTCTCCGAGGCGAGAGAAACTTTTCCAATATTCTATTGGGTGGCGACTCCATGAAACCTACTTGTTGCCCAATATAGACGCACTTGCGATTTATTGCAAGCTGTCAACGGACCCACAATTGCCCGATCGCCCTCGAGGGGGCGGTCAGAGGGACGGTCGCGGGGATCCGGCGCGCGTCACACTGTTTAATTTAGACCTACAAAAATATAAATTAAAAAAGTCCAAAACTTAACTGATCTTAAAAAGTTTTGTTATCCATCAAAATTCAAAATTAAATGTTAATTTTTTGAGCCAACATAGCTTTGCAAGATTCAAGGATCAATTTTACTAACGGTCACTCAACTTATCACTTATCGCGCAAAAATATCTGACTTTTTTTTTCGGATTTAAATATCACTGAACTTCTAATATTTTTGCAAAAACGTCATATACACCAGAATCCGGCGAGGACCCTTGTCGGATTGATGACATGGCATATGGCATGTGGCGACGAATAATTGGTACATGAATTTTTTGCAAAAATGTTAGAGGTTCAGTGATATTTAAGTCGAAAAAAAATTGGTTATTTTTACGCGATAAATGATAAGTTGAGTGATTATGAGTGAAATTGACTCAAATGTAACATTTGTTGGAGATACTGTTAAATGACACGTAATTTTTGACATGGCATGCCATGTCATCAATCCGGCAAAAGTTATCGCCGGATTTCGGTTTACATGATTTTTTTGCAAAAATATTAGAAATTTAGTGATATTTAAGTTGAAAAAAAAAATCAGTTATTTTTGTACGATAAGTGATAAATTGAGTGATTGCGAGTGAAATTAACCCTAAAATTCAAGTATGCAAATTTTATTTTTGTCATAAGAAGAAAAGTAGCTGTGGAAGATCCAATTAATGTTCAACTATTTTTGGCATAAAAAGAAAAGTAAGCGTGAAAGATCTAATATTCAATTATACAAACTTTTTGTTTTTTTAGCATAAAAAGAAAAGTAGCTCTGCAAGATTCAATATTCAATCATGCCATTTTTTTTTATGATAAAATGATAATTGCTATGGTCCACGCTGCATGTATAACCACTCAATTGAGTGGTTATCGCTGCATGGACGGTAGAAAGGACCCATAATAATAATAATAATAATAATAATAAATGAGCTGTACAAGATCCAATATTCAATTATGCAAACTTTTTTGCATAATCATAAAACTAACAGTTCATGTTTCCTACAAGAATGAACAAATCATCCTCAAAAAAAAAAAAAAAGATAAGGTAGATGTATGATAGAGTTTGGGTACGCTTATAACTCTAATTTGAAGGGTTAATTTCACATATAATCACTGAACTTATACTCAAATAATATTAATATAATAAAAGAATTTTTATTCTCATAAAAATTATCGAACTTAAAATATGTTTACAGAAAAATCATTTTAATCGTTTTTTGACGATTTTTTGGCCAAAAAATTTAGCCAACGAGTACATTTAGCATTCTCATGCACACATGACTTGACACGTGGCATACCACATGAATAAAATGACATATAAGCATGTCATGTGGCATGTCGCATCAACCTTTCGACAAGTCAGTTTGCCGTATGGTATACTTACATATAATTTTTTCCTCCAGATATATTACGTGTCAAGTCATTTATGCATGAAGTGGTGAGTGTACGCGCCGGTTGAACTTTTCGGCGAAGCAATCATCAAAAAACGATTAAAGTGATTTTTCTATCAACATGTTTTAAGATCAATGATTTTTATGAGAACAAAATTGTTTTCATTATATTAGTGTTATTTGAGTATAAGTTCAGTAAACATGAGTAAAATTAACTCCTAATTTGAATAAAGGTCCAATACAGATAGAATTAAGTAATTTAATCCGATTAAAATTACCAAATCCTATTTCAGAAAAAGTTTAAGTTAAATTAGAGTTAGGTATCTAATTTTTAGGATCTCTATAAATAGATAACGAGAAAACGTATACGCCACAAGTCTGCTCGTTCCCACTCACACTTGTTTTTTTCTTAATGACTTTTTAGAACAATGATGTGTGTAGTTTTGCCAAATCAGGACAAGATTATAGATGCCATCAACGCACACGCTCAATATAACAAATAAGTGATGAATTTAAACAATGAGTTCTAATCAAGGGAGGGGAAATACAATAAGAAAAGCATTAAGCCAAAAGAATAAGCCTACGGTTACAGGAGAAGACAAGGCGGCAGCTGCTGCCGAGGAAGCCAAAGAGTAGGGCAGTTTCATCGCCGCTGAATCTAGATTTGACACGTTGTGGTTTTAGATCTGAGTCCATAAGGGTGAACAAGTTGTAGAGTTTCCTATGTCTCATTTCTTTCTCGGGTTATTTGGTGTTGTAGCTAAAAGTGAAGACAGGCGAGAATAGAGCTATGTCCATCCATTGATGAGGGTTTTGAATTTGAGAAATAAAAGTGGGCTACTAATTAGTCTATCAGATTTGTCTAAATAGAATTTACATAAAAGTTGTAAAATGCAATAAATTTTTAAAAAAACAATAATAAAAAAGCATACAGTGTAATCTTTTTTCGTCTATAATTCCTGTTATCGGGTTCGGTTTTTTTTTAAGTCCACAAAATCAATTAATATGGAGTTGGGTACTATCGAATCCAATTAAAAGTGATTCTTTCAATTGTGTGTGCCTCATGCACCAGGTAAAGATTGAATTTTCAGATCTAATTTCAGGGGATTCCAACTCGTTACCACTTGGACCAACATCAGGTAGTAGCAGTCACACAATTTGAACACAAGGCAAGGGCAACAAATCTTTGATACGGAATAAGAATAACCTACTCAAACGTTAACAGCCACAGATAATATCAGATCTAATTATAAACGATTTCTGACTTGGAGATATAGGAATTGACGGAATTTAACTACAATACTAAAGAAAATAAAAACGATTTCTGACATGGAGATATAGGAAATTGATGGAATTTAACTACAATACTAAAGCATTTATATCTTGATTTAGCATAATAATAAAATGCATGGAAACACTATCTAAATACAATATGACGAAGCAAGAAGCTTTATTCTAAGTACTTTCTAATTATCACATACTAATATGTATATAGTCCCCAATCTTGCATGAATCCTTGCTTCCTTCTCAGCTATTATATTATACAATACTTTATAGCATCTAGCCTTAGCTCGGATTGAAGTCGCTAATAAATATTTGTCTTACTTAAGAAGAGCATCATTATGGTAAATGGTAGCATCTTGCCTCGGCTTGAAATTGCTAACAAAAGATTTGTCTTTTTTAAGGAGGGCATCATTATGGTAAATGGTAGCATCTTGCCTCCGCTTGAAATCGCTAACAAAAGGTTTGTCTTCCTTAAGGAAGGCATCATTATGGTAAACGGTAGCATCTTGCCTCGGCTTGAAGTCACTAGCAAAGGATTTGTCTTCTTTCAGCAGCGCATCATTATGGTAAATGGTAGCATCTTGCCTCGGCTTAAAGTTGCTAGCAAAGGATTTGTCTCCTTTAAGAATGGCATCGTTATGGTAAATGGTAGCATCTTCCCTCGGCTCGAAATCGCTAGCAAAGGATTTGTCTCCTTTAAGAATGGCATCATTATGGTAAATGGTAGCATCTTCTCTGAGCTTGAAATTGCTAGCAAAGGATTTGTCTTCTTTAAGAAGTGCATCATTATGGTAAATGGTAGCATCTTGCCTTGGCTCGAAATTTTTAACAAAGGATTTGTCTTTATAATTAGAAGGTTTTATATGCTCAAGAAGATTTATCTCAGAAGTGTGACAATTAGGTTTCTTCTCGATGGCTTTTGAGGCTACAACAACTTCTTCTGGCACATTTTGATCTTTCCAGTATTCACCCATATCCTTTCTGGCATTAACGGTATATGCTACCTGCTAAGAGAAAATTAAATTTAACCTCTAAAAGCACAGATATGTATTTTAATTTAAAAAAATGTGTATTTTAGTTCAACTTCATGTCTTTCTGTGTATCATAAGGAGTTCCAAATACAAATAGGGTAATTTTGATTTTCCTTGAAACACTATAGGAAAAAATGCATCCTTGGATCTCCAAATAGGGTAATTTCTTAAACTTTTATTTGTTTACATCTTTAAATAAAAATTTAATAAAATAAAAATGAGAGTTTAGAGACTTAATGAAAACTAAAACTATACTATTATTTTATCTAATTTTAATAATTATGAAGTTAATGTAAATGAAAATAAAAATTTAAGTATCGATGTGATCAAATAAAAATTTAAGATCTCAATAGTCAAAAAAGAATATAAATTCAAATATCCAAGAATGTGTTTTGCCAGTAATATATGTACAGATATATATACATATAATTAGATTTTACTTATAATTAAATGCACCAGAAAATTCATACCAAAAGTAGTGAGGAGATCATGAGGAAAGCGAAGAAGGATCCCATTTTGCTCGTCCTTCACAAAATTAGTACAATTAGTTAATGATTTGCAACAAAATCAGTATTTCCATGCCCTATATATAGAATCCAAGAAAGGGAGTAAAGCTGCAAGAAGGATACATAGGAATATCTTTCAACTTTCCGTGTTTTGTCTATTGAGTCCTTCAATTATTACTATATGCGATCAAGCCCTTAAACTTTATTTATTAATTTTGAGAAATTTATTAAAAAAGAACAATGCTCCATCCATTCAGAATTAAATGTCCACTCTATAAAAAAGTTTATTTACAATTAAGTATGAATTTACCAAATATAGATTATATTTAAAGATTTTATTTCAATTATGCACTTTCAATAATAAGTATTTGTTCAGTTTTCAAATTAATATAAGTAATTTTAATAAGGGATACGGTTGCTATTTGTCCTTAACGTTTTTTCGAATCAGTTGATTTGCCCTTAATATTCAGCCTCTAACGTTTTGATATTAGCTACTAAAATGTCCCTCCATGTTCTCTTATTTTTTTAATTTTTTAATTTTATATTTTTATTTCAATTCAATTTTCTTTTAATTTTTTTCAGAATTTACTCTACCACATAATAATAAACCTATTGCAATATTTTTAGTAGTATATTTGAAATTATTGATTTACTTTATATAAGGCAACAAACTAGCAACACATTTAAAACGTTACAATTACAATTATTTAAGTATTGCATAAAAATATTTAAACCGTTGCATCCCTAATGCAGCGAGAGCAAATTTAGTGCTTATCTATTGTTATAGGATAAAATTATTCTATAGCAACTGTTTGATAAGTGCTACATTCACTTTTGTTGCATTAGGAACATTTTGATGCAACAATTAAATGTTTGTAGTATTGTAAATATGTTCTTAAATATTGTTGTCTTACATAAGTTAAGGCAATAATTTAAAATATGTTGCTAAAAAAGTATTGCAATGGACTTGTAAAAAGAAAATTCATAAAACAAGTGAGTCATTTGGATCCATCTATATATGACTCAATCCGTTCGAGTCAGTTTCGGCTAGATCCTTATGAAATCCATTAATTTTCTGAATCAGATTTGGATCGGATCATAGATTTTTTTGGATCATGATCAAATTTCAATTATTTTGTGAATTGGTTCTTCAAATTTTGAGTTAAAGTTGACGGGTCTAATTTCGAATCCAAAAATTCATAGGAAACAAAAATTATATATCCTATGCAATTTAGATTTTGAAAAACACATTTCGCAATTAGTAAGCTTTAATATTTTTTTATATTAAATCATATATTTTTAAAAATTAACATTGGACATTTATACTTTTCAGACTATTCATATTAAGTTCAATTTAGATAGAATTAATTAAATTGAAATGCACGCTTTGTATAAATTATACCTAATGTGATGAATGATAAAAAAATATAAAAATTTCATGTCAAATTTTAAAAATATAAAAATTTAATATAGAAAAATATTAAATTAAAATAACACAAAGCATTTTTTGTTTCTTTTAGATTTTTATTTGGTTGATCGAGGTTACGTTTTAGTTGTCAAAGTAACCATGGTGAGGCTAATACTGACATTGATCTGAGTGGGTGAAGAAGAAGAAAATAATGAGAGAAAAGCCATTCACAATAATACTGACATTGATTGCTTAAATTAACATTTTTGTTGTATCTCTTCTAATTATAACGTTAGGATTCTATATAATACACCGAAAAAATACATCTTTCTTATCTTTTATTTTTTATAATGATTTGTTCCTTCTGTAGGAAACATGAACTGTTACTTTTCTAATTATGCAAAAAAGTTTGCATAATTGAATTTTGGATCTTGTACAGCAATTCAATTATTGAATCTTCCACAGCTACTTTTCTTTTTATAGCAAAAATAAAATAAAATTTGCATAATTGACATGTTATCTTTTCCCTTTTTCAGATCAGATCCCTTATGTTTTTCATTTGGTATGGCAGTATTTAAAAAACTGTAATGATATGGCAGGATTAATTGTTGTAAAAATGTGGCTGTGTGTCCCAATGAGATAATAAAAATGGTAGAATATAATTAAAGAAGCCTAGAGAAGGGCGCATTGCGTGTGCACTAAAATTAACTGTTTTCCTTTGACAAAAATCATCAGAAATTCCCATTAACTATACCGATTTTAACATAATTAATTATATTTTATGAAATTTATACATGTCAGAAACTGTCACTGTCCATTTCTGATAATTCTATTTTTTAATAATTTTATTGTAATACAAACTTTCTAAATTTTTTACAATTTTTTTTTTTTAAAAACTCCCATTTAATTATATAGTTTTTTTGATAAGCCAGATATTATTGATATCAGAGTTAGTTAGCCAAAACCAGCTAACTGGCCACAAAAACATCATAATCCACGAAAATAGAGTAAGGAACCAAGATTCTACCAGTTGATTACAAAGCCCTAGAAATTAAAAAAAAAAAAAAAGCAAATCGTGTCCAAACAATGAACAGACCCAAACAAAGATTATTGATATCCGACCCATTTAATTATAATTCAATTCATTTAATAATTATCTATTTATGTCCTGATTCAACCTATTTATAACTTAAAAATGATGATTCGAATCGAACCTGTCACCCATTTCTATCTATAATTATCCTATGTAAAAATCATGGATTTCCTAGTTACCATCATCAAACCTTTGAATTTAAACTTTTTATTTTTTATTAAATCTGTAAACTTTTATTTGGTTATATCAGATTTTTAATTTTTTATTTCATCAATATTAAGTCCAAAATTATTAAATTTGAATAAAATAATAGTATATTTTATTATACATTGAGTCTCTATTATTTTATTAAATTATTATTTGGACCCAATGCATGTTTTAAAATAAAAGTTCAAGAATCCAATGTGACCAAATTACGCATTTTTCCATTAAAAATGCATAAATTTAAGGATCCGATAATGCATTTTTCCATTAAAAAAAGGCTTAATATATTAGCAGGCACCTCAACTTGTAAACTTCAGTCATTTTGAAAAACTACTTGGCCCCTTAAATTTATAATTTCAATAAACAATAAATTCCTGAATGTTGAAACATATTTTTTTTTTTTTCCTTTTCGTGTGTAATTTTTCCATGGAGATTTTAAGAGATATGTCTCCTTTCCATTGGGAGAAAAATTCTACATCACTATTAATTAGAAACATAGCGTGTAACATAATTGATAGTTTAGGAGGTTCAAATGATTTTTCAAAAAGTTAAGGGAGTTGGATATGTATTAAGCCAAAATAAACTATAAATTTGTGACATATTAATAATTGAATTTGTTGAAAATATCATATTATTATAAACAAAGGAAACACCGTATATGTAGGGGAAGAATGACACCTATTAAGATTTAAGAAGGTTGGAACTGATGTTATTGCTTGAAAGATTTTTGAACTGTCTTGTACATTCCATGATGCCTAATTGGATGCACTTTGTTCTCATGAGCTCCATCACTATCCAGCCAGCTAAACAGAGCCGGATTTTAGAGCAAGTTGTTGTGAAAACTCGAGTTAATTTCCACCAAATTTATCTCGAACACTATTGAGCAGGTGAATAAAGCGTAAACGATTGTACTGAAAAACTACACAAAGTAAAATTTTCAGGAAAGATTGGAGGGGTCACAAATGGTCTTACTTAAAATCCAATCTCCTTAGATAGAATTTTCCTAAATAATTTAATAGCACAATAATTTACTAGCAATATACCCGACAATAACTATTAAATAAACAAATAAAGTACACCAGAATTTAACGAGATTCAGTCAATTATGTTTACGTCCTCGGAAACTATCAAATTATATTTCACTATTTCAAAGAAATAATACAAGTGAAATATTTACTAAAAAGAGAAAGAATTTTTGCCTTAGAAAAGATTGGCAATTTGGGATGATTTCAATCAGGAAAGGGGAGCTATATTTATAGCTTAACAAATCCCCTTTCCTTTAATATTTTACGATGTGGGATTCCTAAATTAAGTCACTATATTTGACTTTTCCAACAAATCTCCACCTTGGAGCAATTTTACATCTTCAAATCTCTCACAAAACTCAATTTTAGTAGTGTCGCCAAATGCACTTCAAAGCACCCAACTTCAACTTTTAACAATATTGATCAAATCCAAACAATATTGCAAGTTGACCGCAGTCACCACTTTTGTCAATATATCAGGATTCTCAGTGGTCCTAATTTCTGAATTGTTACTCCACCTTCTTCCAGAACCTCTCATACAAAGTGATAACGGACATCGATATGCTTCATCCTTGCATGATAAACTTGATTTTTTGGTAAAAAAATAGCACTCCGACTATCACAATACACTTTAATGTGCTTCTGTTGAACCCCTAATTCACCAAGCAACACTTGAAGCCAAATTGCATCATTCACAGCCTCTGTAACTGCCATATACTTTTCCTCCGTAGTGGACAAAGCAACTGTTGACTGTAAAGTAGAATTCTAACTAACTGGTACCTTCGCAAGAGTAAATACACAATCAGTAGTTGATCATCGTTTGTCCAAATCACTAGCATAGTCGGAATCACAATATCCAACTACACATTGACCATCTTGATCATCCTGCTGAAATACCAAACCAATATTTACGGTGTTCAGAATGTACCGCAGAATCCATTTCACAGCTTGCCACTGCTCCTTTCCCAGATCATGCATATACCTTCTCACAACCCCAACTGCCTATAAAATATCAGGCTTTGTACACACCATAGCATACATCAAGCTACCAATAGTATTTGCGTATAGTACTTTTGCCATTTATTCTCGTTCTACTTCATTTTTTGGAGACAAAAATGCACCGAGATTGAAATGAGGAGCAAGAGGAATACTCACAGGTTTTGATTTTTCATTCATGCCAAAACGTTTTAATACCTTTTTTAGATACTGTTTCTGAGTCAAACAAAGTCTCTCCAATTCCCTATCTCTACTTATCTCCATACCGAGAATCTTCTTAGCTTCACCTAGATCCTTCATTTCAAACTCCTTGTTCAACTGAGTCTTTAACTTCTCAATCTCTCTCAGACTTTTGGAAGCTATCAACATATCATCAACATAAAGAAGAAGATATATGTAGGATCCGTCTTGTAGCTTACACAAATACATACAATGATCATATTTGCTTCTTGTGTACTTTTGCCCCATCATAAACTTGTCAAATCGTTTGTACTACTGCCTCGAAGATTGCTTTAATCCGTACAATGATTTTTCAAGCTTGCACACCATATTTTCTTTTCTAGCAACTTTAAATCCTACGGGCTGAACCATATAGATTTCCTCCTCCAAGTCTCCATGTAAAAATACAGTTTTTACATCCAACTGAACTAGTTCCATATCCAATTGTGCTATCAAAGACAATAAAATTTGAATGGAGGAATGTTTTATAACTGAAGAAAAAACTTCATTATAGTCAATTCCCTCCATTTGAGTGTAGCCTTTAGCCACCAGCCTTGCTTTGTAGCGAACATCATCCTTATCAGGAAATTCATCTTTCTTTGCATATACCCATTTGCACCCAATTGCCTTCTTTTCTTTCGGGAGACTAACTAGTTTCCACGTATGATTCTTATGAAGTGACTGCATTTCATCATTCATGGCTTTCCTCCACTTCTCTACTTCTGAACTTTTGACTGTTTCAGTATAAGTGGTAGGAATGCCATCAGTTACAATTTGGAATGCGTAAACCACCATATCAACATAGCGAGCAGGCCTTTTGATTGTCCTCTTTGGCTTATTTAATGCAATTGATTCAAGTTGCTGTGGAGGTTCTTAGGTTAAAACCTCTTCTTCATCTGACTCTTCATCTGCCATAGGAGTTTTTACATTTGCTTCATCATTTGCTGGGCTAACAATTTTCCTTTCAAACTCCACATGTTTTGGAGTACCATCTGTCTGCTCAACACTTTTATTTGTCACCTTTCTCAATATGGTAGATTCATCAAAGGTAACATCACTACTGAATATTATTTTTCTTTGACTCGTAGCACTAAAGTCGATATCCTTTCAAACTAGAGGTGATCCCCATGAAAATTACTATCTTTGCACGTGAATCCAACTTTAATTCCTTAATATGATAGTATGTAGTAAAAACCAACCCCTATAAGGAATTATAATCTGTAGCAGGTTTTTCAAACCATTTCTCCAGTGGCATTTTACCACCAATAGCACTAGATGGTACGCGATTAATGAGATGACTAGCATATGTAACATCTTTAGCCCAAAATTCATCTTTGCCCAATTTGGGCCTCGACTTCGATCTCCCTTTCTTTCCTTTAGTCTGGCTCTGCAACCGACCTCTCACTACTAGAGCTTCTATAGCTCCACTTGTGCTTTCTTTCTTATCTTTCTTTCTCAGTTCATAACTATACAAGACAGCACAAACTTCACTGAGAGTCACAGTAACCTTCCTATGAAGTAGAGTCATTTCAAGAAAATAAAATTTCTCAGGAAGGGATCCCAACAACATCAAAGCCAGATTTTCATCTTCAAATGTCACATCCATATTCAATAAATCAGCGACTAACTGATTAAAACTTGTGATGTGATCATTTAATGTGGTACCCGAAATATAATTGAAACAAAACAGTCTTTTCTTCATGTGGAGCTTGTTCTGATTGCTTTTTTTCAAGAATTTTTCTTCCAGTGCCTTCATCAATTTACTTGCAGAAGTTTCTTTCGAGAAAGCGTACTTTTGCTCTCTAGAAAGGCAAGATCGAATTGTACCACATGCCAAACGATTAAGTCTCTTCCATTCTTTCTCATCAACATCATTTAATTTCTTTACTTCAATAGCAATGTCTAGACCTTGCTGAAAGAGAGCGTCTAAAATCTCACTTTGCCACATGCCAAAATGACCCATACCATTAAAACTTTTTACCGCAACTCTTGTATTTGCCATCAAATTGGATGACGAAGAAACAGTGGATGGATTTGTCATTTATGCTATAATTACTATTTAATAGCTGTCGATGCGGAATGCTAATAGCCCAAGAAAAAATCTTTTATGATGTGAAAGATCGGACTACGCTGCAACCACAGAGCATACTAAGAAATAACTTAAACTCTGATACCAATTATTGTGGAAACTCGGGTTAATTTTCATCAAATTCACCTCGAACACTATTGAGCAGGTGAATAAAGCGTAAACGATTGTACTAAAAAATCACACAAGATAAAATTTTTAGGAAAGACTGGAGGGGTCATAAATGGTCACACTTAAAATTCAATCTCCTTAATTAGACAGAATTTTCCTAAGCAATATCATAGCACAATAATTTACTAGCAATATACCCGACAATAGCTATTAAATAGACAAATAAAAAATATCAGAATTTAACGAGATTCGGCCAATTATGCCCACGATCTCGGACACAACCAAATTATATTTCATTATTTTAAAAAAAAATAATACAAGTGAAATATTTACTAAAGAGAGAAAAAATTTTTACCTTTGAAAAAATTGGCAATTTTGGGATGATTTCAATTATGAAAGGGGGGCTATACTTATAGTTTAACAAATCCCCTTTTCTTTAATATTTTACGATGTGGGATTCCTAAATTAAGCCACTATATTTGACTTTTCCAACACAAGTTCCATTACTTTCTTACACGATGTTAATAACTTAATTAACTCTTTGAGACTCTTTAGCATAGACTGACAAAGTATTGGCCACCTTAATTAGGAGATTAAATTTTTCTTTTCACATGATTCACTACAAGAAATAAGAAAAATAGAGACGAAAAATAGAGACGAAATTCTGTCTCTAGACGAAAAATTGTTGTATCTATTTCGTCAGTCTCTAATTTTAGAGACGAAAAATTTCCGTCTCTATTTTTAGAGACGAAAATATCATTTCCGTCTCTATTTTTAGAGACGGAAAATGTTTTCCGTCTCTATTTTTAGAGACGAAAAACGAATTTTCGTCTCTATTTTTTAAAATATTTTTTTTAAATATATAAAATAATAAATAATATTAATTTTAAAATTACCTTAATTATTTTATATAATGAAACAAATATTAAATGAACTATAAATAAATTTTAAAAAATGTATTTTATAATGTATTAATATTCTCCAACTTTTTATTCAATTAATTAATATAGATTAATTAGAATAAAAATAAAAAATAAATAAAACATTAAGCAACAAATTAAAATAAACAAAATAGAGACGGAATCTTAATAGAGACGGAATTTAATTTTTGTCTCTATTTAGAGACGGAAATAAAAATTTCGTCTCTAAATAGAGACGGAATCTTATTTCCGTCTCTATTTAGAGACGGAAAAAGTTTACGGTCTCCATTTGCGGTCTCTAAATGTGGAGGGAACAATCCCGCCGATATTAACGACTGAATTTTAGAGACGAAAAAATTTTTGTCTCTAAATAGAGACGGAAATTTTTCCGTCTCTATTTTATAGTTTTCTTGTAGTGATTTCAGCAAGAAGCTCGGTCTTATTTTCAAAATACTCATTGGTTATTTCAAGAAACTCTTCGGCACGACGGTGGGGAAGATATGATTGTTCAGTCATGTACTGGCTTTTGATATAATTATTTAATTGAATAAAATGTAAATGAAATAAGAGGTTGCCTATAAAATATATACGATATTGAATGGTTGAGATCAAATGCGATTCAATGCAAGGGTGTGCATCTTGCGTGCCAAAAGTAGCTGAGTAGATAAATAACATCCTAATATGCATTCGATTAATACATTATATAAAAATATATATAAACTAAATATATTAAGTGGCAGTAGTTTAACGTGAAATTTATGTATTATAAAAAAGAATATATATAACCTAATTTCAAGAAAGTGTCCATATTGCTGAAAAGAAAAGAAAAGAAAGATGGGTACTCTACAATTTGCATTGAAGATCTTCCTCCGGGTTAATTACTTCGGTGGTCACTGAACTTTAAGAGTTGTAACGATTTGGTCACTGAAATTCAATTTGTAACAATAAAATAATACATCTATTATTTTGTAACGAAAAAATCAAAATGATCGAAAATGTCAACCGGCACGTGACCTATTAGCAGAATGAACGTTAGATTTTTTGCCATGTCGGATCTGACATGGATCCGACGTGGCTTTATGGTTAAAAAAAAATCAATTTTCGCTGTCTTCAAGCAACTCCCGTTTGCCCCCGAAACCGGATTTCCGATCATTTTGATTTTTTCGTTACAAAATAATAGATATATTATTTTATTGTTACAAATTGAAGTTTAGTGACCAAATCGTTACAAGGCTTAAATTTCAGTGACCATCGAAATAATTAACCCATCTTCCTCCATCTTCTGCTTGCTCTGGTAATTAATTAATTTCTCAGCACTTTCTCCTTAATTATATAATACTAATAATAATGAGAAATTAATAATTGGCAGTGCGCACATGATCATGGAACTGGAGAAGCAAGCAAAGAAATGATTTCTGCTGAAAAGGGCGACGTATTGAGACTTCGAACCAAAGATAATGGTATGGTTCATAAAGACGATCATCACATGATGGATCACATAGACCCATCAATTATGGTATTTTTCAGAATAGATGATCTGAAGAGAGGGAAAAAAAATGCCCATATATTTTCCAACTGATGAAGATTCTTCATCTTCTTCTCCATTATTATCCAAAGAAGAAGCTAATTCAATTCCTTTCTCATACAAACACCTTCCTTATCTCCTTCACTTCTTCTCCTTCTTACCCCAATCCCCACAAGCCCAAGCCATGGAACATACACTTAAAGAATGTGAAATTGAAGGGGAAACTAAAGCTTGCCCAACTTCTTTAGAATCCATGCTTGATTTTGCACATGAAATCTTTGGATTAAATACCCAATTCAAAGCTTTAAGGACTACCTATTTGAAAAAATCAAGTAAAATTTTAGATAATTATACTATATTGGGTGAGCCTAAGGAGATAGCAGTTCCAAAAATGATGGCTTGCCATAAGGTTGATTTCACTTATAATTATCGAACTTATACCAAAATTACGCAAAAGTAACTAAATAATTTTTTTTTTCAAAAAAGTCATTGAACTTAAAACTATTATACACAAAAGTTATTATTAACGGATTCCGGTGTTGACTCTCGTTGACTCTCACCGGAAAAACTAGCCGGAATCTGTTCATAATAACTTTTGTGTATAATGGTTTTAAGTTCAATGACTTTTTTGAAAAAAAAAATTATTTAGTTACTTTTGCGTAATTTTAGTATAAGTTCGATGACCATCAGTGAAATTGTTTTAAGTTCGCGTGTACACATGGGCTGTCAGCTAGATTTTCCGGTGAGCGTCAACACCGGAATCCGTTCATAATAACTTTTGTGTATAATTGTTTTAAGTTCAATGACTTTTTTGAAAGAAAAAATTATTTAGTTACTTTTGCGTAATTTTGGTATAAGTTCGATGACCATAAGTGAAATTAACCCCTTACCATAGGATGCCGTATCCTTGTACAGTATTCCACTGCCACAGCCAGAAGAGTGAGAATAAGGTGTTTACGGTGTCATTAGGTGGTGATAATGGAGGAAGAGTTGAAGCTGTGGCTGTTTGCCATATGGATACATCTCATTGGAATAAAAACCATGCATCGTTTCTTGTTCTTAAGACTGAACCAGGTGCTTCACCTGTTTGCCATTTCTTTAGAGAAGATGCTCTTGTTTATGTTCCTTTATAAGTTTTCTTGTTTCCAACTTCTCATGCCTACCTATGTACCTGAACTAGTGCCAACGTTGTTTTTATTGTCAATAAGCTTAGCTTAATGCTTTTAATGCTATTGATAATCTGAATTGTGGAATCCTGAGTTGGAGCTCGAGTGTCTGTTCGACTCTTTATACCAAAATAAATAAATAAACATTGTGTTTTATAATCTATTCTAAATATAAATATAAAAACATGGAAAAAATACTTTTTTCAGACAATAATACCTTAACGTTTATTATTAACCTAGAATATAAAATTTAGGTAATTTAAAATGGATAATGGTAAGTTTCTCTAATTAATAATTAAAAACTAAATTTTCATGAAATTTCAGTTAACTAATATAAGAGCATGGAGCTTTTCATTTGTTTAACTATTTATTAAATTATCGATGTCTAATGCATGCATTAGCATGCTCATAATAAGCATATCAGTTAGACCTGTTCATGAGCTTGGATATTCGCCGGCCTACGTCAATCGATCTGCCATTTTTAAGGATTTATAATATTGCCATATTATTTTATTAATTTCATACAGGAGAGAGTTTTCAATTTTTTGCAAGTAGTTATTTGCTTTCTTAAAACTATTTTATATTTTAAAAGTTTATTATATATAGTGTATTTTAAAACTATATCATATTCAAAAACATCAATTTTAATATTATAAATCACCAAAAATAAAATTTCAAATACAAATATTCAATCTTTTTTTTTTCCGACATGAACTCATCATAACAAATTAATATATATAAATTTGATAGTTCTTGTATGAAATTAATAAAATAAAAGTATATATAAAACATAATAAAAAGAATATATTTGAGAAAATTCTATTATAAGTGAACATGAAATATGAATATGCATTTAAATAATATATATATATATATATATTGTTGGAATAATTACAAGAAAAACTATTCAAATGCCATGTCCATAATTCCACCAAAACTAACTAAAATATCAATTTTTATTCAAAAAAATAATTTTTAGTTTCTATTTATTATGTTAATAATCAGTTATTTTATTATTAGTAAATTTCAATTATTTATGAGTATCCATTGTAAAAATAATAAAATAATTATTAAGCAAATGTCAAGAAAAAATTGAAAAATATTTTTTAAAAAATTACTTGTGATTCAGTAAATTATGTATGGATTAGTTTTAAATATATTACTTTCATTTTATATGTCAATCACTTAATGAAATATTTTAAATAGAATAACAACAGCTTATAATTTATATCTTATATATCACTGATGCGAAAAAAAAAATTCTTATATATATGTTGCTTTTTTTTTTTTCTTTTTCTTTGTCCATTAAAACATTATTTTGTTTGGCTCAGTTCTTAAGTTTAGTTAACTCTTCATCTAATTAACTTTAGGATAATTGTAATAATTTCGGGTTAATTTCTTCGGTGGTCACTCAATTTTGTGGCTTGTAACGATTTGGTTACTAAACTTCAATTTGTAACTAAAAAATAACTTATCTATTATTTTGTAACGAAAAAATCACAATGATCGGAAATTGTGCTCGCTGGTAACCGGCGCGTGATCGGTACGGCAAAACCCAATGACACGTCAAAAATTTTGTCATATCAGATTAGAGTTAATTTCTATGGTGGTCACTAAACTTTGTGCTTTGTAACGATATAGTCACTAAACTTCAACTTTGTGCCGTGCAGATCATGCGCCGGTTACCGGCGAACACAATTTCCGATCATTGTAATTTTTTCGTTACAAAATAATAGATGAGTTATTTTTTCGTTACAAATTGAAGTTTAGTGACCAAATTGTTACAAGCCACAAAATTGAGTGACCACCGAAAAAATTAACCCTAATAATTTCCTTTGCGGGTTTTTTGGTCTTTGGTCACCTGGCCTGATGATTGAGGAGCTGTGTTGTTTTTCATTTTGTTGAAAAGTCAACATTGTTGGCTTATTTTTCTTTAATTCAGTATCCCACATCGGAAAAAAAATGTAAGAAAGGGGGATTTGTTAAAACTATAAATATAGCTCCCCTTTCTAATTGAAATTATCCCAAAATTTTCATTCTTTTCTAAGATAAAATTTATTCTTTTTTTTGTAAATATTTCACTTGTATTATTTTTTTAAAATAGTAAAATATAATTTGGTGGTGTCCGAGAATATGGGTATAATTGGCCGAATCTCGTTAAATTATAATGTTTTTTATTTATCTATTTAATAACTATTATTTCGGGTATATTGTTAGTAAATTATTGTACTATTAAATTACTTAAAAAAATTCTGTCTAAAAAGATTGAGTTTTAAGAGTGACCATTTGTGACCCCTCCAGCTTTTTCTGGGAATTTTACATTATGTGATTTTTCAGTACAATCGTTTATACTTTATTCACCTGCGTAATAGTATTCGAGGTGAATTTAGTGAAAATTAACCCGAGTTTTCACGTCAATTGGTATCGGAGCCTAGGTTATTTCTTAATATGCTCTGTAATTGCAGCGTAATCTAATCTTCCACATCAGAAAATATTTTTCTTTGGGCTATTGGCATTTCGCATTAACAACTATTGAATAATAATTGTGGCAGAAATGACAAATCCATCCACTGCTTCTTCCTCATCCATTTTGGCAAGAAATATGATGGCTAATGCAAGAGTTGCGGTAAAAAATTTTGATGGTACGGGTCAATTGGCATGTGGCTAAGTGAGTTTCTAGACGCTTTCCTTCAGCAAGGTCTAAACATTGCTCTTTAACAAAATAAATCAGATGATGTTGATGAGAAAGAATGGAAACACCTTAATCGTTTGCCATGTGGTACAATTCGATCGTATTTTTCTAGAGAGTAAAAGTATGCTTTCTCGAAAAAAACTTTTTTAAGTAAATTGATGAAAGCACTAAAGGAAAAATTCTTGAAAAAAAGCAGTCATAACAAGCTCCACATGAAGAAAAGACTGTTTCATTTCAATTATATTTCGGCTACCACAATAAATGGTCACATCACCAGTTTTAATCAGTTAGTCGCTGATTTATTGAATATGCACTACAAAAAAACAAGGAATTAGAGACGGAAATTTGCGTCGCTAATTGAGAAATTTCGTCGCTAATTCCTTTTAGCGACTAAACGACAATCAGTAGCTATTTCAGCCGTCGCAAGGAAATTTGCACCTAAAACACAAAACCGTCTCTAAAAATAGCAACGGAATAGCGACTGAAAAATCGTCGCTAATTAACCCCCAAAGTAGTCGCCATTAGATTTAAAAAATATTAGCGATGGATATTTTTGTCGCTAAATTCCGTCAAGAAATAATATTTTTATAAAAAAGAAAATTTGCGACGGCAAAATCCGTCGCTAATTTCGTCGTTTATTTAATTTTATTATTATTATTATTATTTAAATTTAATTTTTTATTATTATTATTATTGTAACATTCAAAATTTAATTTATATAAATAGCAATTTAAGCTTAAAGTATTAAGATGGCTAAAACAGAGTGCATAAACTGAATTATAAAAAAGAAAAATATATAATGGAACTTGAAGGCCAGCAAAACAAATTTAAAAAATAAATTGAAAATAGAAACTGGCTATAATTCATGGCAACAAAGATTAACGAAAAAAAAAATGTTCGAATAGCTAGCATTGATTAGTCCCTTGAGACAAACTTGAGATGCTAAATTAATAGAAGCAAGAAAAATCTAACTCCAATCATACAAGCCTCTAGTATTTTTCTCCCCTAAAATATGTATAAAAACAAAAGGCCATGAAATAAGTACTACAAACTTATTTCCTCCAAATTCAAGGCTCACTACAAAAAAAAAAAAAAAAAGCAAATTAGTGACGGAACTTTCCGTCGCTAAAATGGCAATTTCCGTCGCTAATTACCTTTAGCAACGCCACGACTGACTATCGCTATTTGCTCTGTCGCAAGAAATTGGTGACTAAAACGAAAAATAGTCACTAAAAATAGCGACGGAAAATTCCGTCCCTAAAAATAAAATTTTAGTTGCTAAATAACACCTTAAATTAGTCACCATAAATATTAAAAAATTATTAGCAACGGAAAATCCGTCGCTATTCCGTCGCTAAAAATATTAAATTTTTTATTATTATTTTGAATTTAATTTTTTATTATTTTAAATTTAATTGTTTATTATTATTATTAGATGAAAATTTTAATTTATGTAAATAATAATTATACAATATTATGAACAATACTATTAATTTAAAAAATATAATATCATACACTCAAAATACCCAAATTTCTTTAATAAAATAAAATTAAAAATTAATTTTCATATAATTAAAACCATATTAGATAATACAAACACTCATTTCTACAATCATAAAATATTTAAAAATTACAACAAAAAAATATATTATAAAATCTTGAAACATCAACAGAATGCCACCATTTTGAATCTTTAATTTCTTCACGAACCACCTAATTTATAAATTCTGAAAAAAATAAAATTAAAGTTAATAACAAATAGTAAATAAAATAAAATTAAAGCAGCAAGATGCTGTATTTAACATCACAAAATAAGTAAACTGAGATAAATATAGAGAGCAAATGCTCATTATCATCATATCATTAATTATTGAAAAGAATTACCATAATGGTTCTGATAAGAATATTGTTTAGGATGCAATGATGGAAATGAACAAATTCAGACTAAGTATTGAAATATTTTGTTAGATTTTCAAGTTCACGTGCACACAAATCTCATAGATTTGCCAAAGCACACAATTTAAACTTGTTTTTAGAATTAATAACATGATAAACAATACATAATTTAAGCAGTGGATGCAAATAATAATAATAATAATAATAATAATAATAATAATAATAATAAATGATGATGAAGCCCATTGCACATTCAACAGATTCAAGCACTTATATAAAGGGACATTAAAAAGTAAAAATCTAAGACTTGCAGTAAAACATGTCTATATGTTATCCTGGTTAACTTACCATATCAAAATCGATTGCAATATGGGAGAATTCACCCAAGAACCAATCCTGTGCATAAGCCAATTAATATAGAATAAAAACTTAGAAATTTTGTACAAGCATGACAGAAGGAAATTAAAATAAGATGATAAAGCAACTAAATTTTCAGCTGCCCTTGCTGCAACCATTCCATTGGATGCATGTAGCCTTATTTAGCAAACAAATGCAAATCACAAAAGTACAACTTCACTGGAATAAGCATGTTACCATTGATCAGAGTGCCTGAAAAACAGCAGTACGCAGAAGCTCTAATTTTCCTCCCCTCCCTATTTCTTGAACTAAAACAAAAAGCTAAGGAATAAATCCACCTAAATTAAAAACATAAGTAACATTTGTCTGCATAATAAAGAGAATCACAGTAAGCATCAATCCTAATTATTCACAAAGTCAAAAAGAGAAATCTATACTAAATCAAGCATGCAATAACAGAATAAAATAAGTATGCAATAACAGAACAATGGCCTGCCACATATCAACATTAAAAAATCAGTTATAATATATTGTTATTGACAATAAATAAACCAACTCTACATGTTATTACTTAAACTTATAATCAATAAATTTGTATACTAAATTATACCATTAATTAGACCACATTGATCCATAAAATGACAAAGATATTAGCCACCAAACCAGATAACCATCCACCATCCTCTCCTTTCTAATAATTTAAACTTTCAAAGCTGTAACAGTGCTCTCCTTTCTAACAATTTAAACTTTCAAAGCTATAAAAGAATTATAGTATGAAAGTTTCCATCACTAGCATGAGCAATAACAGTGCTGTTATTTGAGAAAAAAGTAATATGCATTGATGCTTTCAATTTAATAAAGCAAAAAACATAAAGAAATTCAATTGCTTAGAATGCATACCAAACTAGGGGTGATGCATCCAGCTCTTGTTTAGACCTTGATATCAATTCTGCCAGCCGTGAGAGGGGAACACACACATCCTAATAAAAAGAGATTGAAAGAAAAAAGAAGCAAGACCAATATAAGATGCATGAATAAAAAAAAAATCAAACAAATGAGACAGAAGTAAGAATATGTCAAAAGGATTTCAAGTCAAAAGTGAAAGATTTTAACATATATCAGAGGAAAAATATTGCTACGTCTTAGACACAAAACCACAACAGACAGAAAGCAACGGATTAAACTCTTCCAATTTCACAACCTAAGAAAGTTCAACTTTCTTCCAATTTCACAACAACCAAACGAAATTTCCAAACAAAAACATTTGAAGAAACGCTATAGTGCAATAAACCAATTGTAGACACTGGGTCCTGAGTCAACCTAAATCGGAGTTACTCAATGATGATAAATTGCCCTCACAGGCAAAAATGTTAAAAATGATGATTTCCTTGTCAAATTTGCATTTTAGAATAAAAAAATAAAAAATAAAAAAAAATTAAAAATTAATTTTTAAAATATTTTTAGTGTTTTTTTAGTCATATTTTAAAAAAAAAATTAAAAAAAAAAAATCGAGCGTCGGGCCGCGGCAGCCCCTCGCTGCAACGCGCACGCCTCGCATGCCCGATCGGTGAGATTCCTCGCCAATTCCGCCCAGGTTCCGCCGATTTCGCCATTTCCACCGAAATTCGATTTTTTTCACATTTTTAGGTTAAAAAATGATTTTTTCTTGGGATGTTTTCAAATTTTATTGAAATTTGACAAATGTTAGTCAAATTGGGTGGGTGTTAAAAGTCAAAAAAATAACAAAAATAATTAAAAAATAAATAAATATATTAAGTGTAAAAAATTGACTTTTAAGATTTTCTTTTGAATTTTGGGTGTTTTTTATTGAAATTAGGAGGGGGAGATCTTGGAAAAGATCTTAAGGGAGCTGTAGGTAGCAGGGGGTGAGATTTTTTACGGAAGATTATTTTCATTTTGAAAAACAAAAGATGGAAGGCGGAGGGAGGTTGGCCATTTTTTCCTCTTGGAATTAATTTTTCTTCATCCTCTCTTCCTCTTCATCTCTAAAAAATTCCTCTCTACAGATTTTTTAATGATTCTTCACCAAAAATAAGATCTAAAAAGCCAAAAATTCAATTTTCAAGCTAAAATTGGTCTTGAAGCAAGGAAATTAATTCTTTGTTCTTGAGATTGATTTTTTATCAAATATAATTTCTTGAAATAAAGAAAATAATTCTTTGTTCCTGGAAATTAAATCTCTCTTCATCAATTTCCTTTTTTTTTTTAACTTTAATCAACAATTATTCTTGAGACAAAGAAAATCAATTTTTTGTTCTTGAGAATTAGTTTAGTTTTTCTTCAATTATTTTTTCAAGCAATTTTTATTTTGAATTAAAATCTCAAATTGTATTTTTTCTAAACCATATTTTGCAAATCAAAATAAGGAAAATCCGTCATATTTTTTCATCGAATCCGAAATCTGAGGGTAAACATTCTAGGCTCAATCTCTTGATTTAATTTTTATTTTTATCATTTTTGCTAACATTTAAATTAGTAAACATGTAAATCTGCATATTTGTTGTTGATTTATTTATTTTATATTATGTTAGATGTAGATCTAACTCTTAATATTGTTTCTTTAATTAGATGTAGATCTAACTTTTAATTTTGTTATTTGTTCCCCTTTTTATTTAGTTGTTCATCCTTATTATTATTATTATTATTATTATTATTATTATTATTATTATTATTATTATTATTATTATTATTGCTTTATGTTTTAAATATTGATCTATTAATGTGTTAATTTATTTTAATATGTCATTTAACTTATTTATCACCTAATATGCATATTTTATTTAATCTATTTATTGTTATAAATGTTTAATTGATATCCTTGTGTCGATTACTAACATTAAGTTTATTTGTGTTTGTTTTTGGTGTCAAATCTTTGTGTTCCCCTGTTTGAGCACCCGTGCAAATGAAAGAGGAGATCTAAGGAGTTATCATTTTTATTGTATTTGTTAAATTTACTTTATTTGTTTTGTCAAGTTATTTGGCATGTCATTATTAATAAAACCATTTGTTTCATGCACACGTAATTAAAAATCACACAAAAATATTTCTATAAATAAATTGGGTTTTCTAATAAAATGGGACCAATGTCCTACTTTTCCGTCCAAAATAAATTGTCACTCCAAAATGGTTTTCTTTAATTATGCATGAGAGGACCAATGTCCTCAACATTAATGAATACCCCGTTTTATATATGATTTATGTTTTATTTATAATGGGGGTTGTATTCTGTCCCTAGTTTTATTGTAATTTATTTTTATCTTTATTTTTATTTACTGCTTTACATATGTGATTGATATGCGCTTTAATAAACCGCATTAATCGCATGAGATAAGGAATAAAATTTTATTACTTAAAAACTCATTTATAATTAACTAAGGCACAAATAAGTGTGAAGTTCCGGACACCATCTCTGGTTTAGACCGATAAGAGGTTAAACTTTTCCAATTTCTTGTAAATTAGGTGGCGACTCCAAAATACCTCAAAAAGTGCCTAAAGGTGTTATGAAGATAAACGGTCCTTTTCAATATTCTATTGTGAAAGGAGGTGCCTAAAACATCTCATAATACCCAAGATAAAAAAGACGCGAACATATCTCTCGAATCCTAAAAGCGGGTTCAAAGAGGGCCCTTACTGGGTTCGGCGCACGTCACACTAACTCCTTTATATTATTCCAAATAACCTAAAGAAAACAAATTTCAAAGGCCTAAATTCAGTATGTTAAGTGGAAACAAAGAAATAAAGAGCACTAACAGAATCACAATTCATTAATAATCTCCACTAAATTAAAAATAAAGCACACAAATAGGGATATGTAATCTCAGCATACATTTTCAAGCTCCTTCTTACAAGCATCATCACATAATCTTAGTTTTTGTTTTGGAGGTAAGCCAGCTCCCACGGCATCAGATTCAACTCCGACTCTGTCCAACAACAGAGAACTCAATTCACGTTCTCTCGACCCCAAAAATTTTCATGTTTAGTTTAATTTCAACTTAGCTGAATCAATTAATCAAATAACACAACAATTTAGTCAATTAAACTAACAATAAAATCTCACAAACTGTATTTCTAAAAAAAATCCCTAACATATTCAATCAACTGTTAGTAAAATTTCTAGATTTTAAAGAGTTTTTAAGAACTTAATCGATTAATGGAGAAACAAATTTAATATATATATATATATATATATATATATATATTAAAAATTAAAATTTGGAGGAATTAAGAAAACTCACCGGCAAATAAGGCAAGGAAGGGGAGTTGACGGAGGTGCGACACGACGGGTTGGGGTGGGAGCTGCTTAAACGATGGCGTGACTGGGTGGGAGGCGGTGGCGAGGCGGCTGGGCTCCGGATCTGGGCTCGTGATGGCTATGTGAACTAGTTCTGTTGTCGTGTGCGAAGAGAGAGGAAGACAAAGACACAACCGGAGACAGCAACGGTGGAGGAAGGGGCGGAGATGGCGAGGAATGTAGTCGACCCGAAGAACAGGAGGAACCTGACGGTGTTTTAGTGGGCAGCGATGATGGAAATGACGAAGAGGGAGGGCTAAAATCAGAGCAGAAAATGCAGGGGGAAGAAGGAGAATGGGCTGCTACAGTTATGCGCTCCGGAAGGAGAAGAGGAGGCTGCCGGCTCACTGTGGATGGAGGGGTGGAGGTGCCGACGAAAAGAGGGAACAAATGAGGTAGCTGGAACAAGAAGGGCAGATCGAGTTTGGGGCTGCCAAAACGGAAAAGAAGAAGAAAAGGAAAAAAAGAAAAGGAAAGAGCCAAAACGACGTAGTTTTGGCTAGTTTAGGCAAATTTTTGTGTCAAAAATGGCGATGGATTTATTCTGTCGCTATACTATCACAAAATTATTTTCACATTTAGAAAATTTGAAAATTTTTTAGCGACAAACATATTAGTCGCTATTCCGTCGCTAATTCAAGTATATTTAGCGACAACAATTTTAGTTGCTAAATCCTTCGCAAATAAAATCACTAAAATTGCCTCCAAATTTAGCAACTGAAATTGGCATCGCTATTTTAGCGACTGATTATTTAGTCGCTAAATTAGTCGCAAAAATTAGCGATTGATTTTTTAGTCGCTAAAGTTGTCGCAAAAAATGCGCCATAAATTGCCGCCAAAATTTAGCGACTGTTTTTTTATTCCGTCACTAAAATTAAAAAAAAAATGTCTTTCATGACTAATTTTAAATTTAGTCGCTAAATAGCGACGAAAAAGTATCTGTCGCTAATTTTTGTCGCTAAATTGGGTTTTTTTTTTTAGTGGATTAGGCAACTGGAATCTCAATATTGGTTGTCAGCGCTGGTGGAACACACTCTTCTTTTTCCTTTGGAGGATGTATAGTGACCAGATCAGGTAATGGAGTCATTGGCCCCACCTTGCCCTTTGGATCCCAGTCAAGCATGATCTTCACCTTGATACCAAGAACACCCTAATACCATAGGAAGTACACATTAAAAAAGGAACCCAGATAAGGTTCAAGAAAGTTATGAAACCAAAAGTCTACATACAACATGAGCAAATACAGACAATATTGTAGCACAAGAATAGTAATCAACCACACAAATAAGAGAAGCAACTGACTTGTCTTAGAAGCACCTGCCTTACTATGTATGCTATCATATTGAGAATGTGCAGAATTTTTTTACTTGTTAAACACAATATATATTAATTTATTTTGGATGATGTAGTCTGTTTTTAGTTTTATATACTCTATCTATCGTACAACAGGATATACATGTACCATTCTCAACCATTTCTAATGACTAATATCATGGATGTGTGGGTTTGACTTCTTCTTAATTAAGAGAATATAGCGTGAAAGACAGTAAGTTTAGAAAGAAAAAACAATAAATGAGTTAATATTAAAGTGGATAATCTAAGAATGCAATAAAACAAAACGAAAGAAAGGAGGAAACAACAGGCGTCCCCTCCTCTCCTCTCCTCTCCTCTACAACTTGAAGTTTAAAGAGAAATAGCAGTCCCCTACAATACATCTAACCTAACCTTTTCTTTTCTCCACATCTCATCTCTTTTTTTCTGCTTAAAAAATATTTTATTTTACTTTTCAAATTAAAGTGATATTCTCTAAATTTAATGTTAACGGATTCAATTAAATTATTTTCAATGGCCTGATGATTAGGTTTAGAAGAGCTACTGTAATAGACACCATTAGATAAAAGCAACATTAAGAATAATAGACGTCGATGCCACCTTATTGTGCACAATTACTTTGGTAATTTGAATTTCTCAACCACCTTTGCTTTACCATCCAACTACTCTCACTTCACTTCCCTCCAATTCGTCTCAACCACTTCCACTACATTTCTTTCTATTTCTTCATGATTCCAATTCATTTTGCTATCTCAATGGGAGTGGGAATGGGATACAAACAAATATAGTACAAAGGAAGTATAATAGTAATCAAGTATATCAATTCAAATCCAATTATTTTCAATTTAAATCCAACATTAATATGTCTTTATCACTCACATTTGCCTAAAATCATTAACAATAATGTGTATGCATGGTTATAATAACTACAAAGCAGAACAAAAATTAGACAAATGGATGCAGTAACCAAACACATGCCCAGAACAACATGAGTACAGACCAGCAGAGCATTCCCTTCCTATTTTCCCCAAATTATCTGCAATAAAAAATGGACAACACAACTATCATAAAACAAGAATTATAAAGACAAATTGAGCAAACGTTTCTCGCCGCATCTAGACCCAAAATTTTGGTAAATATCCAAAGTTAATCAAACCCTAGAAAAATCAAATATTCCTTGAATCAAACCTTAAAAAAATCAAATTCGAGAATCATTTTGAACAGATAAGGAAACAAAGAATGAATTCAAACAAAAAATTAAGAAAAAACATAAAAAAAGGAAACAAAAACTAAAAAATGCATAATTATAGGATTAAATCATAGGTATGCTTTGAGGCATACCTTAAACTTGCTGCTCTATCACTGTGCAGAGAGTAGCGACGTCGACGGCAAGGGAGGAGCGGCAACCGGCGAGGCTAGAACATCGAGCGGCAGCGAAAGCTTGCTACAGAGTGGGGACCATCGGCGGGTAAAGGAAGGAGCGCCTCACCTTTAGGAGCCCGATGATGTGGCTCGTGTCGCCGTTCGATGCCAGATCTGGCCAAAAAATGGAAATAAAGCTTCAATTGGAGAGGAGAGAGAAATCGAGAGGAAGAGACACAAGCGGTGGAGGAAAATGGAGGAGAAGGCTGGGGTTGGTGGCCGGCCGTTGCAGTGACGATGGCGCTGGGCTATCGCCGGTGTCTCTCTCTCTCTCTCGGGTTCCCTCTCTCTTGCATTTTCCCTTGTGTTTTATTTTCAATTTGTGTTTTGTAACTTTTGTTTCCTTCTTTCCCGATTTTACTTTTGTTGTTTTTTTTAGTGATATTCAATTTTTTTAGTGTTTAACGACCATTTTACGACTAAATTGTGTTAGTCGCTAAATAATTAAAAATATATCTATTCCATTAGTAACAATAACATACAGTCGCTAATCTAGTCGCTAAATATACTTTTAGAAATTGCGACAAAGATTTCAGTCTCTATTTAGTTGCAATTTTTTCAGTAGAGATTAGCGACTAAACTTTAGTCGCTATAACTTAGCGACTAATGTAGCTGTCGCTAAAAGGGGCACGACTTTTTCGCGCCAATTTTTAGCAACTAAATTTTGGATCAGTCACAATTTAGTCACTAAATTGCTATTCTAATTGAAAAACTATGTTTTCACGGCTAAATCATTTTTTAGTCGCAAATTAGCGACTAAATTTTTGTAGTCGCAAAATTTAGTCATTAATTTGATATTTTTTTGTAGTGATGGATGTGACATTTGAAGATGAAAATTTGGCTTTGATGTTGTTGGGATCCCTTCCTAAAGAGTTTGAGTTTCTTGAAATGACTCTACTTCATGGGAAGGCTGCTGTGACTCTCAGTGAAGTTTGTACTGCCTTGTATAGTTATGAACTGAGAAAGAAGGGCAAGAAAGAAAGCACAAGTGGAGCTACAGAAGCTCTAATAGTGAGAGGTCGATCACAGAGTCAAACTAAAGGAAAAAAAGGGAGATCGAAGTCGAGGTCCAAATTGGGGAAAGACGAATGTGCCTTTTGTCGGGAAAAAGGGCACTGGAAGAAAGATTGTCCTAAGCTGAAAAATAAGGGCAAACCTGATAAGAAAAAGGCTGTGGCAGATTCAAATGTAGCTGAGTGTAATGATAAAAACTCAAATTTTTCACTTGCTATTACATCGTCAACTAACTCTTCTAGTCTATAGCTGCTTGATTCAGACTGCAGTCATCATATGTGTCCCAATCGGGATTGGATCTTTGAATTTAGAGAACTAGAAGGTAAAGTTGTTTATACAGCAATTGATGTCCCTCTCATCACACATGGGATTTGTTCCATTCGTTTGAAAAACCTTGATGGATCAATCAGAATCCTGAACAGTGTTTGTTATGTGCTCAGTTTGTCAAAGAATCTCATTTCCGTGGGGGCTCTAGAAGAAAATGGTTTCGAGGTGCGAGCAAAACATGAAGTAATAAAGATAATATCTAGTGCACTTGTGGTGTTAAAGGAAATTCGAAAGAATAACAGATTGTACTACTACCAAGGTACTATTATTATTGGTACAACAGCAGTGACTTCTACTGATGAAAAGGAGTTAGAAGCAACCAGGTTATGGCATATGCGCTTGGGACATGCAGGTGAAAAATCCTTGAATTCCTAGTGAAACAAGGATTATTGAAAGGAGTTTAGACTTGCAAATTAGATTTTTGCGAGCATTGTGTCAAAGGGAAAAAGACAAGGGTGAAATTTGAAACATCAATCCACGATACTAAGGGTGTTCATTCTGACGTGTGGGGACCTTCCAAGACGGCTTATTTAGGAGGAGAACACTACTATGTGACCTTTGTTAATGATTATTCCTAGAGAGTTTGGGTGTATACTATGAAAACTGAGGATGAAGTACTGGGAGTTTTGCTCAAATGGAAAAAGATGATAGAAATTCAAATAGGCCGAAGGATCAAGCATCTTTGTACAGATAATAGCGAAAAATGCAGGAGTGATTCATTTATGAAGACGTGTGAAGATGAAGGCATTGTCAGACACTTCACGGTCAGAAATACACCGCAACAGAATGGGGTGGCAAAACGCATGAACCGAACATTGCTGGAGAAAGTTCGGTGTATGTTATCCAATGTTGGGTTAGGCAAAGAATTTTGGGCTGAAACTGTTATATATGCTTACTGTAGACACCGGGTCCTGAGTCAGCCTAGATCGGAGTTACCCAATGATAAAAAATTGCCTTCTCAGGCAAAAAGATTAAAAATGATGATTTCCTTGTCAAATTTGTATTTTAAAATAAAAATAAAAAATAATAAAAAAATTAAAAAAATAAAAAAATAAAAAAATATAATAAAAAATAAAAAAAATAATAATAAAAAATAATAAAAAATAAAATAATTTAGAAATTAGTTTTTGAGAATAAATTTAGTATTTTTTTAGTCATATTTAAAAATTTAAAAAAAATAAAAGAAAGAAAGAAAAAAGAAGAAAAAAAAAAGAAAATAAAGAAGAGAGGGTGTGCTTTTGGATGGAGGGTGTGCTTTTAAAAGCACGGCTGTGCTTTGAAAGCACGGCTGTGCTTTTGCACAGTGTGCATTACGCTCACTGCACGCAAAAGCACAGCTGTGCTTTCGCCTCAGTCTCCCAAACTCACCGAAATTGACATTTTTTCACCCAAAAATCTTTTGTTTTCAATTTTCTTGACTTTTTTGAAGATTTTTCCGAGATTTGGTTGATTTTTTCTCCTTTTTCACACTTAAATTAAGGAAAATTTAATAAAAAATAATTTTATTTCTTAATTAATTAATTGTTTTTTTTAGTTTTTTTGGTAATAAAAAGAAAGAGATGAGGGAAATTAAGGGGTTGGCATTTTTTCTCTCGGAGAATTCATTTGCTTCATCCTCTCTTCCTCTTCTTCTATAAGAAATCCATTTCTACAGATTTTTCAAGGGTTCTTCACCAAAAATAAGATCTAAAAGCCAAAAAAATCAATTTTCAAGCTAAAATTGGTCTTGAAGCAAAGAAATCAATTCTTTGTTCTTGAGATTGGTTTTTCTATCAATTACAATTTCTTGAGACAAAGAAAATAATTCTTTGTTCTTGGAAATTAAATTTCTTTTCATCAATTTATTCTCTTTAATTTTAATCAACAATTGTTTTTGAGACAAAGAAAATCAATTCTTTGTTCTTGGGAATCAATTAAATTTTTCTTCAATTATTTTTCAAGAAATTTTTCTTTTAAATCAGAATCTCAAAATTTATCATTTCAAAACCATATTTTGCAAATCGAAACAAGGAAAATCTGATATGAGCTTAAATAGCTCATAATTAAACTATATTTTGTGGTTATAAATAATGTTTTATGTGTTTTTAGTTGTTGGAATTAGGTGTGTTTTATGTGTTTTGTTAAGTTTTGCATATAGGAGACAAATGGAGAAAATGTGGAGAAAATGGAGAAAAGAAGAAGAATTGAGCCAAGGCAGAAAAGCTTCTGTCGCGATCGCGATAGGCGGCGCGAGCGCGACAGAGCGCGCTAAGGGAAGAAGAGAGAAAGAAGAGAAAGAGAAGTGAAGAGGAGCTGTCGCGACCACGGGAAGGCGTCGCGAGGTCGCGACAAGGCGCGGAGAAGGCACACGCGAGGAAAGGGCGAGCGCGACGGCTGTCGCGATCGCGACAGAAGGAGCCGTTAGACACTAAAGTTCAAATTTGAACTTGAAAAGTTGCAACTTTCCTCCAACAATTATAACCTTTGTAGAAGGGCATCTGAAGGGGCATGAGCTGACATTATAAATTCTGTTTTTAACTGTAATTTATATATGATAACTTAGAATTGAACATTTGAATATTTTTCTGTAGTTAAAAATAGTTTTCTTTTAGTTTTTCTTAAGTAGAGTTTATGTGTTGAAGAGAAGATATTATACAAGGAAGAGGACTACAATTGGTGACTTGAAAAGGGTTGAGAAATCTCCTTCTTCAATTCTTATCTTTTAATTCTTCTTTGTAATTTTTATGATTTAAATTCTGAACTTAAAAGTTTAATATTAAATTATTTTATTGTTCATATTTATTCAAGTGTTCTTAATTGTAGAATTTCTCATTAGTACATTATTCATTATCATTATAAGTATGAGTTTGATTGAGAAATAAATTCATTCTTACATCTAATTGGAAATTCATCATTAAGATATTGTTTGAGAAATCATAATATTTAAATGGTTGTTAAAGGTTGCGTTTTATTCTTAAGATTTGCATGTATAATAATCTAGTTCTTAAATGAAAATTTGGAATTAGACTTATATGTGTATGTTTTAAGCATTCCTATTTATATTGAGAAAGTAAGTAGGAAATTTAGTCAACTTGACTTACAAGACAAGAGTGCTAAAATCACTAAGAACAATTAATTCAAGTTCCATCTTTTTATCTAGCATCATTAATCTTTTCTATCTTTTTGAATTCACATAAACTTGACTTAGTAAGTTTACATATTAGATTAATTTAGAATCATTTCTCTATCATTTTATAATTGTAAACAAGATTAAAATCAATTAGTAATAGTGTGTAAAGACGTTCCTCGTGGGATCGATATCTAAAGTACTATTGCGGTACACCGTATACTTGCGGTATGTTGCATAACTAGAAAACCAACAACAAGTTTTTGGCGCCGTTGCCGGGGAACGGTTTTATGCCATTGTGAAAATTGATTTATGATTTTGGATTACAATATTTTGTTTTGTATTAATTTGTTTATTTGTTTAAATTAATTTTGTGTTTTGTATTTGTTTTACAGGATTTGAGAAGTTCATGCCTAGTACAAGGAGTTCTTTAGAAGTGCTTGAGCCTTTAAATCCTGAAATTGAGAGGTTTTTATTGAGTAACCGGAAGTCAAATAAAAAGAAGAACAAAAATAGGAGATCAATTATCATGGCTGAAGAAAATCCACCAAGATTGATGGACTTTGCCACACCTGCTTTGAGTGGCCGGTGCTCAACAAGGAGTGGTAAGACCAACGGTAAATGCCAATCAATTTGAAATTAAGCCTTCTTTATTACAAATGATTCAAAATAGTATTCAATTTTATGGTTTGGCAAATGAGGATCCAAATGCTCATTTGGCCAATTTCCTTGAAATATGTGATACCTTTAAGATAAATGGGGTTTCGGCTGATGCAATCAAAATTAGGCTTTTTCCATTCACTTTGAAGGATAAAGCAAAGGCTTGGTTGAATTCTTTGACAAGAGGATCTATAACTACTTGGGACCAATTGGCCCAAGCATTTTTATCAAAATATTTTCCATTAGCCAAAACCGCAAAAATCATAAAGGATATCACTACATTTGTTCAAAATGAAAATGAATCATTATATGAGGCTTGGGAAAGATTCAAGGAATTGCAAAGGATGTGTCCACATCATAACTTGCCAAGAGAATTGTTGATGCAAACATTCTATAATGGAGTAAATCCTACCACAAGAGGAACTATTGATGCTGCTGCTGGAGGATCTTTGATGAGAAAAACTACTGAAGCGGCATTTGAATTGTTGGAGGAGATGTCCATGAACAATTGCATGTGGCCTACCGAGAGAAGTAGGGATTCAAATTCTACTAATGTGAGAGGAGTTCATGCACTTGATTCAGTGGTTGCATTGCAAGCTCAAGTGGAAGCATTGACTCACAAACTCAATAATATGGGTATGGGAGGTAATCAACCAACTAGATGCAATATTTGTGGACAACAAGGACATCCAAGTGAGGTATGTAATTTAGGCATAAATAGTACGGAGGAGCAAGTTAGTTTTATCCAAGGGCAAGGAAGAGGTAACCCATTTTCCAATACTTATAACCCTGGATGGAGGAACCATCCCAATTTTTCATGGGGGAATAGTAGTAATCAAAACAAAGGAGTAAGTTTTCAACCACCTCAAGATAGGTTTGGGGCCTTGGAGATTAAAATGGATAGGTTCTTAGAGGGGATTAATATGAAATTTAATTCACAAGAGGAGAACCAAAAGAGGCTAGAAAATAAATTTGATCAAATCACAAAGAATCAAGCCTCATCCATTCACAACTTAGAAGTGCAAATTGGGCAATTAGCAAAAGCTTTACCTTCAAGATTACAAGGTACTCTACCAAGTAATACGGAGGAGAACCCAAGAGAACATCTAAAGGCCATAAATTTGAGGTCAGGTAAATCTTACACCAATGAATTTGTTATTACTAACAAGAACGGAGAATTTCAGGAAAATGAAAAGAAGAAAGATTCTTCTGTCGCGAGCGCGACGCCTGTCGCGGTCGCGACAGAAGAGAAGCAAACCAAAGTTCCAGGCGCGACACTAGGCGCGAGACGTGAACGCGACAGCAGGAGGAGAGTCTTCTGTCGCGATCGCGACAGAAGGGGCATCTAAAGCAAATTCTTCCAAAATTTTTCAACCTTGTCCACCGTTTCCGCAACGCCTAAAGAAACAAAACCAAGATAAGCAATTTCAATCTTTTATTGATAAATTGAAGCATTTGCATATAAATTTGAATTTTATTGAAGCCATTTCACAAATTCCTAACTATGCAAAATTTCTTAAAGAATTGATTTCTAAGAAAAGAAGTTGGGAGGATATATCCACTATTGCATTAACTGAAGCATGTAGTTCTATAATCACAAATAATTTGCCTACCAAACTTAAAGATAATGGTAGTTTCACAATTCCATATACCTTAGGGGATAAAGAGTTTCCTAAGTGTTTATGTGATTTGGGGGCAAGTATTAATCTCATGCCTTATTCCATCTTTAAAAAGTTGGGTTTAGATTATGTTAAACCTACTTCCATGGTTTTACAATTAGCTGATCAATCCATTAAGAAACCATATGGAATAGTTGAAGATGTTCTTGTAAAAGTGGATAAATTTATTTTGCCAGCTGATTTTGTCATTTTAGATTTTGCATATGATGAGAAATGTCCCTTAATATTGGGTAGACCTTTCATGAGGACTGGTCGGGCTTTAGTTGATGTCTATGAGGGCACATTAGTGTTAAGAGTAGGGGATGATAGTGTTGAATATCACATGGAAAAGGCACTAAAATACCCAATGGATGAAAATGTGTGCATGAAAATAGATGTCATTGATGCGTGTGTTGTGGAAGTCTTAGAAAATGCAGATGAAGAGGAAGTCCAAATGGAAGAGGAAGTTCATGAAGAGGTAGAGCAATAAAGTTTTAGAAGTGAACCTCTTATTCGTAATGAAGCACCTTTACCACCTTCCATTGAAAGTCCACCAAATGTTGATCTAAAGGAACTACCAAGTCATTTGAGGTACGCTTTTCTTGGATTAAATCATACTTTGCCTATTATTATTTCTAATAAACTCAATAAAGAACAAGAGCATGCATTATTAGAAGTTGTTAGAAAAAGGATAAAAAGTATTGGATGGCAAATATCTGATTTGAAGGGTATTAGTCCTAATGTTGTCATGCATAGGATAAATATGGAAGATGACTATAAACCAAAAGCTGATAGACAAAGGAGGCTTAATCCTCGTATGAAAGAGGTAGTTAAAAAGGAAGTTATTAAATTGCTTGATGCTGGAATCATTTATCCTATTTCGGATAGTGATTGGGTGAGTCCAATACATTGTGTTCCAAAGAAGGGGGGTATGACAGTAGTGAGGAATGAGAATGGAGATTTAATTCCAACTAGAACCACCACTGGTTGGAGGGTATGTATTGATTATAGGAAGCTTAATTTGGCTACTAGAAAGGATCATTTTCCTTTACCATTCATTGACCAAATGCTAGAAAGAATTGCTGGCCATTCTCATTATTATTTTCTTGATGGATATTCAGGATATTTCCAAATTTTTATCTACCCTAGTGACCAAGAGAAAACTACATTTACTTGTCCTTATGTAACTTTTGCTTATAGGCGAATGCCTTTTGGGCTTTGTAATGCCCCAGCCACATTTCAAAGATGTATGACTTCAATTTTTGGAGACATGATAGAGGATATAATGGAAGTCTTTATGGATAATTTTTCTGTATATGGAGATTCATTTGAGCTTTGTTTGAAAAATTTAGACAAAGTATTGGCTAGGTGTGAAGAAACTAACTTAGTTCTTAATTGGGAGAAATGCCATTTTATGGTAGATGAAGGGATAGTATTAGGGCACAAAATTTCAAGTAAGGGTATTGAGGTTGATAGAGCAAAAACTGAATTAATTGAGAAGTTACCTCCACCTACTACACTTAAGGGGGTAAGATCTTTTCTTGGACATGCTGGATTTTATAGAAGATTCATAAAGGATTTTTCTTTAATTGCTAAACCTTTAACTAATTTGCTAGTTAAGGATGTTTCCTTTGAATTTTCTAAAGAATGTATGCATGCTTTTGAAACTTTGAAGAATGCTCTTATAAGTGCTCCTATTATTGCTGCTCCTAATTGGGAATTACCATTTGAGATTATGTGTGATGCAAGTGATCTTGCTGTGGGTTGTGTATTAGGCCAAAGACATGGTAAGAATTTGCATGTGATATATTATGCTAGTCATACTTTGTCTCCTCCTCAAGTTAATTATACAACAACTGAAAAAGAAATGTTAGTTGTGGTTTATGCATGTGACAAGTTTAGATCATACTTGTTGGGATCTAAAGTCATAATCTATACCGATCATGCTGCATTGAGGTATTTATTTGCAAAGAAAGATGCTAAACCTAGGTTGATTCGTTGGGTATTGTTATTGCAAGAATTTGACCTTGTAATCAAAGACAAAAAGGGAAGTGAAAATCTTGTTGCTGACCATTTGTCTAGATTAGAAAACAATGAACAAACTTTAGGTGATGGTATTGAAATTAATGAAACATTTTCGGATGAAGCCTTGATGTCAATTTTGAATATGCATGTGCCTTGGTATGCTGATTTTGCTAACTATCTTGCTACTGGAATTGTACCTGAAAATTTAACATGGCAACAAAAGAAGAAATTCTTTAGTGATGTTAAAAATTATCTTTGGGAAGAGCCTTACTTGTTTAAGATAAGTGGAGATGGTATAATTCGTCGTTGTGTATGTGAGGGGGATTATCAAAACATTTTAATGCATTGTCATGCTGCATTATATTCTGGTCATAATGGTGCCAATAAAACTGCATCTAGAGTGCTTGAATGTGGATTCTTTTGGCCAACTTTATTTCATGATGCAAAGATGTATGTAGCTAAATGTGATAAATGTCAAAGGGCTGGAAATATTGGGAAAAGAGATGAGATGCCTTTGAATAACATATTGGAAGTTGAAGTGTTTGATGTGTGGGGATTGACTTCCACTACAAAAAAAAAGCCATTTAGCGACGGCACTTTTAGTCGCTATTATTAAAAATTTCGTCGCTAATTGGTTGTAGCGACTGGACGACGCCATGTCGCAATACAGGCCGTCGCAAAAAATTTAGCGACTAAAAGAGTAAGCAGTCGCTAAAATTTGCGACTAAATTTAGTCGCTAAAATTAACTATTTCCGTCGCTAATAAACGAATTATCAGTCGCCTTTCGTAGGAAAGCATGTTATAGCGACGCAATTTTTTGTCGCAATTTTTGTCGCTAAATAATATTAGCGACCATAATTTTAGTCGCAATTTTTCGTAGCTATTTTAGCGACAATCTGTCGCTATAAAATTTAGTCGCTAAAATTTTTGCGACTGTATTGTAATTAGTCGCTAAGTGCGACTTTTGTGTTAGCGACGGATTTTGCTGTCGCTAATCCGTCGCTAATAATTATTAAAAAAAAAAATTCCTTTTTCTACAAAATAAAATAAATTAATATATTGAACACCGGGAAATACTCACATTCTTAGCAACATAAAATATAATCAAATTCATTTCAGAAACATATAATCCAAAACATATGTAATTAATATTAATTCATAATGAACAAATAATTAAAAGTACTAATAATTATATTAATTTATCGTATCATAAATATGTATATAATGTAATACTAATAATGTCATAAAAAAAACATATCTAAAGTCATCTGGAACTACTGCCACCACCACCACAGTGAGAATCTGTATGGGGGTCTGAACCGCCTGCACCTGAAGGCCCAATGTCATCGTGTGGTGCGGGTGATGCAGTAGTGGTGCTGGGCTGAGGGACTGGTGGCTGAGAGGAGAAGTGAGGAAGCAACGAACGAATCGTTCGTGCTACAATCTCCTCGACGTCTTCCTTTGTCAGGCATGCACCACCAGAATGAGATGCAGTGCTTGCACCAGCAGCACATGATGGACCGGATTGATGAAGACCAGGAGGGACATATGAGCCGAGACCATAAATTGCTTTCCTTTTGTTGCGTCGTGCGGCCTCGATAAACAACTCCGACTCATCGATAGATGAATCATCTTGCGATCTCTCTGATCGGAGTTGCTCATATCGCTCCTATAAAATGATAACAATATTGAATAAACGTAAATTTAAAAATATTATAAAATTTATACTAATATAACATGTAGACAACTACATACTTGAGTAACTAGTAAAATACTTGATACTTACATGAACCTCCCTGCTGCGATCCGCCACATAAGTTTTCCCATCATGATTTATGGTGTGTGTGTGCAGATAAGCCTCGGGAATCGTAGGTGGTCGACCCATCTCCTTCTCCTATATCATGTACAGTAATAAAAATTTCTCAAAAAAAATTACTACGAGTAAAACATGCACTTGCATTATTATCCTATTTTATTGGAAATATATGAAGTAAACACTTTCAATAAAATTCAAAAAAAAATCGACATTATCTCCCCATATTATTGCCATCCTCCTGTGAAGAAAAATTCATTTTACACTTCTAAGAATTAGAAATTAATTCCAATCACCTCAACAAACTCCAACACAATTTATCCCATCCTCCTTTACATATATATCTCAATCAATATACATATTGTTAACTAATACGCGTGTATATTGATTTCACCAATGGATTGACAGGCAAATTAGCTCCAAAAGAAATAGAAAGTGAGACATTGAGAAAACTAAAATAAAAATTTGGCATAATCTCCCTATATTATTGCCATCCTCCTGTAACAAAAAAATTCATTTAACACTTCTAAAAATCACAAATTTATTTCAATTTCCCCAACAAAGTACAACACAACTTTCACATCCTCCTTTATATATATATATATATATATATATATATATATATATATATATATATATATATATATATATATATATATCAATCAATGTATTGTTAAGTAATATGTAGGTATATCATTGGTTCAATAAAATCCAAATCAAAAGCAATATATGAGGTGAATATTGGCCATAACCTCCCCATATTATTGCCATCCTCCTGCAAGGAAAAATTCATTTAACACTTCCAAAAATCACAAATTTATTCAAATTTTCCCAGCAAACTCCAACACAATATTCTCATCCTCCTTTACAAAAATGTGTGTGTGTGTGTATATATATATATAGATATAAATCAATATATTAATTACCATATATGCCATCATATTTCCATCACCATATATATATTGATTGGATCTATATATTCCGTTTGAAATGAACTAAAATGAACATCTCAATTAGCAAATAGATGCAACTGAAGGTGAATAACATAAAATTATAAGTGAAATTTGTAATAAATAAAATACTTACCAGTCGTGAGATATGCTCACCAATAGATATGGTACCACCAGTATATGATCCGGGAGCTTTATCTTCAGAACCTCCATAACGATTGTTCCTCTTCTGACGGGAGAGTTGAAGGCGCGGAGGAAGATTGAAAATCTGATGCCACCGGATCCATGCAGCCTCTGGGAAATCTTTAGGCTTCTGCTCTGCAATTTTTATGTGATACACATAATCTTTATATCTTTGTGCAGCCTTTGTTTCCCAACCTGCCCTAACAAGACAATTGACACTAGCATCCCAGTGGCATTTTTTCTGGATTTCCATTTAAATTTGTTCATTAGTGTGTATAATCGTACAAAACTATTATATAATTTTAATAATAAATTATGTAATGAAAAATTAAATATAATTTTCAAATAAATATATACATATACCTTGAACTCTCCCCAATAAAACTCCTTGTTTTCTCTAGCAACCTCCTTCCAACTGACTCCATTGAGATCTGTCCGCTGATGGAAATTAGAAGTTATGATGCTAGAGCATTGGGATGACGGTTCCAGCCTGAATAATATATGAAATAATAGAAATGTATTTAAACCTGTTTTGATATATTTGTAGCAATTTATATCGGTGAATACTCACAGTCCCTGTTGATTTACTGTAACGTACAATCTACTACTATTTTCACTGGCGACATCACATGTAGTAGATGTACTGCTATTGGCCGTGTGCGGACTGGGGGTTGATGCTGATGGTGTAAATGCCCCTGGTGTTGATTGTTCATTCCCGGATGTGGGGGCTCCAAGAATATCTGGCATATCTCCAAATGGTGGAGTTGATGTATCCCCTTCTGATCGTCCTCCCCGGTGACCACGACCCATAAGGCCTCTGCCTCTACCACGACCCATACCTGCAAAATAGTGAACTATACATGTATGTGTTTAACAATAATAACAAGTAAATACAAGAGTGTCCATCCAATACTTATTAATCGAGTAATAAATATGCATTAAAAAGTAATAAGTTAACACTCCTGTCCTTTAAAAATTACATTTAATCAATTAATCACTAGATGATGAATTTTGGAATTCCTCTTCGTCGTCGTCATTGCTATCATAATCTGTAAATTCCTCCTCTTCCTCTTCCTCATCAAGTTGTTGAGCAATGTCATCAGTTCCGTCAATTTCAATTACTACTCCCGATTGGTCACGCAAGTCTATATCATTGTCCGTAGAAGCATCAATTGTCATATCTTGCACAGTAACTTCATCATCTTGGAATGCATTACATTCTGTAGTATCAATGTGATCTCTTACACCTGATGTGGCAACGTAGTCCCTTGGTTTAACTGAGAACACAACTAACCAGTTAGATTTGTCTAATTTTAAAGCCGGATATCTTGCATAATACACTTGAGTTGCTTGCATTGCTAGGATAAATGGTTCATAACGGTTGAACCGACGATGCTGGTTTACATCAACAAGTCTATATTGGCTATGAATCTTAATACCAATGTCTACAGTGGGATCAAACCAATGACACTTAAATAATACAGTTCGCTTTATTGGTAACGATGGGTACTCTATCTGTATGATCTCTTCAATCCATCCATAGTAATCAGCAACGTTATCAACTGAATTTGACCCTTTTACACAAACTCCACTATTCATTGTATGTCTTCCAGAACCATGACCTTTAGTGTGAAATTTGTATCCATTGACAAAATATATCGAGTAGCACTTAACTCTCCGCAGTGGTTTCTGTGACAAACTTGTGATGTATTCATTTTCAATTCCATTGTAACGTACCTACTCATAAAAAAACTTAGTGAAGTTATCATCATTACCTTATACTATGACAGGTAAGTATTATGAATAAAAATTTGTAAGCCTTACATATAATTCGAACCAGTCCGCGAAGTAGGTGTCAATATTTGCATCAATTTGACTTGGTGTAAGATGGGGATGCTTGTTGCGTAAGTTATCGCAATATATACTTCATTAACACAAAAATTAAAAGCAATGTCGTCAAATGAAAAAATTGTTCCACATCTCTGAACTGAATCACATATATAATTATTATGTACCTCAAGAATGGAGAAACCTCATCGCAATTAAGTAAAATATAGGTATGAGCTGCCTTATACTCCTCAAATGTTAACGCCCTTGTACCAATTTCTGAGCTTGGTCGTCCAGGATACGTGAAAATTTTTAAATTCTCACTTACATTTTCCTCCCAATCTCCATCATCATTACGAGGACGACGTCGATGTCTGGTACTAACATGAGGTTCAAAGTAATGCGAGAAAAAATTTGATGATTCTGATAGCAGGTACGCATTGCATATAGATGCCTCTACTGTTGACTTGTTACCAATCTTTTTTTTAAGGGAGCGAAGGTACCTGCATATGGGTAATGTACACAATCAATTAATGCTTTAATGTGTTCATACATATTTGCTACCATAATGTTAATCTTAAGGAGTTATTACCTCTCAAATGGATACATCCATCGATATTGTACTGGTCCACCAATCCTTGCTTCATGTGGTAAGTGTATCATTAAGTGCTCCATTGAGTCAAAAAAGGACGGAGGAAATATCTTTTCAAGTTTGCAAATTATTAGAGGAATGTTGGTGTCCAACGCCTCGATGTCCTCCAGACGGATAGAACTGCATGTCAAGTCCCTAAAATATAAGCTCAACTCTGTAAGTACCTGCCACACAGGTCCAGGAAGTAGCTCACGAAAGGCAACAGGTAGCAATCGTTGCATAAATATGTGGCAATCATGACTTTTCAAGCCATATAATTTAAGTTTCACCATGTCAACACAACGACCTAAATTTGAGACATATCCATCTGGAAACTTCAGTTCCTTCAACCAATCAAACAGTTCTTTTTTCGCTTGCTTATCCAATGTGTAACATGCTTTTGGATACTTGCCAGTAATTGGATCCATTGACAACTCTGGACGGCAGCAATATCTTTCTAAGTCGGAACGTGATTTCGCATTGTCCTTGGTTTTCCCTTCAACATTCAAAATTGTGTTAATCACATTGTCAAAAACGTTTTTCTCTATATGCATTACGTCAAGATTGTGCCTCATCATGTTTGTTTTCCAATAAGGCAAATCCCAAAATATGCTTCGCTTCTTCCACCCACAAGACTGACATATGATCCCATTAATCTCGTCGGCATCATGCTCAGTTGCTTTGACTAAACCCCACTGCTCAATTTCTTGCAGAATATATTCTCCATCTCTAATTGGTGGTGGTGGCATTGTTTCGACATGACCGACTCTAAAGTTCCGCCCGTTTCTCCTAAAGGGGTGATCATGAGGAAGAAATTTCCTATGATTGTCAAACCAAGTTTGTTTCCCACCACTCTCTAGTCTAAAAGATTGTGTATGTTCCATACAATAAGGGCATGCATATTTTCCAGCGGTACTCCAACCAGACAACATTGAATATGCTGGAAAATCATTAATTGTCCACATAAGCGCAGCTCGCATCATAAAATTTTGCTTAGTGGACACATCATATGTAGACACTCCAATATTCCACAATTCCATCAACTCATAAATCAAGGGTTGTAGATATACGTCAATTTTTTGCTTAGGATTCCTCGGCCCTGGCACAATAACAGTTAAGAACATATAAGCCTCTTTCATACACATCCAAGGGGGTAGATTGTAAGGCGTAACAATTACCGGCCATGATGAGTATTTCCTCCCATTTTGTCCGAATGGCTGAAAACCATTTGTACATAACCCCAACCTAACATTTCTAGTCTCAACAGCAAAAGACGGATGAGTTTCATTGAAATGATTCCAAGCTAGAGAGTCAGAAGGATGCTCCATAACCCCATCAGGTTGGACATGATCATAATGCCATCTCATATGTTTCGCTGTCGCTTCTGACTGATATAATCGCTGCAGCCTAGGTGTTAGAGGAAAATAATACATCTTTTTATATGCTTTCACCCTTTGCCTATGGGAACCGCCACTCATTTTGAACCTTGGGTGATTACAAAACTTGCACTGTGTCAAATTTTCATCCTCATGCCAAAACAACATGCATCCTTCATTGCAGCAATCAATTTTTTGGACAGGCAATCCCAGGCTTCTAACAAGACATTTCGTTTGGTAAAAATTGTCTGGTAGTATGTTACCTTCAGGCAAAGTTTCTTTAAACAATTGGATGTTTGCATCGAAAAACCTCTCTGGAAGATTAAATTCTGATTTGGCATGCAACATCCTTGCAACTACAGACAGCTGAGAATGATCATCACAACCAAGATACAACTGTGCATTACCAGAGTCAAGAAGATCATAAAATTGTTGACATTGTGGGTTCGGTGCCTCATTCATATCATTTCCAACATAATTTGAGGGTCCAGGTATGTTGGGGTTAGACATAGGTACTTGTTCATCATTATAAGTACTATAACCTTCTTGATTAAACCGTTGCCAAAGGTTGTCGGGATTAAAACTAGACCCAGCTGCATCGAGTACCATCTGCTGATATGAACTTCTTACCTCTCCACCATCCACTGATTCATTCAGTGTTTGAACCCAATTTAACTCGTTTGAGTTATGTGTGTCTCTCCATGGCAATTCCAAACTAAATAATCTCGAACAAATCCCTTACGTAATAAATGATTCATAACTGTATCCGCCTCATGAAACTTGCGGTTCACACATCGGATGCATGGACACCTAATTTTTCCGCCACTCATTTCCTCGGGATGAGAAGTAGCGAATTTGATGAAATTTTCTACTCCATAAACAAATGATGCATTAGTCCTTCCGCTTGCATCCCGCCGATTATACATCCAACTACGATCATCAGATTCCATATTTTCAAGAATTCCTTTATTTGCACAAAAATAAGAAAATTACAAAGTTTAGTCACCAAGATATACATAAATGGATTAAGGGCATGGTTTGAAGACTTTCTCAAATGGATTAGTAGTGAAGAGTCCTAATCTCGTGAAAGCAACAATAAATTTCCAGCAACATCCACTTTAAGGAGACCTAAATGAAACATTAATAAGGTACACAACCCTATTTCCTATAAATCTTTGATGAATGCGCGATGTATAAAAATAATTTTATTAGTATTTTATAAAAATAGATTAATATCCAGAAGAATGTTGATTAAAATGTTTATCGGGCAAATTGATTAAAATAAAATAAAATAAAGATGGTCTCCTAAGCATTTAAAGAGACTCACAATCAATAATTTAGTCAATCAAGTGACTCAAATATATGTGCATATATAAAGCTTTTTCTGTTGAAATTTTATTAGGATTCCAAATCAGAGGTAAAATAGATTGAATTAGCCGCAATATATACAATAATTTCAGAAGTACAAGCAGAAAATGGGATAAATAAGGCCCGTCCAAAAGACCTTAATTATATTTATAATGCAGACGTACAACCAATAACTAGTACAAGCAGAAATACAAAATTATGGAATTACATAAATAAAGTTGATGACAAATCAAGCAATGGAAAACAAATTGACTATCTTTTTTATTGGTTGTACGTCTAAATGTAAACCCTTCTTCACTATGTGCTTGTTTAATGTAAGAAAATTATTTTTGATTTTGATAATTTCGGAACTATTTTTTTTATATAATTGTATATTATTAACTCGGTTTATAAATAAAAGAATGAAAGAAATTAGGAAAAACGGAATTCATCTATGTCATAATTTTCATAGATAGGAAATCTATTATTATGAATTATTTTTTCTTAAATGAAATGGCGGTCATTATCCTATGTTTATTTCTAGGTAATCTTTAGTTACATAATTTCAACTAATTGTTGACTAAATCATTTCAAGTAATGTATTTCTTCACGTCTTTTCAAAACTACCTAATAAAAAAATTCAATTTGTCATATTAAATAATAGGTTGTTTATCAACTCTATTAATTTCCCTATGTATTCTTCTATTTATCCATTACATCTAAAATAATTTCTTGGAGATTACAAACAGTTAGAATATTCTTCATTCTAGAAGGAAGAGGCTAACACTGCTTAATTATTGATTAATTAATCCACAACTGGCTCTTAATCCGTACAATTAATCCCATTTAAACTAAAGCAAATTTGTAAGCAAGGTCCACAATCTTGAAACTTTAGCTTTATATTGATAAAAAAAAAAATACAAATAATAATTTCCACCTTCAATAAAAGTAGCCATCATTCTTGAAAGCTGAATCAATGTCACCTTTCTTTTCAACCTCCTTTTAATTTAATTATTATCCTTAATTTTATGATTTTTAATTAGGAAAAAAAGATGTTCATAATTATGATTTAGCTTCATGATATGATTTTAGTAAGGAGACCTAATTTATCAACATTGATACAAAATTAACAATTAATCATAAGTCATCTTAATTCAATAAACTTATTTGGCATGCCTAGACTCAATTCATACTTTTATTTATTAGTCCTGATTATGGACTATATGCTATTATAAGCTCCTCAATTCGTAAATAAAAGCATAGACTGGGCTAATAATGCGACTTACACGAAAGCAGGAGAGTCACTAAACTTGGCTTCAACAGGAAATAACGAAGATGGAGGCAATCCAGGCACAGGGACTAACTCAGTTTGCTTGGCAGTGACCAAAACTACAAGAGCAGTTAAGCTATTATGGAATTACATAAATAAAGTTGATGACAAATCAAGCAATGGAAAACAAATTGAAAAATCGTAAATATTAACAGAAATTAAACGGTAAGCATATGAATATGATACTAGAATCGATTAGGGTTTTGGTTTTGGCGAGATTTAACAGGAACTTGGAGAAAAGATTGATCTGGTCTTTACTTTTTTTTTTATCTTAGTTAAATTCAGGTCATCAAGTTTAAATAATTTGCATAATATATTAAATTAGTTTAAATTTTTGATGATTTAATTTCATAATTTTGTTTCTGATATACAACATTTCAGCACTCGAATTCCAGACTACATTTCAGCAAGCTTGCCCTACTAACAGAAGCACACACCGACAGATAAACATAGGCACTAACAGGCTTAAATCAAACTTCATGCAAATCACTACAAGCTAGCGTATTTGCAACACAGAATCTCAAACATAAGACAAACCGAACCATCAAGCAGCAGAGATCGCAACCTAGCTTGTTTTTAGCAACAATTACCGAAATTATTTATTACCAAATCAATTACAACCAAAAATCACTTCATTCAAGCTTACAGATGAAGAACAACATACAAATTTCGGGGTCAAAATACTGAACATACCTTCTTCCTCGTTACGCTGCTCACTGTTGGGTTCTGATGGCAGAGACTCCGATCTGTTGCCCTTCGTCCTCCCTTCATATCCTACGCGCCTTCCACCTCGCAAGAAATACGAAAATTACAATCAATATTGCGCAATGTAACTAAACCTCACAACCTCCAACCATCTGGAAAACTTAAAACGAAGAACTTTGATCGATCTCATTACCCTGATTTCGCACCGTAAAAATGAGGTGAGCAACGGCTGATTTATCGACGACGACAACTCCGGCGATCGTAGGCGGCAACTCCGGTTGAGGGGGATAGAGGATTTCGGGTTATTTCGCTCACTGGGATAACTGGGATAACTTAGCAATTTTGGGGATTTAGGTTATTTGAGTCTGTTAAAAAATCGCAAAATAGCGACTAAATAGCGACTATATTAGTTAGTCGCTATTTGCGACTAAAATTAGTCGCTAATTATGTCGCAAAATAAATATTAAATTTTGCGACAAAATTTTGTCGCTATTTACTCGCAAAATCGTCGGCACAATATAGCGACTACAATTTAGTCGCTATAATTTAGTGACTAAATATTTAGTCGCTAAATTAGTCGCTATTTATGGCGCGCAATTTTCGCGGCAAAAAATTAGCGACTAAATACTATTTAGTCGCTATTTGGTCGCTATTTTCCTCCAAAGTCAAATTTCGCGACAAAATTTCCAATCTGTCGCAAGTTAGTCGCTATTTTAGCGACGGAAGATCGTCGTCGCTAAATTTAGTCGCTAAAACTACTTTTTTTTGTAGTGTTCATGGGTCCCTTCCCCACTTCTTTTGGTCAAAACTACATCTTGGTTGGAGTAGATTATGTATCAAAATGGGTTGAAGCCAAAGCCACACCTACCAATGATTCCAAGGTGGTGATAAAGTTTTTGAAGAAGCTTTTCTCAAGATTTGGAGTGCCAAGAGCCATTATAAGTGATGGAGGTAAGCATTTCATTAACCGTTCTTTTGATTCATTATTGCAAAAATATGGAGTTCATCATAGGGTAGCTACACCATATCACCCACAAACAAGTGGTCAAGTGGAAGTGTCCAATAGGGAGTTAAAGTGGATATTAGAAAAAACAGTCTCTAATTCTAGGAAGGATTGGGCACATAAATTAGATGATGCTTTGTGGGCATATCGCACTGCATTCAAAGCTCCAATTGGAATGACACCATATAGAATGGTTTATGGAAAAGCGTGTCATTTACCTGTGGAGTTAGAGCACAAAGCATATTGGGCCATTAAAACTCTGAATTATGATCTTAAGGATGCAAGTGTCAAAAGATGTTTACAATTAAATGAGCTAGATGAATTGAGACTTCTTGCATTTGAGAATGCCAAGATTTATAAAGAAAGGACTAAAAAATGGCATGATGCACATATTCGGATTAAAAATTTTAATATTGGGGACAAAGTTCTCTTGTATAATTCAAGATTGAAACTCTTCCCGGGAAAATTAAGATCTAGATGGAGTGGACCTTTTGAAGTCACACAAGTTTTTGATCAAGGGTTTTTAGAGCTAAAAAATAATAAAGGGGAGTTATTTAAAGCCAATGGTCAAAGATGTAAAGTGTATTTGGAGGAAACATTTCATGGAAGGGAGGTTTCATTTCTTTCCTTAAAAATGATTTGATGGTTACTTAGTTTAATTTTTCTTTTTGATTAATTGTTTTATTAAATGTGTTATATTTGTATATACTAATGTCATTCTTTTTGTTCCACAGATGTTTTTCATATGTAAATTTATTTTATATACCTTTGTGTGTTGTTTTTGGAAGGAAAAGTAAATGTGATTTTAAAAATTCTATTCTGTCGCGAGCGCGACAACGTCGCGAGCGCGACAGAATGGGGAAGTTGCTTTATCGATGCCATCGCGATGGCGCGACACTGAGTATCATCGCGACAACTGATGTTCAAATTTTTCATTTTGCTTTCTGTCGCGATCGCGACGTTGTCGCGATGTTGCGATGGAATAAATTGTCGCGATGACGCGACGTATAGCGCGATATTCAAATTTTTCATTTCGGTTCTGTCGCGACAGAACGCGGAATTCGATTTTTTCGGTCAAACCAACCGTTAGACTCACATTTAATTCCCCACCTTCTCATTTTCTACCCTAATAACTTCTCTTTATTTTATTTCTTTTGCCTCTTCCGTTTTCTTCTCTTTATCTTTTTCACGATTCTCTCAAAATCTTTCTCACGATTTTCTCTAACTTCTACCGCCAATCTCGTTTTTCTTTTTCCTCTATAACTCTCTTGCTTTCTTTTTCTATTTTGTCTCTTATTACTCTTCAATTGGAAATCGATTTTGAAAATGGTGAGAACAAAACATGTGGGTGATAAGAGCAAAGGAAAGAGACCAATGGGCGAAACCAGCCAACCGGAAGAGGAACCAACGCCTGCTTCAATCATTTTTCAAAACAGGTACGATTGTCCTTTTCCCATTTATTCTGATGAGGAGGGTGAAAAGTTCCTTTATTTTGCTAAAAAATCGTATGTAGGGATGTGGGCACTTGATTCTGCTATTTTGAATACCATGGGTTTAAATGAACAAATTAATAATTTTCTTAGATATATGAAGTGGGGGAAATTTATCACTTACTCTTTACCTGTACGTAAGGACTGGGCTTTAGAATTTTTTGTTACCTGAGAATATGTGGATAAAGGAAGGGATTCAATGAAATTTAGGCATGATGGTGTTAATTATACTTTTCACTATAATGACTTGCATACATGGTTTGGTTTCCCTTTGAATGGTAAGCGATTTGATTCCCATTTATTTCAGCCTTCCCCTGTGTGGAATGCATTGTCAGGGCTTGAACGATTTAATAACAAAAATTCTACTAATAGGCAGATTAGAGATCATGCTTTAATGCTTTTTCATAAATTTCTTTGCCATGCCATGTTTGGGAGAGTTGAGAGTACTAAAGTTCAAACAAAGGATTTGTTTGTTTTGGATTTATTGCAATCTCACAAAACACCTGACTCCATTGATTTTATTCTTGATGGTCTTTATCATGCTTCAATTGCGCGTAGTAAATCAGTGGGTATGTGTCATATGGTAACTGGGATTATTTTGGCATGTATGGGAGATTTAAATAATTTTGCCATGGAAGACAATGAATCCATTCCTTTGTTGGATGTTGTTTATTTGCGCCGGGCTAATATTTTGACCAAGGGAGCTTGGCCCCCAAGGTTTGTTGATAGATGTGCAGGTGGAAATAGTAGAGCTGACCCCAATGTGGCTGGACCAAGTGTGTCCCATGCGAGGGCACGTGAATCAGCATCAGCCGCTCCTGCTCATGACTCCTCAAGTGAGGACGAGGCGGCTGCTGGTGTTGATGATGATGAGAGGAGGAATACTAGAGGAGCTGCTGTCGATTTGGAGCCTGTCTTGCAAAGATTAGATGGCATAGAGGCAGCAAATCAAAGTATGGCAGCTAGGATGGATGTTCTCGAGTCAGATGTGCGGGCTGTGCTTCAAAACCAAAAGAGTTTGGGACGCAAACTCTTAAGTTTCTTCCGCAAGCAGAATGTTGAACTCTCTCCATCTCCACCAAGCTCCCCTAGTGGGAGTTTCTGAGTTTGTCTCTTTTCTTTTTCTTTGTTTTGTTCTTGTTTGTATTTGTGTTTTGTTTATGTTAGTTTGTTTGATTAGTTTAAACCTTTTCACACAATGGGGACATTGTGTCCTTTAAGTGTGGGGGGGTATGTTTTGATATGTCTTATGTTTTTAGTACATTTATGTATATATAGTTTTATGTGTTATTAATTGTGTAGTATAGCTTGTGTTTGCATGAACTGCTAGATTTAGGTATGTGTTGTTTTATATTGTTTTAGGTTGTTTTATGCAAAATATTTTGGAGCTTAGTATTTGATGACTGTTTGAAAATTTGAGCATGCATAGGTTTTATATTTTTGACCATTAGCCTAGATAGTAACTTTTTGATCATTTTCATTATTGGTTTTACTTTAGCTTTTTATTGTACATAGTGAAGGGTATGAATTAGTAAAACACTTTGGTGTAGGTTCTTTTTAAGTTAGGTATCTTCTTACATGTAAATATAAGATTGTTTTGCCAATTTATTGCCTATAATAGTTTAAACTATAGCCATGTGAGCTTTTGAAGCCTTATACACAAACTTTTCTTTGTATGAGAGCCTTATTATGCCATATCCTCTAGAACTTGTTTGTAGTAAATTTCAAGACTGCATATTAGTATGGGATGTACACGAGATATGATAAGGGCACTTAGAATGAACTAATTTTGGCTTACTTTTAAAATTCCTTACCTTTTGACTTTAGGTAGCCAATTTTGAGCCTATATCTGTTTTTTCTTGTTTAACATACTAATACCCAAACTTTTTGCTTAAACAAGGCCTAATTTCTTTGTAATTACCCTATTGTGGAGGGATTAGGATTGATATAACATAGGAGATATAATTGTTATTGAAAAGCATGAAATTAGTAACAAAGAATTGAAATTTCCTTCTTTTTAAAGATAGAATTACAAATGCTAGTATAAATAAAAAAAAAAAGAAAGAAAAAAAAAAGAAAATGGGAATAGCAAGATGTACATCTAAAATTACTTATGTGTGGGATGGAGCATTAAAATGCAGCCATACTAAATTCTCTTGCTATCTTAAAAAAAAAAGATAAAGAAAAGAAAAGAAAAAAAATAGTAGGTACACATTAAGAGCTAGCAGCAAATTTATATTCTTAAGAAGGGAATTTGATTTAAAGTATCATGCTTGTTATTATTTTGATTTGGTTAATTCTCCTATGTTGTATTAATGCTTTTCTCTACACAATACTAGCTACTTAAACCCAAAAGTTTCTTACCTTAACTTAAGCCACATTATAACCCTTTTAAGACCCTTTGATCCTCTTTACTACTTTATACTAGTAGTGGAGATTTTTACTACTTACAAGCTTATGGTATGTAATGGCATAATCAAGGAATGAGGGAAAACATTAACCTTTATACACTTGAATGATTGAGTGTTTATCAAAATAAGTGTTGAGTGAAAGTTATTTTAGGCAATGCTTTGTGTGAAATAATCTTTTATATGTGTTAAGATATTTAATTTCTTGAGATCAAACATCATTGTGTTTTGCCATTTCATATTTTTCCAAATGTATAAAGAGGGTTAAAGTTTAATACATGATGGGAATGTTTAAATGGTTGCATATTGAGGCTAGTGTGTTAGAAGGATAATTTTATGCATGGTGTTTTCAAACAATTGTCAAATGTCTAGGTGAGCTCCAAAATATTGTGTTTAGTATATATTTTGTTTTAGTGCTGTTTAAGTGTTTTGCTTGGGGACAAGCAAATGTTTAAGTGTGGGGGTTTGATATGAGCTTAAATAGCTCATAATTAAACTATATTTTGTGGTTATAAATAATGTTTTATGTGTTTTTAGTTGTTGGAATTAGGTGTGTTTTATGTGTTTTGTTAAGTTTTGCATATAGGAGACAAATGGAGAAAATGTGGAGAAAATGGAGAAAAGAAGAAGAATTGAGCCAAGGCAGAAAAGCTTCTGTCGCGATCGCGATAGGCGGCGCGAGCGCGACAGAGCGCGCTAAGGGAAGAAGAGAGAAAGAAGAGAAAGAGAAGTGAAGAGGAGCTGTCGCAACCACGGGAAGGCGTCGCGAGGTCGCGACAAGGCGCGGAGAAGGCACACGCGAGGAAAGGGCGAGCGCGACGGCTGTCGCGATCGCGACAGAAGGAGCCGTTAGACACTAAAGTTCAAATTTGAACTTGAAAAGTTGCAACTTTCCTCCAACAATTATAACCTTTGTAGAAGGGCATCTGAAGGGGCATGAGCTGACATTATAAATTCTGTTTTTAACTGTAATTTATATATGATAACTTAGAATTGAACATTTGAATATTTTTCTGTAGTTAAAAATAGTTTTCTTTTAGTTTTTCTTAAGTAGAGTTTATGTGTTGAAGAGAAGATATTATACAAGGAAGAGGACTACAATTGGTGACTTGAAAAGGGTTGAGAAATCTCCTTCTTCAATTCTTATCTTTTAATTCTTCTTTGTAATTTTTATGATTTAAATTCTGAACTTAAAAGTTTAATATTAAATTATTTTATTGTTCATATTTATTCAAGTGTTCTTAATTGTAGAATTTCTCATTAGTACATTATTCATTATCATTATAAGTATGAGTTTGATTGAGAAATAAATTCATTCTTACATCTAATTGGAAATTCATCATTAAGATATTGTTTGAGAAATCATAATATTTAAATGGTTGTTAAAGGTTGCGTTTTATTCTTAAGATTTGCATGTATAATAATCTAGTTCTTAAATGAAAATTTGGAATTAGACTTATATGTGTATGTTTTAAGCATTCCTATTTATATTGAGAAAGTAAGTAGGAAATTTAGTCAACTTGACTTACAAGACAAGAGTGCTAAAATCACTAAGAACAATTAATTCAAGTTCCATCTTTTTATCTAGCATCATTAATCTTTTCTATCTTTTTGAATTCACATAAACTTGACTTAGTAAGTTTACATATTAGATTAATTTAGAATCATTTCTCTATCATTTTATAATTGTAAACAAGATTAAAATCAATTAGTAATAGTGTGTAAAGACGTTCCTCGTGGGATCGATATCTAAAGTACTATTGCGGTACACCGTATACTTGCGGTATGTTGCATAACTAGAAAACCAACAACAATCCATCATGTTTTTTCATTGAATCCGAAATCTGAGGGTAAACATTCTAAACTCGATCTCTTGATTTAATTTTTGTTTTCATCATTTTTGCTAACATTTAAATTAGTAAACATGTAGATCTATATATTTGTTGTTGATTTATTTATTTTATGCCATTTAAGATGTAGATCTAGCTCTTAATATTGTTCTTTAGATGTAGATCTAACTCTTAATTTTATTATTTGTTCCTGTTTTCATTTAATTGTTCATCTTTATTATTATTATTGTTATTATTATCATTATTATTATTATTATTGTTATTGTTATTGTTATCGTTATCGTTATCGTTATCGTTATCGTTATTATTATTATTATTATTATTATTATTATTATTATTATTATTATTATTATTATTATTATTATTATTATTATCATCATCATTATTATTGTTATTATTACTGCTTTATGTTTTATATATTGATCTATTAATGTGTTAACTTATTTTAATATGTCATATAATTTATTTATCACCTAATATGCATGTTTTATTTAATTTATGTATTGTTATAAATGTTTAATTAATTTTCTTGTTTCGATTACTAACATTAAGTTTATTTGTATTTGTTGTTGGTGTCAAATACTTGTGTTCCCCTGTTTGAGCACCCGTGCGAATGAAGGAGGAGATCCGAGGAGTTGTTATTTTTCATTGTATTTGTTATTTTCCCTTTGTTTGTTTTACTGAGTTGTTTGGCATGTAATAATTAATTAAACCATTTATTTTATGCGCGCTTAATCAAAAATTACACAAAAATATTTCTACAAATAAAATTGCATTTTCTAATAAAATGGGACCAATGTCCTAGTTTTCCATCCAAAATAAATTGTCACTTTAAAATGATTTTCTTTAATTGTGCATGAGAGGACCAACGTCCTCAACATTAATAAATACCCCGTTTTATATATGATTTATATTTTATTTACAATGGGGGTTGTATTCCGCCCCTAGTTTTGTTGTAATTTAATTTTGTCATTATTTTTATTTTTATTTATCGTTTCATATGTGATTGATGTGCGCTTTAAATTCAATGCATTAATCGTGTGAGATGAGGGATGAAATTTTATAATTTAAAAGCTCATTTATAATTAATCAAGACATAAATAAGTGTGAAGTTTCGAACACCATCTCTGGTTTAGACCGATAAGAGGTTAAACTTTCCCAATTTCTTGTAAATTGGGTGGCGACTCCAAAATACCTCAAAAGTGCCTAAAGGTGTTATGGCGATGGATGGTCCTTTTCAATGTTCTATTGTGAAAGGAGGTGCCGAAAATATCTCATAACACCTAAGATCGGAAAAGACGCGAACCAATCCCTCGAATCTTAAAAGCGGATTCCCGATGAGGGCCTTGCTGGTTCAGGCGCGCGTCACAGTGGCGACTCCACTGGGGACTGTTTGTGACTTTGCTCTGAAAATGTCTTGGTTAAAATGTATAATTGGGTTTTTAAAACTGAAATTTTATCTCTCATCTAAATTGCATTGCATCCATGCTAGAGCCTTAGAATTATGCTAGTTTGGTCCCTTTCTTAACCCCGGTGCGTTCCTGAAGCACAACCTTATGTTCACTCAATGTGGGGGAATGTTAAGGATAATTACCAGCTCAAGCCTCGTACCATCTTGGTATATCAAATGGAGACCCAATTGGTCGATATACTCGATCCGTTGGCAGGGACCATGCTTGGGTAGCCTTAAAGTATCATCACCCTTGACCAAAGCTCATGTAATGGCAATAGATACTTCCCCTAGGTTACATGTACCTTAATACAATGCTTGTCATGTGGGCCCTTGTATATCAAACCAATTCAAACATATTAATTGGGCACACATCAGAGGCTTTCATGCCCCGGTGGGATCATTTTAGTCTGTTTGAAAGGTCCAAATATATAATGGCCAAAATTCATGCGCATGTGCTTTAAATTAAGAGTGTTATGCTGCCGGTTTTCCATCGCGCACCATACGCGCCCATTGAGTTCCCCGTTGACCCATGGGTCAAGCCCACCTAGGAAGAGACTATTTGACCTCGTGTGCGGGAGTTAAAAGGTTGGAAGGATCTACTTGCTTGCATGTGGTTGTAAATGCTGCATAGCTCACGATCATGCATTGTACATATCATCCACGCATCATTCTAACAATCTGAATTTTCAGCCATCATAGATCCATCCAAGTGGATTAGAGGTCCTGACGGTCGACTAGTGAGTACGGACTCGCCCTTTGGATTGCTAGAATTAGTGCGTAATTGGGATTCTGAGTCACTCTCAACGACAAGTGAATCATCCTCCATGGAGGAAGAAACTGGAAATTTAACCACTCAAGACCTTGCCCGGAGGCTGGATGAATTCGAAAGGCGAATGTTGGATATGATGGGTGTTATGGCCGAAAGAATTGCCCATCCCCCTGTTGCACAAGCACCTCCTGTTCTGCAGCCACCTATTGCACCGGCAGTCCCTCCTCGGGGGCAAGTTGAACCGCCTTCTGGTGGGGAGGCTCCCTTCGCTGGATTGGCTGCTCGTCAACCTGTTAATGAGAACGAGGCTGCACCTATTGAGCCAAGAAGGGCAAGAGTTCATAATCCTAAGGAGGATTTTGTGGAAGAAGATGAGATTGAGGACATAGCAGCCCACCAACCTGTGAGGGGTAGAGCACCCAAGGTGGAGGATGAGACTCTGAGAGCAATGAGACAGCAGATTGAGGCCATCATCCGAATGTTGTCAGCTGAAAAAGGGGTCAACCCTAAAGATAAAAACTTAGGAGATGAAGAATTGCTGCCCCAGAGATTTAAAATGCCTGAGCTGCCAAAGTTTAACGGTACTTCAGACCCTTCTGCGCATGTTAAGCAGTACACCTTAGTGATGAAGGGCACGGGGCTAAGCAAGAAGCAAAAGGTGGAGTATTTTTGCCTCAGCCTGTCGGGTCCTGCAGTGGATTGGTACCATGGGCTGGATAGGAGGTGTAAAGAAGACTGGGACCTGCTGACCGATGAATTTATGAAGCAGTATGACTGTAGCACCAGAATGGAGGTCACCCTAAAGGACCTCGAGCTTTTACAATAGAAGAGTGATGAGTCATTCCACGAATACCTCACTAGATGGAGAAATAGGGTCATGGAGATGAAAAGGAAGCCTGACACTGCTAATCAAATCAGGCTGTTCATCAGGAACTCCTGCCCTTACCTAAAAGATTTGCTCAGTTTTAAGGGGCTCAAAGACTGGGAATCGCTTAAGGATATTGCTGTAGAGGCTGAAGCTGCTTACCTAGCAAAGAAAGCAAGCCAAAATAACTTTGTTGGGAGGAACTTTGGGAACCAATCAGGGTACAGATCAAATGGCACCGGGAGCAGTAACGGCAGAAATGGCAAGTCAGTAGAAGTTGCAGCAACTTTAGTTGGGCAAGGCCAGAGGCACTACTCCAATTTAGGCTGCTCTTTGTCATGGGTATTGGAGAGATTACAGAAATTGGGCAAGCTACAGCCACTAGCACCCAGACCAGCCATGAATCAAGGACAGCCAGGGCATAGAGATGATCAATACTGCGCCTACCATCAACACACTGGGCACTCGACTGATTACTGCCGAACTTTGAGAAATAAGATCCAAGATCTTATTGATACTAAACAGATCTCGGACCCTGAGAAGAGCGAGAAGAAGAACAAGCCAGCCTACAATGCAGTCCCTCCACCAAATATGTGATCGGATCCGGTCCACTAGAATGGCGTATCTTGGGGGAGGATATGAATAAGTTGCTGACACTCGTCGGGAGAGTGGGAAAGAAGATCATGTTTTTTTTTTAGATGCCTTAATTCTCTTTATTTCAAGAACTACTTATGACAGTTTGGTTATTTTTAATAAATTGAACAAGTTGCTTATTCGTATGGTATTCCTAATGATTTTATTTCACATGGTCATGATGCATTCATTTTGACACTAATTCAATTAATACGGCTCCATCTAGTCTCGGAACTTTGGGGAATCTAAACAAAATCTTGATAACATCTGATATAACTCTTGAGGAGAGGATAATTTTGAGAGATAAAAAAAAAAGCCTCTGCCTGGACCTGGTGTGACATGCTGAAAATTGACAAGGACGTTGTTACTACTCCCATGTGCCAACATGACGACGAACCGAATTTTGAAAGCCATTTCTTTGCATCCACAACATCTAAGTTGCGTGTGGCGCTACCAAATAAGATCAAACCCCGAAATCTACATCAAAAGTTGGACGAATAAAACTCAGGACCTCCACGAGAAATATATGACCCATCAGGACCAAACCATATGACCTCTTTCCTCCTGACCTCTTTTGAAATGTGCACCCTCAAAATCAATTATGATTGACCCTTGACCATCCAGAACCCTTATCGCCAAGTTTCTTGTTAAAACCTAATGCTTGACTAGATTGAACCACAACGATCCCATTGGTTAAGATGAAAAGTGCACGTATGTGTAACTTCATGACTTGAACGAAGCTTGCAAGGGAATGCTATTTGGGGACGAGTTTTGTTCAAATCCCGTTTGGATTTGTCAACTTTGAGAATGCGGATGATGCTGCTAGAGCTATTGATGCGCTTAATAGAAAGAAAATTAATGATAAGGAGTGGTTTATTGGGAAAGCCCAAAAGAAATCTGAAAGGGACCTAGAAGGCTAATTTACAAACCATCCATCCAACCCCGACCGTTGAAAGGCCATTCCACGGTTTAAACCACAAAAACCGATAAAAGTATCCCAGATCATCCAAGCCCAACCTGTCACCCTATCCCAACCATTGAAAGGCCATCCCAGGGTTCGAACCGCCAAAGCCAATAAAGGCCAAACGTGAAACTTCATATTCAAGCCCCAAATAAGGAACCCATCACCTCAACCAGCCTGCATAAAGGCTAAGACGAAGACTTTGATACCAAGAGGAGCCACTCTCAGAAGCAACAGTCCCCACGGCTGACGAAGATGAAAGCGAATTCAACCAATACTGACAAACTGAAGGAGGGTTCATGGTAGAGGCTAAATAAATAAAAAAAAAAGAAGAAGAGAGAAAATATTCAATCAAGAAAACTCGCGAGGGCTGATTGATAACAGGAGTTTGATGCTCTCAAGATCTATCCCGAGATTAGATGAGGTCTCATATTTTTCGAGTTAATGCCAAATAGTGATCATGTGTTATAAAATCAGATTGAAATATATGCAAAGATGTATTGGCATAACCAGGGCAGTTCATCTTGCACACTCAAAGTTGTCTGAGTCCGATATAAAACCAGCACATTATTATCATCTACCCTCTACCGTTCTCGCTACTCAGGCACTTCAGCCAACTCATCTTGCTACCTACTGTGAAGCCAATCCTACAGCACCTTCCCAATAAAGAACCAAGCTCATACAACCAATATCGGAGACATAAGCACATGTCAATCATACCCAAAAGACCTTTCGCAATAACTCCAACTTCTCTCGCACAAAAAAAAGGGCCATTAGAGATGGAAACTGTGACTGGCGCTCTAAGCAAAAGTTAGGCCAAAGGGCATGGTGAAAACCTAAAAATAGGCAGTCTGTCCTAAAAAAAATAAAAAAAAAAAAAGAAAAAAAAGAAGCAAAAGCCGCTGGATTGGGTTGGGTCCATTTCAGGCAAAAAATAAGGCACAAGGCTATGTGAAAATCCGAAAGGACGCATCTCCCGCTAAGAAAAGCTAGTGTGAAAATCCACAAGGGACGCACTACCTTCAAGCAATGACTACAGGTATCGAAGGAGAACCTCATAATCCCCCGGAGGCATGAAATTCAAAAGCAATTCTAGGGGGCATCGATCCTACCTCAAATTATGACCAAACCGGCCGTCATCTCCAAATCCACATAGATGAATCCTCATCCTGCATTCCTGCATGACTCATACATTTCATGTGCATGCTCACCATTTTTCCTGCATAGTTGGCTTTCCAAGTTTTGCAGTGAGAGAGACTCAAGGCCAACACCGACAAAAGGCAAGCGACAACATCAATCCAAATAAGCAATCAAAACAACATCGATCCAGACATCAGTTCAATCATCAAATCCAAGCGTCAATCAAAGCCCTCTCAAGAGGCAAATCACTAAAATCCTCTGAAGAGGTAATTCTCAAACTATCCAAAGACCTCTCAGGGGGCGATCAACCAATCAACCAATCAACCAAAGACCTCTCAGGGGGCAATCAACCCAAAACCTCTCAGGGGGCACCACAATTTCAGCAAATCGAAGGGTTAGCACGATGGCGGCACTACCATCCTACGGGAGGTTAGCACGACCACGGCACTACCACTTCGAATTACAGAAGGGTTAGCACGATGGCGGCACTACCATTCCACGGAAGGTTAGCACGACCACGGCACTACCACTTCCAATCACAAAAGGGTTAGCACGATGGCGGCACTACCATCCTACGGAAGGTTAGCACGACCACGGCACTACCATTTCGAATCACAGAGGGGTTAGCACGATGGCGGCACTACCATCCTACGGGAGGTTAGCACGACCACGACGACACTACCACTTCAAATCACAGAGGGGTTAGCACGATGGCGGCACTACCATCCTACGGGAGGTTAGCATGACCACGGCACTACCACTTCAGAACAGTTAGCACGATGACGGCAATACTGCTCAACAGATTCAACTAAAAACAACACGCCGACAACATGACAATAACCACCACAACAGCATCACTCGCTTCGGAAAGGAGGATGCCTC